>WBNH01003998.1:209591-314866 GCA_013401255.1 Urocolius indicus
GCAATCCTTTAGTTTTCGGTACTTGAGGCTAATCGTGGTCTTTTGTTCCCTGATGGGCAGAAACCACGACACTTTCTCCACCAGGCATTATTCTACCACTGATTCAAATGTTAGTGCCCTGATCAGCTGACAACAGACCAGCTTAGCAAGGCTTGTCTTAGTAGAAATCATTATTCCATGTATGATGTAGTGGATTTCCATTCTACCACGAGAGGACACGGGAAGAGAAAGGGACTGGACTTTCTAGTGATGTAACTGCTAAAGTTCTGAAATCCTTATCTGATTTTGTGGTCTAGGAAGCAGGATAAGACAGCTACAAGCTCAGATTCCAATAAATTAATCTTCTCTCCTCTCTGGACAATGGAGTTGGAGCAGCCTGTGCCCTAACTATCAACTTTTTGCCTTCCAAGATATTCTAATATGTATCATGGAAACCTTGGCTTATAATTACTGCAGTCATTCTGGAGAGGTCATGCTGACTTCCTACCCATGCTAATTAATTAACAAAAGTAGATGGGAGCAAGCCAAAACCTTTTAGGGACCTTGCTGTTGTTAAGCAGATTTCCAAGGCAGCATTAAAGCATTGCCAGATTTCTCACAAAATGTAGAGGACTTTTATTCCAGTTTGTGTCATGAGTAGTCACAGCAGCAAAGATGGAATTCAAGTTGATGAAAGGCGGTCTCGGGGACAGAGTCCAACACTTTTGACCCTTTTGAGCACATAGCTTATTCATTTGCCTTACTGCAATTGTGTACTTCAAGATTGTCAAATATAATTCCTGAACATCAAAGAAAACAACTGTCTTTTACATCTATTTCAATGTAGGCAACTGACTGAAAAGCAGGTTGTAGATGAGAAAAGCTAATAAACCAAGGCTACGTTGGCCTGCTGGTAATTGAAAATTTTTGCTTTTATTGCAGCTGTCAGTTTCTAGGGATACTGGTCATCCCCACTTAAGAAATAACATGTGTTAACTTGTTACAATTTTCTGTCATTAGAAGTTTTTTCAGTTCAAATGCCAACAGACTGTGATGGTTTGAACATGCTTTATGATGCTAGCCTGGATATCATTGTATGTGATGTCCTTGCAGCCCCTCCAGTTATGTCTGAGAATGTGCTCTTTTTCAGTGAACTACCAAACAGATAAAAAGGTTCTGCTATTATATTATGTTACCATGGTACTAAACTAACAGTTTAAAACAACGAACATTAAAAAATAGGCTCTTCTTTGCCTTCCTCCTTTCCAGGCATTAAAAACGCAATAGTGTATGGCCACATTTGATCTCTCTGTTCAAGGATGTTAATCCAGCGTATCATAGGTTTATACACAGATGTCCTACAGCAGTTATTGCTCTGTTTTAAAATCAAAGTGCCACATAATGTTTTGCAAGGGTGAAGGGGAAAGAGAGATGAGAAACAAAATTCACCTGTATCTTAGAACCCTCTGCAATTTGACAGTTGAGAGAGATGTGTCTGATAAATAAAATACTTGTTCATATACCAGCATTTTGCTATTTAAAAATAAAAAACACACATTGGTTTACTTATGAACTTACGGACATCAGTAATGATGCCCCTTGTCCTATCATTGGACACCACTGAGAACAGCCTGGCTCCATCCTCTTGACACCCACCTTTTAATGTATTTGTACACATTCATGAAGTCACCCCTCAGTCTTCTCCAAGCTGAAGAGCCTCAGCTCCCTCAGCCTTTCGTCATAAGGGAGATGCTCCACTCCCTTCGTCATCTTTTTGTCCCTGTGCTGAACTCTCTGCAGCAGCTCCCTGTCCTTACTGAACTGAGGAGCCCAGATGAGAGGCAGTAAAGAAGACAGAAACAGACTCTTCTGAATGGTTTTCAGTGAACAGACAAGAGGCACTGAGCCCAAGCTGAAATATAATTAATTCTGTTTAAACTTGAGAAAAAAATGTTTTTACAATGAGTGAGGTCAAAGAGTGGAAAAGGTGGTTGTCCAGAGAGTTTGTGGAGTCTTTGTGGAAATAACTAAGAATCTGACTGGACAGTGTTCTGATCAGCCTATTGTAGTTGACCTTGCTTTGAGCAAAGGAGTTGCATTAGGTGAACTCCTTTATTCTCTGAAAATATAGGTGCATGATATTTCAGGTTCTAACCAACTTTCTTGTATATTCATTTTTCAACATGTTTGTGAAAATTGTGAATGCTGTGTTCCAGCAAACTGCATTGCATTGGAGTGCCTACTACAATAACCCAGAGCATGTAAAACTTCTCATAAAACACGATTCAAACATTGGAATCCCTGATATTGAAGGAAAAATTCCACTTCACTGGGCAGCTAACAACAAGGACCCTAGTGCAATTCACACAGTGAAATGTATTCTGGTAAGAAAGTCTGTTATATATATAACACTGTCTGTGTTTATTACTTTATTCTTATAGAAATGCTTATTATTCTTTAGGGTTTTTTCATTTTAGTCCACTGACTTTTTAAGAATGAAATAATTTCTTTTTCTAATATCCAGAATTTTTTAAGAAATTGTCTTAAATGTTTTTGCTCTCTTGAAAGGGTTTTTTCTATGGATCTTTGTTCAACAAACTCATAGACTATATTAATTAGTTTGATGTGTGTAACTATTCATTTGAGGGATAAGGAAGGGCTTGCAAGTTCTCCTAGTTAAAATGGCCAGTCATATTACTCATGGCAGTTGTATCTTTCAAACTGATATTTTGATGTGTGTGTTTTCTTCATAATTTGAAAGTTTATTTCTAGTTAACTGTACTGAAAAGCCTGGTTTGATTTAGTCTTTTGAATCAGAACTCTGGGAAATATTTGATCAATTCCCAGTCATCCCATCATCAGTATATTGAGAGACTTTCGAAATACTGTTCTATATAGATGCAATGTGTTTTTTCCTTGATGACATATTTTCTTTCTGCAGTATTTTAGTTTTGTTTTCAACACTGACAGATGTAAGGCATACAATGAAGTCTTGTGCTCAGCTTGATTTTGACCTTGATTTTTATGCTGTGGAAATTTCTGAACTTCACTAATGTGCAAAGACACAGAAATCTCAGTTGAATTTTCCTCTTGTGTTACAACAATCTTTGGCTTTCTGAGGTCTTTCAGAATTAGACACATTGATTGTGAGCTAACTACAATGACTTACATGATGAGCTTGCAAGCTAAGAACTTAATGTGTCGCATATGAGAATTTGCTTTGCTTTTCTCCAGATCACATTGATAGTCTTACAGATTTTTTTTTCCACTATAAAAATAGTTAAAGAAGTTTCCATTGTTAAACTAATGTGATTTTTATCTCTGTATTACTTCTCTCTATTCAATGTATTTGTAATTTAGACCTAGTTGTGAAATCATTTGTCACAAACAAAGTTTTGTCACAAAGTTCTGTTTTGTGTATACCATCTGCTTTTCTACGGCGCTAGAGAAATTTACTGAAAAGTAGGTAAGGATTATTATATTCAAATACAGACTTTTTCAAACAGTAGGTAGTCAAGGTAAATGTTTTTAAAAGTTGTGGTGGGTTGTCCTCACACCCACCTAAAACCCACTCACTCCCACTTCTCACTCCCCTCTTCTGAATACTGGGAGGAAACAGAAGAAAGGCAAGAAGATTCCTAGATGAAGATGATGACAATTTAGTATGGAAAGCAAAAGCTACCTTCAAAAATGGAATGTATTCACCACTTCCCATCAGTAAGCAGATATTACCTACTCCTAGGAAAATGGAGAAAAGAGCTTCAGCACACTGAATTCACTGAATTGGCTGCATAGGAAGACAAATGGTATAGCCACAAGCATCTCTCCTGTCTTCTGCTCCTTTCTCTGAGCTTTTTGTGCTGAGCATGATGTTATATGGTATAGAATATTGCTTGGATCAGTTCAGGTTCAGCTGTCTGAGCTGTATCTCCTTCCAGAATCTTATCCACCCCTAGCCCACTCACTGGGTGGAGTGGAACAGGGCAGAGCATGAAAAAGAAAAATTGTTGATGCTGTGCAGGCACAATTCAGTAATAGTGAAAACACAGCAACAGTTTTAATTACAAATGCAAAGCCTAGCACTGTACCTGCTGCTGAGAGGAAAATTAACTCCATCCCAGCCAGAGGCACTACAAAAGATCAAAAATACTCTTCACTGTTTACTATCTCTTTACTAAAGATATTCTCAAAGACTCTCTTAAGCTAATGCAGAATCATGATCATGTCCAGGGTTTTTTTCTTCTACTTTTTACTCTGACAGTTAAAAGAGTTTATTTTTTCATCTAACTAGGATTTTTTATGCATCAGCTACACTGTTTGTAATCCAAATAGTTATGCCTATATTGCTTATTGATGGAATAAGATGTAACAGGTCAAAATTAAAAAGTAATTTTGCTTATAGAATGTGCAGCAAAAGTTGATGATACAGAAACATTGTTATTTGGTAATGAATCTTTTGATTGAATCTGTTATTGATTATAAATACCTTTGGTGGTGGTGCTTCTGAGTTTAATCTTTTAGTAAGATCTTGTCTTCTCTCTGAACTGGTTTTCTTAGTTATCTTGATAGATATTACCTACCAGAGCTCACAATCTTCCCCTTTCTTAGTTACTTTTTGCCATATCATCCAGTTCCAGATCGATCACCCAAGCTTCACCTTTGATTCTCACTCATCTGTAAGTCTTCACATTCAGGTTAACTTTACAGTTTTTCACATTCTTTCTGCGTGATGTTTCTAACATACGTACCCATAGAGTCAAATTTTTTGTCTTGAGTCTTAACTTACATAATTGCACTGCTTAAGTTCACAAGAACTTTGTCTTGTAGTGATAGCAGTGTGAAAGGCCTATAACTGTCACTGTTGCCTATTCATTTTTTTATAATAACATCCAACACAACTGTTTGTCTTTGCTTTCCTGATAGAGTGCTAAAAGCTGAAAAGTATGTGCCATTGCTCAGATAGCAGTCAGATTGATATCTACCGTGGTCAATCTACATTGGCAGCCTTGGTTGTCTGCTAACTAAGTTATGAAAAACAACTCTACTGTTGTTTCATGTTAGCTTTATCACTCTAGAAGAATTCCCCAGAAAACTATTTTTCTCTACTGGGCTGCTTGGAATTCTCAAATGGTGCTTTACAGAAACTTGACAAAAGTTAAGCTGCTGGTTGTACTGAGACCACGATCTGCGATACTGAAAAAACTGTCTTGTTTTTCCATTCTCTGCCATCTGGATGTGTCCATTTATTGTCTTCTGTTTATAAATTACTAAAATTCAGGGTCATGGTTCTGTCTAATGTTTGTATAGTACTTAGCTCATTGAGATTCTCAAGATAATAATGAAAAGAGTTCAGCTGAATGCTGAACAAGTATGTTGGATTTGCAGCAGTGGCAGTAATTCACAAATTGGTTACATGTAATAATGAAATTCATGAAATACAGCTAAAATGGAACTCATGACATATTTAGAAAGTAAACCTCATGACCATTTAGAAAGTAAAAGGAAACGCTAATCCTCTCATAGTCAACTTCCTTTTCCACCTTTCCAGATTCAGAAGTGCTTGGTTACATGGAAAGCAGTGGGAAGATTTAAGGAGAAAAAACAGAATAAGGCTCCATTAATATGATGGAAGCAACTGCTTAGTACTCTGTCTATTTTGTATCTCTTCTCTTTGTTTATTCTTCGTGGTAAGAGACATGACATTTATTTATATAACACTTCCCATTATTGCCTACAATTCCATTGTTCTAATTGCTGCAGAAAAATGCATAGCTTCTGTTTCTTCTTCTGTCTGTTGTGCTTAAAATACTAATACAGTATGACAGTTTAATTATTGCTAGTTTTACACCGAAACCACTTCAGATCCAAAAAAATTGTACTCTTGACTGTAGGCAAAAAGAAGCCTAGAAAATTTCAGTTTAAGTGATTAAAAATTGTGAAACACGAGAATACTTTTGGACTAGAATGTAAATGGTGACCGTTGTTATAAGATTCTTTACTATTTTGCAAAATAACACTTTTGATTATGGGAATATGTTTGGGGGAAAACCAGTGACTTTAAGCCAGAGATTTTAAGAGTAATTTATTTAATATGTTGTGCTTTTAGAAGACTTGAAAATTAGCTTTCCTTCAAGTGACATCAATAAATTATAAGTAGAATGAAGAAGAATTTGCTCTCTTGTTTGTCCATTTTGTTCAAATATGTTTTTCTCTCATGTCAATAATAATAATAATAATGATGTATATTATCGTTCATTTTTAGTCATTCTTAAAAGGGATTCTCATAAACATCACTTCTGAATTCTTGCAATGGGCTCTATACTCCCCCTGCTGAGCTTTTTGAATAGACAGAAAGCAAGCATGTTACCGGTTTCCTTTCTCTTGAGAATTATTAAAGCTAGGAAAGAACCTAAGACTCCTTTTCACTGTTACAGATAAATGAATTTGAATGCTTCTTAAAACAAGTGTTACTGGTGCTTTGATGACTGTAGTTTGTTCATGTAACAGTGTTAACTTTTTTTTAAGTTATCAGATGTTTTTAATGTTTTTAATAGATGAGCTAGTGGCTAGATATAATAATGAGCTGCAATATGTTTCAAGTAAGCCAATTATTTTTCTCCAGCAAAACATGTCTAACAACGCTGATATGTAAAACTGATTCAATGTTTTTTATGTGAGACAGGCAACTTTACATACAGTATGCAAATTATGTAAAGGTTTAACTTTAGAAAACTTATATTAATGAAATATTAGGAGGTTGAAACTGACACTACTAGAAAGTAAGACAGTAAGAAACAAAGAATCAGGATATTGCAGATTTGAGGTTACTGCTGTGGTATTAATTTAGCCAGATTGCACTGAGGAAATACTGTTAAATATACCTCTAAATGTATTTAATTATTTATCTATTAAATAGAACATTTAGAATGTACAACCTTGGTCAATTAGTATTTGGATAGAAACCATAACTCTTGGAGTTTCCTGACATTATGTTTCTTGATTTATCACTCTCAATGTTAGATGTTCATTTTCTGTGTAATAGTTACTGCATTTCACAAAATGCAAATACAAGCGATTTTTACGGCCTATTTCTGTACCTAATGAAGTCAACAGGAAAAATTGCAGTTAGTTTAGTCAGAAAGGGATCAGAAACTTGCTTAAACCGTTAGCAAGCTTCACTGATCACAATCTCTCCCTCGTCTTTCAGAAGTATATTGTAAGATATATTGTGGTTCTATTTTAAGGTTGGTTTTTTGTAAGTTATCCACTCTCATATCGAAAGTTAAAAACCTCAGAACTACATTTCTTTTTCTTTTGCATAGAGTTCCCATGAATTCAGGGAATTGATCTGAATTGTTGGGAGGTAGAACAGCAGACTTGCTCCCTATATATTTATATATATTTAAGCTCTTGTTTTAACATTCTGCTTCTACTCTGGATGCTCAGTGTCCCTCATCCTGAGTTTCTATTGTTTTATCTTTTACCATTTTCTTTATAGGTACCTCTTTTTTCAGGAAAAGTGAAGTTAAAAATTTGTATTCCATGGGCCTTAATGATTCTTGCCATTTGGAGATTTCTGCAATGTTAAGATGATGTTCATTCGTACCTGTTTTCTTCTGCTTGGGAAAGACAGTCATGAAGACAAAGCTGTCTAGAAAAAAAGTTGATGAGAGGAAATTAGCATAATATGAAATTATATAGCTGGGAGCCTTATGTGAAAGAAATTTAGCATGATTTTTAGGAAAATGTGACAAAAAGTTATATCTATTAATGCACATGTTATGTGATTGAATGACTAATTGCAATATTTTAAAAGATTTTATTATTCTAAATTAAACCCGTTCCAAGTAGATGCATTCATTAGTAGTACTTTCTAACTTCTATCCCATCAGCTAGAGACCTTCACACCTCCTAATAGTCTAGTAGTCATATGGTTTTAAAATGCTAGAGAAGTACTCTAATGAAAGCCATAAAGTTAACTTGTGCAAAAAGGGGAGTGTTCTAGGAGAAAAATATGAAGATACATGTGTTATGCTCAACTTAGAAAATAAATTTAGAAGACTTTTCACAAGATCCTGAATTAGTCCGTGTAAGATCTGTGTAAGGATCCTCTTGCACAACAGACTGGTAAAACTTGCAAGATATTTACTGAAAGTCATAGTTTGTACAATAGTTAAGTAACTGTAAAAAAAACAGCCTATACTGTGTAAAAGTATTTGATGATAGAGCTACATTCTCCTGAAAAATGGGCACTTGATCTCCTTAAGACTCAAAAAACCCCACATCTATAAAGAGTATGTAGTTTTTTCTATTCAGCTTATGTATTCAGCTTATGTATTAAGCTATTCAGCTTGTGTATTTATCTTCTCTTAAAGGAAGCTGCACCTACAGAATCTCTACTTAACTGGCAAGACTATGAAGGACGAACTCCCCTTCATTTTGCTGTTGCTGATGGGAACGTAGCTGTTGTTGATGTCCTGACCTCCTATGAAGGCTGCAATGTGACATCTTATGACAATTTGTTTCGAACTCCCCTTCACTGGGCAGCCTTACTTGGTAAACTGGACAATGCTGAAGTCATTTAATAATTAATTGACTGTGGCTTTTCATCTTTGTCTCTGTGTTTTATTTAGTTCCAGCCTGACACTACACTAACTAATCTCTTACAACAATAATAGTTTCTGCTAGACCAGGATTAGAAGTTTGTGTGTAGCTTCAGATTCTCCAAAGCACTGTAAAATGTATTACTTCAGCAGGCTATATATGCTCATGATGTAAGGACAATTTGAGCTTATTGAGATGTTCTTGCATCTGTTGCTTTGTTCATAGGAAAAAAAACCCTATCGACTGATGCTCTAGAGCAACACTGTCTGAAGTGGGGTGTGCACCCAGTGTGTGTGCAAGGTGATACTTTGAGGTGCATGAAGAAAATACCAGAACTTCTGTTTATACTTATTTTAAATCTGAAAAGATAAGAAAACTTTACTAATATTTATTATATGGATTGTACTAGCACCTTCACTTGGTCTTTATATTAAAGATGAAAACATGGGGTTTGTGAGGTACCTCAGGGAAGTGAGTGTTCCATAAGGCAGAGGGATTGGCAGTGGCATCATGACTCATTTGTTCACTTTCAGTTTATTGTAATGTATTAGAGTTTATGTGTGCCAAGTTAAGTGGATTTATAGATTATATTATCTAGTTTTCACTAAACTACCCCTCACAAAATAGACAGATGGCTTAAAAAGATGCCTGCAAAGAAACTACAGACAATCTGAAAATGCCAGTACAAGTGAACAAGAGGAAAATGGCAGAGCTGATGCTTCTCCTACTTCTAGTACAAAGGTCTTAATCAGACACACTAATCATAGAATGGTAGGGTTAGAAGGGACCTTTAGAGGTCATCTAGTCCAACCCCCCTGCAGTAGAAGGTTCACCTAGATCAGGTTGCATAGGAACGTGTCCACGCGGGTCTTGAAGAGTTTTATTCAGAAAAGTTTTTGTTTTCAGATTGCTACCTTGAGACTCAGATGCCCTGCAAATTATAACCTTGCATGTGTGAATTCTGCACTGTTTGATTTTACAGCTCACAAAACTAAATCTTCGCAAAACAGGTAAAACCTGGTTAAATATAAATGTCTAAATACAGGGAAATGCAACTCATAAAATGACAGACACAACAATAGTATGATTTAGAAAGTTGACAGCCTATTTTCTGTTCTCCAGGAGGGAAAAAATAAACACCATATACTGGATAAAAAGAATCTTCAAACACTGTATTTCCCTTTTTAACAGGCTTCACCCCCATGACCCTTTGGGACACTGCAGACAAAAAATGCCAATAAAAAAATCAGATTGTTCACTGGAGTGAGTTACTGCAACCTCAGTGATAGTATACTTGTAGTTTGATTATTTTTTTAAAAAAACAAAATAGGGAAGTAAGAATGTCCTCAGATTTGCATTTGCATTCAAGTAGGGATATTGAATTTTTAGAGAGAAATGTTGAAACATTTTAAGTATCATAGGATCATTCTCCCAAAGAGTAGTCATTATCACTTGATTCTGTCCAAGAAGCAAAATTTATTGTGTTTTGAAATCAATTGTATTTCAGAGAGCAGTTTTGTCCATTGGAAAAATGGATTGTCTAATCAATGTGGAGTAACGGGACAGGGAAGATGTGCCAAGGCCTCCAGAGTCCTTTGTGAATTTGGTGAGGTCTCTAGGTGATATATGCCCATGGGGAAATTCTGATCAGTGAACCATGATTAATTTTTAGAGTTCTGTTTTTAAGCTAGATTCTAGATGATATATAAAAATCCCAAAGAGTCTAAAATGATACTACACTGGTTAAGAGTAGGAGTTTTAAGTAGTGCATAGATACAGCCACAAATGCTCTGTTAAAGGTGACAGGTTGCATATGACTGCATCTGAGGGCATTGTTGCTCCTGTTACCTTTTATTTTGTGTAAATAAATGTCTGAGACAAATTACATCTCCTCTATATGCAATATCAATTCTTGATCTCAAGAAACGAGTTTTCATGTTTACTTTAATTAATGTCCCAGTGAAATCCATCTTTGCACCAGTGTATTTATTTACTGTTGCACCCAATGCAAAATTTTTCTCAACTGCTTCAAACCTTCCTTCTCAGATAATCTAGGTAGACCTTCTGGCCTGATTACAGAATTCAGTTCCCGTTTTTCTAATTGTGTGGCCTGAAAGTTTAGGAAACTTTTTTTGCAGTCTCAGTACGCCAATGTTTTTGCTGCTAGGATTGCACTAAGAACCAACATCTTCCAGTGCACCTCAATTCACTTCTGATTGTCTTTAGATGGAAAAAACATAGCAACATTACAGTGTATTTTCTGGTACAAAGGGACAGAATGTTGTTATGTTCAGGGTCCTAACTTGGCTTAATAGCTGAAAGGAAAGAGCAGCCTTTCTTGTACACCCTAGAAAAAAAAATAATCTCCACATAGCTGTTCATTCTTTTTGACTCAAATTGATGTTTTTTTTGTCTTGTTTCTGATGCTTCTATACATATAAATTCTGAAAGTGCTATTCCACAAAAGAAAGCTTGCCTGCTTTAGGTTTTTAAGAGGTACAGACCACAACTGCTACACAGCTTCATTCTGTAATTGATGCTGTGTTCATTAAAAAAAAAAAAGCTGCTACGTATAGAAAGGTTTACCTACTTTTTTTCAATTATTCTAAAATAATTCTAGTCAACTGTGCTAAAGTAAGCTGCAAAATTGATTGTTTTCCCACGTGCAAGATACTCTACAAGAGATTTCTCCTGTAGAATCAGCAGGTCAAGGGAGGTTCTTCTCCCCCTCTACTCTGCCCTGATGAGGCCTCATCTGGAGTCCTGTGTCCAGTTCTGGGCTCCTCAGCTCAAGAGGGACAGAGAACTGCTGGAGAGAGTCCAGCAGAGGGCCACCAAGTTGATCAGGGGACTGGAGCATCTTTCATACAAGGAAAGACTGTGGGAACTGGGGCTGTTCAGTCTGGAGGAGACTGAGGGGACATCTTATTAACATTTACAAATATCTAAATGGTGGGTGTCAGGTGGTTGGGGCATTTTCTGTTGTAGCTAGCAACAGGTCAAGGGGTAATGGAATAAAGCTGCAACACAAAAAGTTCCATGTAAATATAAGAAAAACCTATTTTCCTGTGAGGGTGATGGAGCCCTGAAACAGGCTGTCCAGGGAGGGTGTGGAGTCTCCTTCCTTGGAGGTCTTCAAGACCCACCTGGACGTGTTCCTATGCGACTTGATCTAGGTGGACCTGCTTCTGCAGGGCGGTTGGACTTGATGATCTGTAAAGGTCCCTTCCAACCCTGCCATTCTATGATTCTATGAATATTTGAATGTGATTTAGCCTTATAGTATCTATAAAATGCCAAATCATTAAGGTGTTCTGTGAGCTGCATATGCCTACAAAAGAAAGCACATGGAAGAGTCGGTTGACTTTAGTGGTCATATACTATATAGTGTGTTTGTTTTCCTGACTTAAAATGTTTACCTATCCCCCCAAAATCTTGTGATTTCAATCTAAAAACATTCTAACCTGTTTTGAATGAAGGAGTTGGGTGTATCTTTTTGAGGTTTATTACAGATATGGCAGCTGGTAGTAGACTGGCCTTCAGATTCTGCTATACATTTGGTTCAACAAAACCTAAGTAAAGAATTTACACCTAATATTTGTGAAACACTGTGATGTAGGATGAAATTGCCAATGTTCATTTATCCTAACTTTTAATGTAGATGGACAGACGCTCACAATCATCAGTCTGTGCTCACTTTGCTGCTTTTGATTGACCTCTCAAATGCAGCACATCAGATGAATTATCAGAAGCTTTTTCTGGAAGTATTTACCTCATTCGCTGCAGTGTTAACATTGCAGCTGTTTGACCAGCTCTTGGTTGGTTGTTTGTTTAGGGAAATGCTCTAGTGATTTCTTTTAAAAGAAACTGAAAATTTTTCCACACATTCTTATTTGTAGGTCAGTCTGATTTACAGATGCCCCTCTAAAATGAGGATAAAAACTATGGAACTGGAATGCTAGTGGGAAGAAGATGCATGCTGGGTTTAATGGTTCAACTATCAAGTGTTACATGTAGACTATGATGACTACAACACAAACATGCTGTTATTTATTGAAGTCTGTAAATTTTCTTCCATATTTTTTGTGTTTGTTTTTTTTGATAGGGAAGTGATGAACTTTAGAATTCAATACATATCTGGTTTTATTATATTCTTTTTTTTCAGGTCATGCACAAATTGTCCATCTCTTACTAGAAAGAAATAAATTTGGAACTATCCCATCTGATAGTCAAGGTGCAACACCTCTACATTATGCAGCACAGAGCAACTTTGCTGTAAGTAAAATATGCCCTAAACATGCACTAAATATATTTTGCCAAAACATTTATAATATAACAAAGTGTTTAAATTGCTTTTAAAATCATATAAACGCCTTGTGTCTGCACAAGCTTAATTCAGAGTTTTCCTATGTTACATGATATAAAATGTGGTTAATTTCAGACTGTTAAAAATAGATTTTAAAAGGCTTTGTACAAAGAAAGGCCCTTTGTTTGCATCAGAACATAAAACAGTTATTTAGGTACTACATTAGAAAGCACAATGACACCTACTATTTTACAGTGCTTTAAATTTTTAAGACTCATTACAGGAAAATCTTAGCAGTTATAAGGTATTTAGAACAAGATAACCTGGATGAGTATTTGCACAGCTGCTTCAGTACCAGTCAAAGGAGTCTTTGCCTTCAAGAAGGTGATTAACATGAATATTTGCTATTATGAATGAGCCCTTGTCTCGTAAAACATAGCTAAAGAGTGAGTACCTTTCATCACAATGCTTCACCATCATTATATTTTTGAACCTTTTCTCAAAAAAAAGTTTTTAATGTTTAAACAATTTATTTTAAAATTCAGATAACAAAGTAATTGGGTTTCTCAGACAGCCTCATTCTTGTATTTTGATAGAATAGGTAATTTTTTTCCAGAGCAAGATCAGGTAGAGCCAAGTATAAAACTCAGCACTTTAAGGATTACTGGCCATAGATGTTACTATAGAAATCTTTATCAAGCACTGGAACTTGAGAAAGCTTTTTTCCTTCTCTGTCTCTCTTAAGCTGAATTGTGCCATGCAGAGTAAGCTGACAGCTCCCACCTAATTTTCCTTCAGTTACAGCATTCATAACATCCCATTACAAAAAGGGCTGTTTAGTGCCTAATTAATGTAGTTATATAGGGCATACTGCAGTGTTTTCTTAACAGGAATACTAATTTGGGTCTTTCCTGCCTACTCACCTGTTAATTTTTATAAAACAAGTAAAACTTTAATGCCCTTCAGAACCATTCAAGTTACCAAATCCAGTACAATTGAAAGAAGGAGTTGACCAATGTGTATTAATACCACAACTGCCACCATCTATTTCCTTGTGAGAGTGAGTTTCAGGGTTTCAGTGTGGTTTTTTTGGAAGTGGTCTTAGTAAGACCATCCAGATATTTTTTTAAAATCAGAGTTCCATTGGAGAATATCTCTGCGTATAATTTATATATTTTAGAGATTTTGTTATTGATGCTAATTAATGTGCATTATATTATAAGTACGGTTTGAGTATGACTCACCCCTGAAATATTTTGGTGTTAAAGCCTTTCTTTTCTAGTTTGAGTCACTCATGTGAGAGACAGAATGTTTTTATTTACAATCTGCTGATTATGTCCACATGTTTTTATGCTTTTTTTTTCTTTTCTATATTGATACATTGTTAAAGAAATATTTTTTTATATACTGCCTTTCTTTCTCTGGGCTGGATTCAGTTGTATAAAACATATTCATTATGTTGCTGCTTTTTGATCCCACTGGCCAGCCAAACTACAATATTGTTTCAGTTTTTATGGGGAAATAGAGTAGCTGATGAAGAATCAGACATTCTTTTGTAATCTTGTGGGTTTACAATGAAGGTTTGATTTCCCATCTTACATGAAGAATTTAACAGAACAGTCTCATTCAGATCTGCAACCCTTGTTTACCAGGTGATGTATCCAAGAGCCCCTGTTTATATATGCCTAAATTATGTCTGGTGTTTTCCCCTGTTTTCCCACTGTTATTGTTTCTGTTTGCTTTTTGTCTTCATTGCCTACAAGTCCTTAAGTAGTTCACACCAATATATTCCATAAATAATCAAACAACTGAGTGGAGACAGATCCATGTTTGTTTTGCCAGTAGTATCTATATATTTATGGTTTGAGAGCCATGTTGTTTTTCTGTTCCGTCTGGATAAGCATAGTGCGTTTTTTCAGTTAAAATGAAATGTTTCTTAATCTCTAATAAGAAGAAGAAAGTTTGTTCTTTTGTGTTTATTAGAAACATTTTGATGCTTTCAGTTTTACTTAACTTGGTATCTTGTTCTTTGGTTTTCTGTGGGTTACTTTAATATGGCAGTTTTGTTTTTTAAAGATTGAAGAGACTTAGCTGGCACGTAATTTACGTGAAGAATTTGTTCTCTTAAGACTAAGTTATCCCCACTCATTATAGGAGGAAAACTTTGAGAAGAAAAGTTACATAATATAACCACCCAAATAGGTTTCCTGAAATTTAGATGGCTTATGTATTCTCCAGAAGGTGCAAATAAACATCCTTTCTAAATTTTTGAACTTCATATGTGAAGGAAGATGCTCTATTAGTATTGATTTTAGTGTGCAAAATGCAGGATTAATTTCTTTTCCTTAATTTTTCCACAGATCTCCAGGACAGTGTACTTCCCTTTTCCATGCTTGTATAAATTGATGTAGTAAATTAAATGGGGATACTTCTGTCTTAATTTTGAATATTCAAAACCAATATTTATTATTTTTATGAGTGTTTTTGTAGCACAGAATAAAGTGAATCAACATTTACTTCTCTCCTTTACTGGTAACTTTCAGCTGTGTTATTTTTTATTTTGTTTTCTGCACTTTTAAAAATAGAGGTAAAATACATGTGATTTTTTTTCACTATAAAATACATGTACAATTAAACTGATTGACACTTCTGTTTTCTAATTTCTTAACCATCCTGTTCTAATTTAGTGATCATTCTTTTTGAGGTTGCGATCACTTCATTTTGGAAAATAACACTTATAGCACTATGGGATTTTCTTCCACATTTTTTCCATTGAAAACTCTAGAAAAAAATGATTGAAAGAAATGTTGCTTTGCTAAATCTTAATGGAAAAATAAAATTACTTATTTATATTTGTAGGACGTGTGCCTTAGTATTGAAAAGGTCCAGCCTTCAAACTGCTTTTCACTTTGCAGGATTTCAAGCAGTGCAGAGTACTGGTAGGGTGCTGAGTTGCTGGCCTAATGAGTAGCCATTTGTGTCTGAGGTATGGTAGTGTGGTCAGTGTGAGTACACAAAGCTATAAACACATGCTGGTTTGTATGGAAGGCTTAATGCTTTCATTCTTCGTTATATCTGGTTAGACCTTTTTACAGTAAACTGACAGGGCAGACAGATATAGACCGAAATTCACAAAATGATAGAATCTTAGATCACAATAATATAAGTGACAAATTTCATATTTCTTCAGAGGAATGAAGTAGTAAGTAGTAGTAGTTAAAAATAATCCAAGCCAATGTTCCTAGTTCCTAGTTCCTAGTTCCTTTGCATTTATACACCTTCATGATTATAAACATTTGAATTCTCATCCAACCCAGAGCAGTGATAGAGCTATTTTGGGGTCACATGTGGGAAAGGATAAAATACTGTTACTGCTAAAATCTAGAAAGAAAATAATGAAACACACTCTTTTCCAGTCTTTATTGGCTAGCCTAACAGTAAATCTTAAGAGATGTTTACCAGCTCTTAAATACACAGCATTCGTAAGACATTAGATAGAAAATGGAAAATCTTCCCCTATTTGTTTTTCTATCCCTTGTGATTTCCTCTCTCTTCCTTTCCTGTGTGGCTTATTCGGAAATTTGGAGCAGGTTAAATAAGTGTTCTTGTTTGATGAGAGCTCAACACAAATACAACATTTGAAGAAATAATTATTTTGGTTTGATTTAAACAGAGATTTCAGAGTAACAGTTACAGTGGAAAGCCTGGACCTTGCAGTAAAGATTTTATTAATGTGTTTTGGTTTTTAATATTTCAGTGATTAGTAACCTGATTATATTATTAAATATTAGGAAATATTTTTGTATTGCCTAAAGAGTCACTCTTCTTTGTTTGGTTGGGTTTTTTTTGAATAGTCAGAGTATTAATAGTTTGACAAACTAAAATACTTGCATATATGGTCATATTCAGAATTGGAGAAGAAAATGTTGGGATAGTATTTTGAAGGAACATTATTTTAGCATCACAGTATTATAGTAATGTTTTGATAAGCTGCAATATTTTTCCCATTGCATTCTTCACAGTGAGTACAGTGCCTTTTGCTTCCTTACGATGAGTACATAATGTTTGACACTGAAAAGAAAAAAGTATGACATAAATGACAGCATTAAACTCATAGTTAAGGACAAGCTATGAACGTTGATGAGGAAAGGGGCACACTTGAAAATACAGTGTTTCTATTGAGCTGTTACTCTATATAAACCTAACAAGGAAAAATGAAGCT
This sequence comes from Urocolius indicus, assembly GCA_013401255.1. Taxonomy (NCBI): domain Eukaryota; kingdom Metazoa; phylum Chordata; class Aves; order Coliiformes; family Coliidae; genus Urocolius; species Urocolius indicus. The sequence goes on from WBNH01003998.1 coordinate 226,703, forward strand.
TTGATTTGCTTCATGAACAGCTAAATGAGACGCATTAGTTTCTTGTTGTTACAGATGCCTTTTAATGTTTATTTCAATAATATGTCTTTTCAGGAAACGGTTGAAGTATTTTTGAAACATCCTTCTGTAAAAGATGACTCAGATCTGGAGGGAAGAACATCCTTCATGTGGGCAGCTGGCAAAGGCAGTGATGATGTCATTAGGACTATGCTGACTTTAAAATTGGATATTGATATCAATATGACAGACAAATATGCTGGCACAGGTAAGATGCTTTATAGTAAAGAGCCACTAGATGTTTCCAGTTCCTATGATTTCCACCAAATAAGAAACATTGTTAGAAGCTATATTAATCTTTTTTTTCTGGATGTGAACCTTAATCCTGAATATATTTTTGCATTAGTTAAATTACACGTGAGTCACTTCTTTGCCTTATTGTGGGAAAGAATTATTCTTTTTCTGCACATATTGAACCAGTTTGTTTGAAACATGGCAAGAAGAAGAAATGTAGTGCTATGTTGCTATGTAAACCTGAGAAAGTAAGAGCTGTCATACATTTTGGAGAACAAAATTAAATATAATAGCATAAAAAGCCCTGCCTGAAAATGCCTGTTAAAAAAAAATTGTCAGTAAATAAATGCTTTGAAACCATGTAGAGCAGACAAACCAATGAGGTGGCTAAGTTACCATGATGAAAATCAGAAGTACCGTAGTTATTTGTAAAGATGGTATAATAAAGATTAGAGCTGTTGTAGTTCTGTTGTCCAAACAGGAGTTTAAACTTGACGTCTCCTAAGTTTGTCGTCCCATTATCAGCCTGAAGGCAAGAATAGATTTTCCACACAGTGCTTCAGAATTCAAGTGTGCAAGTAATGAAATTCAGTATTTCCTATAGCAACTATGAATTTATCTCCTTTAATGAAAATAAGGTAAGAATTTGTGGTAGAAATACTGTACCTATGTAGTATTTTCAATAAAAATAGAACAGCATTTTTGACAGAGAGACAGATGTTGAAGGAAATATGTGTTCAAGAGTACTGGGAATACAGGTAAGAGCAGGGGAGCTGTATAGTATGCTTATGACAACTGAACAGAAAAAGAGGAGACTCTGCATATAGTGGTCATAAGTTGGAGGGGTTTGGCAGCAAGGGGCTGCAAGGATAAGCTGTGTGGGAGGAGATCATGAACTAACATGTGCCAGTCACAGCCAGGTCACAAATTTAGAAGCTAAGTGCAAACATGTACATTTAAGTATAATAAGTAGTAAAATGATAGCCAAGCTGACGGCCAGAGCACACACCTGTGGAGAATGTAGTGGAGGGTATTTTTGCCAAAAACAGTGGGAGAAACATGTTGTTTTGAGCAAGAATATATATTGCAATGTTTGTTAATATAAATGTTAATGTTGTTTTAAAGTATACTCAAGTGTTATCTTGTGACTGCACACACACACACAAACTAGATGAAGCTGCGTGCTTATATTCAGGGAACTTGTAGCATTGGTCCATCCCAACCAAGAAACAAAGACAGGAGTTTTACAGCTTTTCTTCAGATCACACTTCAACTAACGTACAAATGACAAATAAATCCAGTATCAGGGTTGTGTCGTGCAGGATTTGAAAGATACCATGTCTGGAGATTACTTTCATATTAAAAAATTGAAAATGTTTTATTTTTTTGGTGATATGGTGGGCCTTTACACAAAAAGCCAAACACAGTTATCATAAAATTGGGTTCAAATACAAAATTCTTGGTTTCTTTAAAAATCATCACACAAAACCTCCAAGTCCTTCCAAGTTATTATAGTTTGTTTAAGAGTTTAAGAAGTAGTGCATAAAAAAAAATCAGTTTTCTTGTTTAATAACTTTTCAGTGTATGTACTCTACAATTTTAGTCTTGATCTGCCTTTGTTTCAGTCTCACCTGTATTTGCTTCTTCCTAACTGTTCCCTTTTAAATGCCTCACAGTATTTGTTTCAGACCTTAAGGTGCAGTAAGGGTGCAGTTACTGTGCAAACCTCCTTAAAAAAGGTTTTCTATGCAGACATTAATCACATACTGTGTTTCTGAAATTACTGAGGTGTCACAGATTTCATGCTTGAATAATTCAGGTGTTTGGGTTCGTTATCTTTCAGTCTTAAACCTTTGGTAGCAGTGATGTGTAATCACCTTTTAATCTTGATTTTTGTTGTAGGGCTTTTAATCCAAGGAAATTAATGTAATTTACATTTACTTGAAGCTGCTGTTGTATAGAACAGTAATTGTCTTAAAGTGGGGAACTCTGCTGTTTGTCGCTTGCTGTCGAGCAATCTGAACTTTACCGTTGTGCGAGCATGTGCAGTAGCATGGGCATCGTGAGAGTGAGCTGTAAACTTACAAGGAACCACCAGTAAATCAATACACTGCAGACCTGGGTGTTTTTCCAAAGGTCCTTAATCATTCCTAGGTTTTGGTGAGGGAAAAACAGCGTGGTATGCTGACGGGAAACTATGCACTAGTAGAAAATAGGGTACATGCCACTGTGCCTGGGATACAGTTGCTGAGGAGAGTTCAAGGTTGTGTTTTTCTGACTTTTGTGTGCCAACTCAGTTGAGCTCAGTTATAGTGTTGCGTTAACTCAGCCTTTTGCTTTTACTTAAAAAGAGCAAGCTTTCTGTTCAGTCCTGCTAGAACATCCAGGCTGTCCTTATTGTGTAGGAGAATGACACCAAGGGAAAGGAATTTCCCTCCTCTCAGAGATCAGCACTGCAGGAGCATTACAGGGGCAGCTTTATAGCTCTGCCGTCACTGCCTACAATTGAGAGGGCTCTGTCTGTCGGCTGAACAAAAGGCCTATTGTGACCAGCTGGCTGAAGAATCTCTTCAGTCACCGTGACTCCATCACAGAAAATTTGGCTTACAAGAGAATATTGAGCACAAAGTGCGAAACAAGATGCCTGCGTCAGAATGAGTGATAGGGAGGAAGAACCAGCCAAGCTGACACAGCAGCTCTTTTTCTATTGTATTGTTATACACACCCCATGTGTCATCTGATGGAGTGATTTACTGCCTTCAGTTTCATAAGAAATGCAGTACAAAAACCAGAACCTAGAGTTTACTGTGAGGTCAGACCATGAAAACCAGACCCATCCAAATGTTTGAAACAGCAGGGATCTCATTCTTGTCAAGTTTCTTCTGATAGCCACCCACTCACAGAGCTACTGCAGATCTTACTGCTTACAGATGTTTTTTCAGGAGTGCAGTGATCTTCGCTATGCTTTTTAGCTGCAAGTTAAACATCAGTATCATCTTAAAGGCCTGATTTCAGTTACTAAGGCAGCAATTTTCAGAGTGTCTCTGGCTGTGACTTCAGTTTTTGTAGGAGGTACCTCATTGCTCCATATCACAATTCCAGATAACTGTCACTGATTTTGAGAATGTGTGTTTTAAGGCAACACACCTAGCTGGATTTGATTCACAGACAGTATAAACAACCTGTGTGTTTCAGTAGTGCCTATGTAACAGGTTATGCTGGGTTACCATTTCCTAAGTTTTGTGAAGCTTATGGCAGTGGTAAAGAGTAGCAGGCAAATACAAAAAGCCTGGCTGTTTTGATTTTCTGGTTATGGTTCAAGAAGCAATTCCTCCTAATGCTGGTCTTCATGGTTTGCCTGTCTGTATAATGCCTCTGCTGGATCCTGACCCTGCCTGTTTTAGCTTTAAACAAGTAGAAACATGTAGGTACTGTTTAGAGCTCCCCATTTTGCTTACTTGTGCAGACTGAGCCCTCATCAAGGATGAATATTTGTGAAATTTTGAGGGGAAATATAAATTCACTTTACTAAATGCACATTTATGAATTGCACTGTTTTGCATTTTCATTCTAAATTATTTTGATTGTCATCTGTGAAATATTCTACATGTAAGGCAGTATGAGAATGTAGATTATCTGATTTGACTGACTGTAGAAAATAATCCAAAGCAATTTGAAATCAAGTGAGATCTCAAATACATGTATCCTCCATTGGTTTGAAATCCTACTGCTGTATATAGTTCTCCTTTCCTTCAAAAAGGACTGCAAACTGGTGGGACTGGCATTTTAACGTTTGCAACTCCAGCTCACAGGACGCTGTGTTAGGCAATATCAACTTCAGATATAGGACACCACGTCGTTACCGCTGAGGTCTAAAGTATCTAAATCAGCTCTGTGTTATTTCTTGGTTTGGACTCGGTGAAGTCTGCATATATTCAAATATGAGCGGGCAAAGAAATCTATGGAAGAGTAGGAGTCTGCAAAATCAACTTGCATAGTTTTTGTACAAATGAACTTCATAAGTTGTAGAGATGAGACAAAAGGCCTTTCCATCATCTTTTTAATGAGGAAAGGAGGAAGCTGCAGATACTGTGCTAGATGTGCTAGATTTGCCACATTATCTTGTGGAAAACTTTCTCCAATTCTGAAAAAAAGGAATGGAGGGGTGGGAACAGCTGGGTAGTTCCCTGGAGTTAGCTTCAATTGAGACCCTTTTGCTTATTTGAAAAAGATAAAAAAAGGTATTTTCAGGAAAACACTGAAGAAATAATGAAAGCTTTCTCTCACTGTCAATCTGTCAATGGGCAGTTTAATCTCCATTAGAGTGATCTAAACAATGCCACAAAGCAAAGGTGGAAGTAGATAACGTTATATTCTCTTGATCAGAAGCTATTAACCTTCCACAAACCCTCAGTGTAAGCTAATCTCAGTGGTGTTAAGGTTAATATTCCTATTTATACAACTTAAAATTGTGTTTCAGGGCTAACTTTTTCTGTGTATTGCTTGTATGGCAAGAAAATGTGGTTAATGATCACTTGTTATGATTTTTCAGTTTCCTATGGTTGAAAAGCTCCTCTTCCAACAAAATAAATAGTTCAAGTTATTTTTAGCTTGACTGTTCTAATTGTGAACCTCCAAAGCTCACGATATCATGGTTTCTCTTTCCTACTACTTTATTCTTTTAGCATTACACGCTGCTGCCCTTTCTGGCCATGTCAGCACAGTGAAACTGCTGCTGGAACATAACGCACAGGTAGATGCTTTGGATGTCATGAAACATACCCCGCTTTTCCGAGCCTGTGAGATGGGACACAAAGAAGTGATACAAACACTCATTAAAGGTCAGCTGTTATCTATTTACATACCTGTTTGGAGTTCTGGTGCTGCTTTCTCATGGGACTGGGAAATAAGCAGAGGAAGAGGTGGGGTAGAAAATTGCTTCCCTAAAGCAGGCTTTGTCTGTAAGTACCATTTGTGGAAGAGAGCTAGTAAATGTAAAAGATTATCAGTGTTGTGCAAAATGGCTTTAAGTGTTAAATATATAATTTTAAAAATTGGGATTGTATTTTTCACAGCTCTTTTCTTCTCAAGCCTTTCCAAGTATGTTCTGGTCTCTCAGACCACCTCTTCCCCCAGCAAGGCGTTGGATTTTTTCTTTTTGTTTCCTCCAGTAAATAAAACCAAATTAAGCTTTCTTCTCTGTAGTGAGAAAGCATTTTCAGGCTTCTTTGAAGACTTTTTTACTATTTAAAGGAACCTTTCTTTTTTAAGGAAGGTAGCTATCAAAAATCCTAAATCGGTAATATTTCCCTCTGGCTCTTTTTTATGAGCATTTTCTTATTTGTAGACAGAAATAAGATTTAACAATGTACACAGTTTGAGATAATAGTAAAAACTCTGCTGAAGTGAAAGAACAGTGGTATCTTAGATGCAAAATTTTGTCATTTTAACTTCACAGAAATGTTCCAAGTAGCTGAAAGTGGTCTACCTCCTACTTGAGATATTATCCCATTTATGGATAGTATCCAGGCTAACAAATTGCAAGTTTTTTGTCAAATAACCTTTCTCGCTGAAAAGTGTGCTCCCATTTCTGATCTGTGGGGCATATTTTAACTTCCCATTAAGCTTGTCCTTTCACCAGTTAGGTTTGTTTAAATATTTTATGATATAGGCAGTGATTGTTGCTGCTTAGTTCAAGCTTTTATATTTGTGGAGTGTGTTTTTTGTACATAGTTTTCACATCTTGCAAAAAGACAAAAAGAAATCAAGTATCTGCACAAAATAATCCTAGCATGCTTGAATTTAAAAAACCTAGTTTTTTTCAAAAATCATTCTTACACTCTGATTATTTTGTCTGCTTAAAGAGATTTAAAAAGAGATTTCATCTGAAGTCAAATTTTCAAAAGTGATTTTGTTGTTGAGAAATAAAAGTTTCACTGCAAATTAACAGGCCTGAAACAAATAAAAGCCAGGTTTTTCAAGAGCATTCCACAAATGTGGAGATTCTAAAGCGTCAGAAAATATACTCGGAAGCATGTAAAAAACTTAAGATGCCTGACCACCGAAACTATTAATGTTGATTTACATTTTAGGATTTGAGTAACCCAGTTGAAGGTACTTTCAGAAACATTTATCTGAATTGCCAGTTTACTAAATAAGTTCTAGTTGTACGTAATTTTATTCCTTTCTTTACAGTCAAAAGGTTGTGGGTTTTTTTTTAAGTGTTAAAAAAATGTGTTTATTGTTACAGGAGGAGCAAGAGTAGATTTAGTTGACCAAGATGGCCATTCACCCCTTCACTGGGCAGCCCTGGGAGGAAATGCTGACGTGTGCCAAATCTTGATAGAAAATAAAATCAACCCTAACGTGCAGGATTATGCAGGTAGAACACCTCTGCAATGTGCTGCCTATGGGGGTTACATTAACTGCATGGTAGTATTACTGGAAAACAACGCAGATCCAAATATTCAGGATAAAGAGGTATGTTGTTCTTTACTGAGCTATTAACTTATAACTTATTAACTTATATAGAATAACTATATATGAAAATATTTTCCTTCAAGATCATTCTCTTTTCTGGAACATAGAGGAATCTTTGCTGTTGTTTATTATGAGAGGAAATTAATGCATCTTGACATAATTTTCCCTATGGCCTCACTCCTAAAATCTTGAATTAAAAGTAATCTTCTATATACGCAGCATGAACTGAAGATTCATACTTTTTCATATAATTTTTGACTTTTCCTTTTCAAAGTGCAATCTTATGAGGTGTCATATTAATCATCTGATTTCTTAACTTCAATCGATCCATATTGGCAGCTGACATGGGAATGTGATTTTATAGTCTGTTGTGTTTCTTCAGCAGAGAGATAGCGCAAGTAAGATATTGCAAGTAAAATTGCAAAAGAACTTCAATTACTTATCCACATATTTACCACTCTTCTAGGTGAAAAAATATCCAAAACGCTGAATAGTTTGTGCCATTATTCAATCAGTAAGTGAAATTAGGAGCCAGAATAATTGTGTAACATGTAACAGATTTCTTTGTTTTATGACATAATTTCTCAGAAGTCTTTGGAACTTTATCAGTCAAAAGAATTTCAACTGATTTGTTAAAACTTGTCTGTAGCTGTTCATTGTAGGGCATGGATAATTCCAGGTAATGGAAAAGCATGTTTTTATTATGAGTTCTACAGAGCATATTAGGGACATTTTCCAACCTGCTACCAGCTCTATATGGCATCAGTTTGAGTACCGCTGAACACATCAGCTCCACCTATGTCACACAGAGACACTGCAGCATGCTTTTCAGCCTTTGGGGTTCAGGAGGTGTCTTGCCAGCACAGAACTTAGAAGGTCTTCATGTTTTTCTGTGCTACCCAGCCTTCTAAGTATTTCCTATATTCAGAGTTCAGAAAAGCAAAACACAGACAGGAGATGTGGCATGGAAATAAAGTGAAATATCAATGTTTTGTTTTGTTAATATTAATGGAGCTTGAGGTATTCATATTGTGATCTGTGATCCCAGTCTCAAGTGTGTTCGTATATGAGCTGGCTATATAGAGTGCAACCACAGCTTGAGAGTTGGACTTCTGCTTTATGTGAGAGAAACTAGGCTTCTGAAGTCAAGCTCATATTGTAAGAGCAACTTTAGTCTTTGTTTGCCTGGGCTGATAAGCTTTCCTTAGACTTTATCTGATTTTGAATTCTGTAATAATTTTTTCGGTCTTGCCAAAGTGTTTTGGAGCAGCCTAGAAAACTGCCTGAAAACCTAAAGTTGGTGAGAGCTGCTTCAGACCCAGGCAACATAACTACAAAGAAAGTAACTCTAGAGCTAGTCTCTTAATACTGTTTTTCAGCTGCTTTAGATGAAAAAGTAGTAGCATTTTTTTTTTTAAAGTGACTTCATTTTAAATATCTGTATTCTTTTATTTGAACAAGGAGGTTTATTTAGAAGATGAGTTCGTCTTTCATGTCGAGAAAAGCATGTAATTACAGAATGATGGATGATATTTGTGATGTTATGATAGAGACAATATTTTTTTTCTATTCTGTTGTTTACAGGGAAGAACTGCTTTGCACTGGCTCTGTAACAATGGCTACCTTGATGCTATAAAGTTGCTGCTTGGTTTTGATGCTTTCCCTAATCATATGGAGAACAGTGAGGAAAGGTATTCTGAGTCTCATGGATAATTTTGTATTTAGCAAAGGTGTTACCTACTGATTTAAATGTCGAATGTTCAGATAATGCCAGAGAAATGTGATCTTGATCTTCTAGTGTAAAAGGAGTGCTGTAATCTTGGGCTTCAGTGTAAGCAGCTTTTTAAAGTGAAGTCTCTTACTTAAAGAAACTTAACTGCTTATACTTTTGAACCTTGAACTTAACAGAGATTTCTGCAAGTATTTACTCATTCTAGCCTTGTTTGAAATACTAAAGATTTTTTTCATTTATATGAAATTGACAGTGGATACATACAGACAAAGGATGAAAAGGCATTCCTGCTGCTGTTGGAGTAGACTGGAATTTTTATTTTCTATTTGATAGGAATACCGTGAGAAGAAAGAAAATAGGAGAAACATAATGTTATGTTTTAAAAGAGTGATTACAAATCATCTGGTGGTTAACTGTATTCTAAAGGCCTAGTTAAAATAAAAAACAACTCCTATAATCATAAAGAGACAGCACATTTGCATCTCTGTTCTTTGTCTTTCATTGACATATAAATAATAGTTTTTTTAAAATGATTTGGGTTGTGGAGTTCAAATTAGTCACCTGACCATGAAGATAATTACTATTAGCAGAAATTCATGATGCCTTTTTTAGACTAGATGACCTCCTCATGATTATAAAAAAAAATATGATCAGTATGCATATAAATTTGAATATTTCAACATTTTAAACAACTTAAGGACTTGGCATTAAAATATGGGGTTTCTAAATTTGAGACTTGCATACTTATCCCAATTTTTAATTGCTTTCTTCCTCCATCATTTATCTTTTGTTCTATACTCTAAACAAGTTGGATCTTTCTTTCTTTTTTGTTCTTATTTTTCCTGAGAATCACAAATGAAAGTATAAGTAGATCCTAATTAAGTAGTGCCAATGCTCTCTTTAGTAATTTTTTTATAGAAAATTAAATTAAAAATTGTAATTAAATTACTTCTAATAAGTAAGATTAAAAGCCACTATTTTGCCAGAAAGGAGGCTGCTATTTTCCTTGCCTTATAGAAATGTACTAGTGATGCTCAAATGTCAGGAACATACCTTAGCTGTGGTTTTACTACAGTCATTCAATTAGTATCTATTTCTGTTTCCATTGTGGCATTAGTACATGTTCTTATGTATAAACCTGGATTATTCAAAAGGTAACTAGCAGTATTGCAAGTGTCCGCCCTTAAGCACTAGTCCATGTGTAGAAAACAGACAAAACAGACCTCCAGTATTTCTAGATAGATCAGTCTTTAAATACAATTCTCCTAAAAATATATGTATTATGTATACAAATTGTGCAATTGCCTCTTAATAAACATCTACAAAGGAGATGTTTAGGAGATCAAAAGTTTGGAAAGTGGAAAAATGAAGTTGAGCATTGTATGAGAGTGTAACATCTGTTCATCTGTAATTGCCTTAAATTGTTTTTAATTAGTAACAATTTCTCCAAATAGTAATTTTCTTTCAAACATACCTACAGAAAAAAAGCTTCCCTTCTTCGCTGTCTTAGTGAGTGCAATATAAGATACCAGTTCAAAATTCAAACATAGTGGTTAAAACCACAAAGATCTGTGAAGAGAAGGAGCTGAAATTGCATCTAGGATTTTAAGCTGCCCACTTGCTTGCAGAGATGTGATCAAGTGCTAGTCTGAAGGGTGGTGGCTTTGTTGTTCCTTGAAAATTTATTTTGTAATACAAGTTGACATTCTGGGTGCATCACATGATGCCAGGCTAGCTGCTGCTTGACCAGCTTCATGCTAAATGACATGTAACAGCTGATGGCTTATGTCGTCTTCGCGTGTTTTCCCGTGAAGCCAGCTTGATTTAAAAGCTATCTGCTTTAGAGAGAACCAGTGGGAAACAAAAATTTATAACAGGCTTTTAACGCAGAGTAATGGCTGGTTGTGAGGAGTGTATGTGAGCAGTCTGGAATGGGTAGTGTCCAATCAGACAGACTCCTTTCAGGTTTGATTTGAGTGATTATTTATTTATTTTTTTGCTTTGAAAGGTATCTCTAGTGGAGTTAGAGAAGCCACGTTTGAAAATATGGATCTTCATGACTGGGATCCATACTATAATATTTTGTCTTGGTATACATGCTAGTAGCATAAAGTCTACTAAAGTGTTTTTTGGTTTTGTACCTGTTATTAAAATATTCAAAACTAGGTATACTTTAAAAATATCTTTTCCTGGAATGAGGTCCCTTCTGAAGTTCCCATTCCTGGGTTATCAAAAATCTGTATCTCTTTAAATGCTATCAGCAACACACCTTGACATACAAATTTTCATGTTATGTCATTGTCCTTATTCCTGCCGACACTTCAGTTCAGATACCGTTAATCCTTCCGTCAAATCATTGTTGTGTGGCAAGTCCAATTGCACTTTCTGTCTGTTTTTCTTTGCTTACCAGCATCACGTCCTAGCAAGTTACCGTCAACAAGAGCCCTAATTTTCACAATCACATGCATTGACACTTGCTGTTTGATTGTCTTGTATTACATGGTCTTGATCATGGTTTGTGACTGATAATTTTCAGTCACTAAATGCTTTGTTGTCTGTTTCAGCGTTGGTGAGGGAGATATGTTAATTCTGCTCCTGTATTGTCAACAGGAAATCAAGTCATTTTTAAAAGGCCTTAGGCATCTTTGACATAATTGAAACCCAAAGCCGTTTAAGGTTTTTAGCACCAGTCTCCATTTGAAAACAGACTTAAGTCTTCTAGTGCTTTAAAAAAAGTTTCAGTTATCCCTTGATGCAGGTGTAATCCTTCTGCTTGGTCAGTCATACTGTTCTCATTCATTGTTATAGAAGCTAAGCTGAAATTGACAGTAAATCTCTAGAACTTAAAGTCGTATCCAAATAACACAAAAAAAACCCGTTTTCACTTGCTTTTTATTTACTTTATTTTGCTATATAAGAACTTCCATAACACTTTTTTAAGATTGCGTGCCTAAAACAGTTAATTCTATGGATAGAGCTTTGGAGGATTTTGATCCAACACTTTGTATAGAGTCACGGAGTGAAGAATTAGTAAGATGGAAAAATAATGCTAAAATTAGTAAAACAGCTTACTGAAAACAGTGTATGATCTGACTTCATGATAGAAGTTGTCTGATTATGAGGATGAAGCAAATGCATATTATGATTAGAATTCTAGTTCAATGATATTGTTTTGAGTTTGTTTTGGTTTGGATTTTTTTAGGTATACACCACTTGATTATGCTTTGTTGGGTGAACACCATGAAGTGATTCAGTTCATGTTAGAACATGGAGCTCTGTCAATAGCTGCCATACAGGACATTGCTGCTTTCAAAATTCAAGCTGTCTACAAAGGATACAAAGTTAGAAAAGCTTTTCAAGAAAGGAAGAATCTTTTAATGAAACATGAACAGCTGAGGAAAGATGCTGCTGCCAAGTAAGTCTGAGATTTGAGATCTACTCCAACAAATAGATATTTTTTATAAGCTGATATGTATCAGTGCATGATTTTATCTGCTACTTATCATTATTTATTGTTCCTCTTGGTAAAATTCACAAAACTATAGCAGACAGAAAATGGATATTTTCTGCACACACGTCTGGATGGAAGTGATTTTCCAGATTATCCCAAATTAAATAACAAGCTTTTTAAAATATACAAGAACAAGGCAAAATACTAAACATTGAAAAATGTTACCATATTAGCATCTATGAATCTTTTCCTGAGACTTTATATGATGATAAAAAGACTTGGAAAACATTTATCACTTTAAAGTAATGGAAATAATTATTGACTATCAAGTCTTTGATAGCAGTTTTGAAAAGGAATTGCAAGAAAATAAACAACGTAGGACAAGCGTGGTTCAACAAGGCTTAACTTACTGTTTCACAGGACAGATTGTGCTTTTCTAGAAAAATGAACTCCTGGATTTTATTTGAAACATGTATCTTGGTAGTATCATTCTCTGCACCTACATTTCCTGCTCTTAGAGAGTTACCATGAACTCATTAAATTAGATTATACATAACTAACATATGCAATTCAAATAGTTATTTGTAAAATGTGTAGGAATTTCTACTCTATCTAAATGAGGTAAGGTTAGCAAAGTGATGAAATTCTAAAACCAGAAGGTGCATAAGTGATCACCAAAGTACTTTGCTTGCTTGCGCTTTATTCTTAAGATTTGTAATATGAAAAATAATGAATTAGCACAGGATTTCTTTTGAAGAAACCTGATTCTGAAATGAAAAAAAAGGTGATAATATTTCTGCATTATTTTGTAGTATTATTTAAGTAAAGAGAGGTCATATGAGTAAACACACAAGATAATTATTGCACCTAGGGATGTTTTTGTTGCATACATGTATCACAGAGAAAGTCAGCTGTACTCTGCTCTATTTGAAATTTGGTAGTTGGTATTCTGCATGACTGGCCAATCAGACTTCCAGTTGATTTTCATCTTACTGCAATACTGATTAATAATTGTTAATGCCCAGTAAGAACCAAATCTGGAAGTATCAGATAACTAAATTCTTGCTTACATCTTGAGATCCGAAAGTTGTAACTTGCAGCCCTCCTACTGTTTGCCTTTTCTGCTAAAGTCAGTAGAAGTCAAACCCAAGCTGCCTTTGGAGAAGCTGCCTTTGAAAATACCCCAAATATCTTACGTATTTCATTTTACTTTGGAGAACTCTGCTTCTTGCTGTGTGGTCACAACTGACTTAACCGGATTAGGTAATTTTGTTCTTTGTGATGACAGTAATTTTTAGAAGAATCCGTGATACCCTATCTAGAACATTAAATGAAATAAGATTGCCTCATGGAAATTTGGGGGTGTTTTTGTAATTGTTTTCCTTTGTGAGTTTCTGATGTACTTTCTGAAACTTACTAAGCTGTTGTTGATTTGTTTAAAAGCAATAGAAACCAAAGTCTATGTACCAAGTACCATAAAAACAGGATTACAATACAATTGGAGTGTACAAGCAAATCAAGTTGTCACATAACAAATTTTATTTAATTGCAATTTTATGATCTGTAATAAACTGGAGGGGACATTATGTTGTCATCATTCTGCGTACCCATCTGTGCATTCCACAGCTAAAATTGTTCAGGGTATTGCTACACACAAAAACCTAATATCCCTATTGATGTTTAAAAATCTGCTCTCCAGATAAGAGACATTACGTAGGAATCCAGAATGATGGTGAATTCCAAGGTTGAACACCCCATCCTCTAACTATTTCAGTGTATATATTTAAACTTGCTTTGTGATATGTTATTTTAGAGAGTGTCACTAACATAAATCATTGCTAAGTCTGCATGTTTTTCATTAGTCTGGTTTGGGTTTTTTTTCCGTTCAACAAAAAGTCAAGCAACAAGTCATAGCTGTCATGTTCTCTGACAAAGTTACATTCACTGTTTTCCATGCCTGTGAAATATTTCTGTACATTTTCTCTCACGTTGAACAAACCTCTATCAAAGAAATGGTAATTCATAAATGAAGATCGATGCATGCCAAAACATCTTATACACTATTATGTCATTGAGCCAAGAGACATTCAGGAGACCAGTTTAGGTAAGCAAGGAAGCCATGAGACAGCTCAAACGCAAAAAGGCAGGAGGTGAATGTAGGGACAGGCTACAAAGGAAGAGTTGAAAAAACATTGGTGGGCATGTAGGGATGGTGTCAGAAAAGCCAAAACTCAAATGGAGTTGCGGTTTTTAAGGGATGTCACAGGTAGAGAGGTGACCTTCTGCCTCTGTTTTAATGGTGAAAGGCTGAGCAAGGAAAATGTGGGCCGTTGCTGAACAGTGCTAGTGATTTAGCGACAACGGACACAGTTTTGGCAGAAGTGCTCAATGTCTTCTTTTCCTCAGTTTTCACCAAGGAGGTCTCCCAGACCTCTGTACTTAGAGAATTGGTACAAGGAAAAGGAAAACTGCCAGTTGTAAAGGAGGATTAAGTCATGAACCATTTGAGAGAACTCAGCCCTGGGAAGACCATGGGATCCAATGGCTTACATCTAAGCATGCCGAGTGAGCTGTGTCCTTAAAAGACCACTTTTCAACATCTTTGAAAGATCACAGAGGCCAGGGAAGCTCCCCAGTAAATGGAAGGAAAGCAAATACTGCACTGAACTTCAAAAAGGCCCAAAAGAACAACCTAGGGAACTGCAGGCTGGTTTGCCTCATTTTGATCCCTGGGAAACTAAGACATAAGTTGAAATGAGAGATTCTGACTGGAAAAAGAAGATATATTTTTTCACCCTCAAGAGAGTCAAGCAGTGGAATGGGTTGCCCAAAGAAATTTTACGGTCTCTGTCCTAAAGGTTTTCAAGATTCAGCTATGTAAAGTTCTGAGCAACCTAGTCTGTCTTCATAGTTGACCTGTTTTTGAGCAGAACATTGGCCTTCATGACTTCCTGAGAATCCCTTCCAATATGCATTGCCTTTCTTACTGAAGAATAGGGCAATGTTGTATGACTGTGAAACATTTTAATAGCCATAAATGTGTCAATGTAACAGGTGCTCTTCTTCACTGGGAGTGAAAGTAGCTGGTTATTGATAAATGGGATGGACAATCTGGTAAGAGAGGAGCAGTGCTTTAGGAGAGTAGTACAGAGGCATTTTGGCAAAGAGGCATTTAAAAAACAGTCAAACTACATGCATGCAGGTAAAATGATGAACTTTTAATACCTTTTTACAATTATGCTTTTGTTTTACTTTTTACAAACCCAGGTCTTTAGGAAAATAATATTTACAGGTTTAAAGCAGATTCAGAGAAAACTGATGTGCAATATATTGGGTTTTGAAAGGGCTGCAGAACTCATTCATAATTTGAACACCGTCCCCTTGAATTTCTCAGAATAAGTTCCTGAATCCATACTTCTGTTTTTACTAAGTCTTTGGAATTTCATTCTGACAACTTGGGGAAAACTGATTGAGTATGTGAATATGAAAGGGAAATGGATGAAAGTGAGTAAGAAACTCATGATATTTAGGAAGAGCAGAAGAGCAAGAAAATAGGGCAGTTCAACCAGCCTTCAGCAGATTTAGAAAAATGTTCTACCAGAAAACAAGTGATGATGAGGTTCTTCAGAAAACTGGAGGAAAGGCCTGAATGCTGAAGAAAAGTAGAAAGTGTAGAAAGAGTGAAAATAATGAGCAACCTGAAAAGGGACAGCATGTACTGGAAATTTGGTGCAATTACTAAAATTGAAGGTAATAACAACATACAATGATAAAATTAAACAAGCTGAGGTGCAAAATACAAACAACTAGCAACGGATGTCAGGTGTCATATTAAATCATTGTCAAAGCAAGAGTTGGTCCATGGGTGATGCTAAGAAGGCTGAAGTGTTTTGTGTCTTTTTTTTTTGCTACAGTCTTCCTTAAATTTCAGACAAAGTCCATTAGCAAATAGAATTCACACTAGTAACAAAGAGCAGCTGTGCAGGCTAAAACAGTGAAACAACTGTTTAGAGACTAATTAGCCTGGTAAAATTCATCCTGAGGTGTTTAGAAAACTAGTTGATATAATCTTAAAATGTTTACCTTTAAAAACTTCAAGACAAGTGATGGGATCAGAGAATTCACAAAATGAGCAAAGTGTCTGCATTTTCAAAGGGGAAGGAATCTGTGTATAGTCCCAAGAACCGCAGGATTGTTCAGGATGGAAAAACCTCTTGAGATCATCTAGTCCATCCCTGCCCCTGCTCAAACACAGTCAGCTAGAGCAGCTTTCCCAGGACTGTGTCCAGTGAGGCTTTGAATATCTATGCAAGTGGAGACTCTACAACCTCTATGAGCAATACTTTCCAGTGTTTGGCCGNTTTTGCTACAGTCTTCCTTAAATGTCAGACAAAGTCCATTAGCAAATAGAATTCACACTAGTAACAAAGAGCATCTGTGCAGGCTAAAACAGTGAAACAACTGTTTAGACACTAATTAGCCTGGTAAAATTCATCCTGAGGTGTTTAGAAAACTAGTTGATATAATCTTAAAATGTTTACCTTTAAAAACTTCAAGACAAGTGGTGGGACCAGAGAATTCACAAAATGAGCAAAGTGTCTGCATTTTCAAAGGGGAAGGAATCTGTGTATAGTCCCAAGAACTGCAGGATTGTTCAGGATGGAAAAAACCTCTTGAGATCATCTAGTCCATCCCTGCCCCTGCTCAAACACAGTCAGCTAGAGCAGCTTTCCCAGGACTGTGTCCAGTGAGGCTTTGAATATCTATGCAAGTGGAGACTCTACAACCTCTATGAGCAATACTTTCCAGTGTTTGGCCACCCTCATAGTAAAAAAATAAAAGTTGTTTTTCTTGTGTTCAGATAGAGTTCTAATTTATGCTTATTGCCAGCTGTCCTGTCAGTGGATGCTGCTGAGAACAATTTAGCTCCATCTTCATTCCCTCCCATTAGGTATTTATAGACATAGATGAGCCTTCTTTTGTCCAGGCTGAACAACTCTAGCTCTCAGCCTCTTCTAATATCAAAAATACTCCAGTCTCTGAAGCTTCTCCACAGCTTTCTACTGGACTCATTGCAGTAACTCCATGCCTTTCTTACTCTGAAATGAGTAATCAAACTTCTGTATATCTGCAACATAAAGCAAGAAGTAATGACTGGTTTGAATTTGCTAAGAGCAAACTATACCAAACCCAGTTCTCTTTTGTGACAGAATAGCAAGTTTTGTAGCCATGGAAAAAGAGTAGCTGTCATTCAGATTGCCAGAAGCTTTCATACTTTTTCACATGCCATCCTCATTAACAAAGCAGGACATTAAACTGCTGTTAGATGAGAAGAACCTATGCAAAGAGTAGTTTATAATGGTTCAACTTTAAACCAGAAGTGTATATTGATGAGAATTCCATATTAATCCATCCTGAATCTGATACTGTGCAACACTGTGTTAAATTCCCGAATCGTACCAAGATGCAGAAGACTGTGAGCACTTTGAAGGCTAAGTTAGAAATCAGAATGGTGTTAAAATACATATGAGAAAAAAAATAGGTAAGGACAAATGGGACTGTTCTACACATTTGAGAAGAGAGTTCAACATAGGAATACTGGATAGAAATGAACTGCCTTATTCGCATTTTTAGTAATGATTGTCTGTTAAAAAGTTGTAGTAGTAGATCAGAAGCTAACCATGCCTTGAGTCATCAGTGTCGTGCTTTTCAAAGCAAGCATCATCTTAGATTGTATAGTAGGAGGTGGCTTTATACAACAGGAAATATAACTCATCTTGGTCCAGATAAAGCTTCAGCTGTAGGAGGATCCTACCTAGAGATCTATTTTTGGGTAGGGTGTTTTATAAGTAACTTTCTTGTACAAGGATATATTCATAAACGTTCTCCAGACACATGGACATGTTCTAAATTTGAAACATTCTCCACAGAGCAGATACAAAAAGCAAGATGTTCTTCACAGAATAGAAAAGGTTGGATTCATTTTGGCAGGATCAAAAATTTGAAGCATCTCTGTGTCTTCACAAATGCGTAAGGCTGAAACTGCTGCTTTCCATCTGCTAAAGGCTCAGTTTCCATTCTCTCACTTTTGCAATGAAACACAAGTTTATGACCATTCAGGAAAAAAATCCTGTTGCAATTATAGTGGAAACTGTTGACCTGCCAGCTCTGTTATCACCATCAAGCTGCCGTTGTCTAACTTCAGAGCCCAAATTTGGATCCTATTGAGTCACCAGGACCTCCTGAGAATGCCTGAGAGCCTTTAAGTTAGGAACTTGTTGACTTCCTTTACTTGCTCATGAAACCTCGTCTCCCAGCTTAGACAGCAGTAAAACTTGGAAAATTTCATTTTGAAGATATCCTTTTTTTTTGTAATACAGCCTGAATCTCTGACTAAATAAAGCAATTCAGTTTAATCTGAAAAATTAGTACACAAAAAAGACTTTAAAAAAAAATCACCTTTTACTTCTCAGTTTCTGGTCCTGTGTTATTTCAATAACTTTACAGTTACTATGTTGCTGGAGTTAATGTTTTGAGTTAATCTACTCATTGGAAGAGCACAGGCCACCTTGGCTTGACTGTGTATCACACAATCGCTTTCACACTTTCTTTCTTAATACTCTGAGGATACTGGCACTAGACTGCCTGATTCTTGTGAAGAAAAGAAAATGACTGTTCTGTGAATAGTAAGATCTGATTTATCATCTCAAATGGCAGAGTAATGGCAGTGAGATCCATACTGCACACGAGGCAGACATCCCCACATAGTCCAGTTGTGGAATGCCGATATTATTTGAAACTGGCGACGTTTTTTTCTGTGCCAGAGGGAATACAGAAGCTCGGGCTGCTAGGAGTGTATTTTTTAGATCAATTAGCAGCTTTTCAGGTACAAAGTTCAATCAGCTTCTTCTGCAGAGCATACTTGATAAGATGGTACTGACAGATAAAGTTAAGGCTTCTCCCTAGCAGCTCACACCAAAATGACATACACTGGCATTGATACGACTCACAGGAACTGAGGATGGCATGCTGCATAACTAACCTGTCATATGCTGTGCTGCAAGCTAACGTGTCAACAGTCTGCAAACTATGCTGTAGTACTGGAGCAAGTTAAAATATCAGGCAGCTACATGATACAACATTTACCACCTGTCCATTCCGACAAGAGAAGTGTCACTTCATCTTACAACTAGTGCTTAATTTATAAAAACAAATTCAGTGGTAGGTAGACGTGTAATGTTTGCTGGGTGCTGCTGCTTTCATTCTGCTTTGTAGGAAAAAGAATTTAAAAGCTTAAGTGTAATGACATCCAACTGTATTTCAAAATAGGCTGCAAAACATTCATCAATAGATGCACCTTGTCCAAATTTCTCTTGTGTATCTACACTGTTTAAGGGACGTGTGACTCCTTTCATCTTTAAGAACCAAATGCCATAATTGTCATGGCAATCTATACACACACAAGTTTTTAACTCACGTTTCTTATTTTCAGTATTCATCATCTGTGTAATCTGTTTATGTAAAAGAAATTCATTATCTACAAATTATAAATATATAGCAGCAAGTTAGTATCAGTAGCTAGCCTGAAGTTCATTTATATAATTGGCCATATTAATTATGAGACAGATAAGTGTGAAAAATAGTTTGCAGAGATTACAGCTTTTATTAGTGTTCTGTTTTTCAAATACAGTGCATTGAATTACTAGTTATATTAAAGCATTATTCATTATTAACTTAAGAAATAGTTGTTAGTGTCTTATTTCTTGTCTTCTGATACCTCTACAAAATCCTGCTTTTAATTTTTATATATTTATAAAAATGCTAAATTTCCTTGTTTTCCTTAAGGAAGTGTTTTAAACTCAGTTTAAATGGCCACAAAGGGAAGGGGCAGGGACTGGTAGGGATTTAACCTTCATTAGGCTGTAGCTGCAAGTCAGTTGTTGGTTTGGATCAGGCTGAGACAATTCAGGTATCCCATTCTCACAAATGAGGTGTGAGGGTCAAGGTGTTATTGTGGCAGTGTCAGGTTTCTAGAGAGGAATCCTCCCAAGATTTTGTCTTTGGAATTCTTTATGGTATTGACTATAATTACAGGAAACGTGAAGAGGAAAGTAAGAGAAAAGAAGCCAAGCTGCAGAAAGAGATGCAGAACATGGAACCAAACAGGCTTCGAGTACACCAGAATCCTGCAAATCGAGAGAAGACGACCAGCATCTCACAGGTACCCAGTAAACCAGTCGATACACAGACTAAGAGACCTCTGTCCCTCAACGCCTCACACAATCAACCAGGGAGAAACAGCAGAAGTTCACCTAAAGCTTGTCACAGCAGAGGGACACCAAAGGAGAGCTGCCCATCAGCAGAGCCTCAAAGCAAGGATCATAAAATCAGGCAAGGTTTGTAATCTTTTCTAATTGTCCTAATTATCCTTTTTGTCCATATCTAGGGGTGTTTTATATGTAGGACCTGTTTTACTCTTCCTGTCATTTCTTGTTCTTTTATGATTTAAGCGATTTATACAGGATACTCTTAGTTACAGATTCTTCTATTGCATCTGTTCTGTCAACCAAAGTAGTCAAAAATACCAGTATCCACAGTGTCTGTAAATATACCTAAAATATGTGAGAACAGGTTGTTGGTAGTTGTTCTGTTCCTTGCACTGTTTGGAGAAAATTAGATTAAAGATATTTGGCGTATCTGTGGGATTGTTAAAGAACGTTAATGAGGAAGTTATAACTCTTGTTTCCAAAGAAGGTTAAAACGAGGGTAAAACTGTTCTAAGTGACATATCTAGCATACAGAGGAAGCTGTTCAGCCAGCTTCATTCTCCATGACAGCATTCTCCTACGACCTGTCTTTGAAGGCCTCTTGATGAGAACACTCACGGATATTCTTTGAGAAGTAAGACTTTTTAGAAATTGTACTATGAAACAGTGTGTGGAAGTCCTTTCTGTTACTTTTCTTGCCCTGCTCCAGTCTTTTATTCTATCTGTAAGTGGATTATCACTTTGCATAATTTCTGGACCACTCCTATGTTAGTATTTGCAAGATAAACATTTTTTTTAAACATTTCAATCAGCTCAGACTTCAGCCACGGCTCAAATCTTTCAAAAGTGCTCATGTTAAAGTGTCTTTGTTATCATTAGAAGCAAAACTTGGATAAAAAGTTTATTTCAGATAAATAGCAAGAACTTCTCAGAGGTAAAACTATTGCTAATTCCTCGGGAGATTCTGCTAATCAAAATGTTATAATAATGCAAAGTAAAAGAAAGTCAACGAGCAGTCTCTACTGATCTCTTTGACATGTAAATGTGCAGGTAAAGAGAATATTTTACTTTACTGTAATAGAAAAAAAAGCAGACAGTTATATATCTTAGCCTAACATATAGTGTGAAAACTGAGTAGTGACAAACAGAGGTGTTAAAAATTCTAGCAAACTTTACCTGTATGTGTTTTACATTCATACCAATTAAAATATTTGGATGGTAAAGTAAAACCCACAGGAATAACCAGCAACAGTGGTTGGCAAATGAAAAATGGATCATTGTAATGAACATAATGAGAAATTTGTAAAAAGAAGGGAAAGGAGAAAGACAGATGTGAGGATGATTAGAACAGTGAAGAGAGAAGGAGAAAGAAATATAAAAGAGGAAGGAAGAGATTTTTCTTTTGCCAACTCCTCTGTCTCTTCTTTGCCAAAGTCTTCCATTGGTAGTGCCAATGGAAACTGCATTGCATCAGGCAGACTCCCACTGTTTCTTGGAACAATTACAATGGTTTCACACCAAGAGAAAGACCTAAGAAAGCAGCTGCTAGGTAGTCCCTAGGAAACATTCACTATAGGGTCAAACTTACTACATGGATTAGGACTGAATTTGCCAGATTTTCCACAGAGGATCATAATATTGATACATATGCTTGTGTGGTGGTTTAGCCCTAACTGAACAATAACCAAACCACCCAGTTACTCCTCCCCAACTCAGCAGGATGGGGAGGAGAATCAAGAGAGAGTTGTAGAACTTTCTGGGTTGAGATAAGGACAGTTTAACAGAACACCACAATGAGTAGGCAGTTACAGTGATGGCCAAAGGACAAAGAAAAAGGAGCAATGCCCAATGTAACCGCTCACCGCGCTCAGCCCGGCGGCAGAACTGCAGTTCCCGCACTGGCCGCAGCGCTGCCCCGGCCCAGCTGCTGCCCTGATATCCCGAGCGTGATGTCACGTGGGATTGAACAGCCTGGCCACGCTCCTCAGCGGCAGCTGCGGAGAGTTAATTCTGTCCTGGCCAAACCCAGGGCAGCTTGAATAACCACATTACTGTTCAGTTGTGTACCCTGTCCTTCACAGTAACCTAGGGAATTCTGGTCAGCATTGTGTGATAGCAGCATGCAGCTTGAGCTTCTGATTAAAGGCTTCCCTGATGCTGTAGATTTCCTGAAGTAGCTATACCAGAATCACGTTTCTGTGTTGATGGCTTTAAAATCATGTGGGCTGTTGCTTAGGGATTTTTTTGCTTTTCAATTTATCCTTAAAAGCAGAATAAAAATTCTACAAAAGAGAGAACTTTAATTTTAAATGGAATTTTTTTTACTATTGTTTATATTGTTCTTCACCACGAGTGTTGAGCATGAGGAGAACAAAACTCTTCTCAAGGTTCTTCTGAAAATACATGATAACACATCTGTTTCTTCTACAGCGAGACTAGCTTGCCTTCAGAGAAAGCCCCCTCTTGTCCAGCCCAAAAAGCCAGTGTTTGAAATAAAATGCTGTGCCATTTTTACATAAGCATTCTTTTTTTGTTATTCGAATGATACCAGGAAAGTTACCACAGTAAAGATGAAATAATGAAGTTAATCAGTTCTTACTGGGTGTTTTATTTAATCCTCTTTTGACCAGAACGTTAATGGACTTCATTGGATGTTTTATGGGAATTAAATATAAATATAAATGCTGCAGGCTGGCACTTAACAGGATTTTCAGATATTGCAGATAGATTTTTTGCATCTACTGTCAGTATATGAAAACTGTGATTGAGTTAGTAGGTGTATCCTGATCTCCACTCAGAAATCCTCTTTCCTGTGTTTTCTCATTTGCATTAATTATAGTAGCAAAAGATAAGTTCTGGTTTGCACTCTCTACTTGTTATCACTTGGTCTTCCTATCTGAGAAAGTTTATTTCAACCTCAGAGGATGATCTGGAATACTTAAATGATGGAGGTTTTTTCCATTCGCAGTTATACAGTTGTTCAGCTTGGAAAGTTTTACACATTGTACTTCAGCAACCTGAAGGTGTTACAGTAAATATATTCTGTGTGCTGTACGTCCAGACCAAGTAGTGGGGTTTGATGAGTTCAGAATGACAAGGCCATTTTAAAAGGCTGTATTCTTTTGTCTCACAGCTGTGAAAAATAACTTGTTGGGAGATCAAAATAGTGTTGTGACAGTGCTGGGGTTGTCATATGTTTGAATTGTCAGCCCTATACAGTTTGTATTTACAGCACTGGCAATTTTGCACTTGGCTTCATTATGAGTGGGATTATGCCCACAGAAATCTTGGCTTCAAAAGACTCCTGGTGTAATATGAGAGTGAGGGAATTCCCATCTTAGAGAGAGATCTGGGAGTCCTGGCTGATAAGAAACTAACCATGTGCAATGTGCCCTCGTGGCCAAGAAAGCCAATGGCATACTGGGATGCATCAAGAAGAGTGTGGCCAGCAGGCTGAGAGAGGTTCTGGTCCCCCTCTACTCTGCCCTGGTGAGGCCTCATCTGGAGTCCTGTGACCAGTTCTGGGCTCCCCAGATCAAGAGGGACAGGGAGAGTCCAGCACAGGGCTACCAAGATGATCAGGAGACTAGAGCATCTTCTTTATGAGGAAAGGCTGCGGGAACTGGGGCTGTTCAGCCTGGAGAAGAAGAGACTGAGGGAGGATCTACATTAATACCTACAAGTATTTGAAAGGTGGATGTCAAGAGAATAGGGCAACATTTTTTTTCTGTAGTGCCCAGTGACAGGACAAGGGGAATGGACAAAATCTGAAACACAAGAAGTTCCACTTAAACATAAGGAAATACTTAGCTGTGAGAGTGAGGGAGCCCTGGCACAGGCTGCCCAGGGAGGGTGTGGAATCTCCTTCTCTTGAGGTTTTCAAAACCCACCTGGGCATGTTTCTATGTGACCTGGTCTAGGCAGACCTACTTTAGCAGGGGATTGGACTAGATGATCTTGAGAGGTCTCTTCCAACCCCTACTATTCTGTGATCTTCATTCTGGGAGATTACTGTAGAAGATCAACGGTAGATGGAGATTTTCAGTTTTGCACTCCAGTCTGGTTTGAGAATCATCCACACAAGAGTGTTTAGAAGTTTAAGTTATCACAGAGGATTTATTTCCTCACACTAGGCTTGGAAAAGAAGCCTTGCAGAAAGGAAAAAATAAGGAAAGGCTTCATAGTTTCATTCAGGATGTCAAGGAGTGTTCTGAGAAGCCAAGTGCTCTGGGTTTCCTGGGTTGGTGGGTTACCCTGCCTGTGTCAGATGCCAGGAAACAGAGTGACTCGGGCAGAAGTTTAGCAAATGAGCTAAAAACAGGGAAAGTCTATTCCAGTGTCTTCACTGGAACAAACAGGTGTGTTCATGGGGCTGCATTCCTGCACCATGTGCTGAGCTTGTTTCTTTAAAGAAGATCGGTATTTTCCAGTAGGTGAAGAAATAGTTTCTCCTAGTGAATTTTTTTTAGGAGCCTAATTCAAAAGTAGTACGAGAAAGAAACACATTTGTAGGACGGTAAGCAAATGAAGACCTTTGGGACTGTACTGCTACAGGAAGCCATGTCCTCTTCTGATTCCCCCTGCTTATACATTTTTCTTTCAATTAAGTATATCCTAGTGTGCCTCAAAGGTAACTTAGCAAAAAAAAATGAGACAAATCTATGTTTTGCTGGCCAGAGTCTGAATGTTGTTTTCCATTTTTCCCTCTAAAGATTCACCGAGGAAACACACCAAGAGCAAGTCCAGTTGTGTCCAGTTCCATTGCAGCAAAGCAAAAGAGGCAACAAAAGTTGAAGCGAAACATCAGGTCTCAGCTGCTACAGAACTGGAGGCAGAAAAGCACAAGGAGCACACTGTGGAGGCAACAGGTGCTTGTGCTCGGCGGAGCAGAAGGCATGCTGCTGCTTGTAGGACTCTGAGTGCTGGGGAAAAGCTAAGACATCAAAGTCAGCCTTCCTCTGGCACCAGAGAGCACGGTGAAGGAACGACCGCCTTCTGCAGCGTCACTGGTACCGCTGGAGTTGTGAGAAGCTCAAAGCCGAATGGAGTTCCTTCCAAAGGCAAAAGGCATCAGCAGCAAGCCAGGAGTAAAGAGGTAAACGACGAGCGATGTTCACCAGCTGGGTCTAGTAGACCAGGCAGTGCCAAAATGGGATTTGTAAACACCAGAAACGACAGTGTTTATGCTGTAGAGCAAACTAACAAAGTGGGAAATAACGAATTAGCAAAAAAGACCTCTCCTTTGTTGTGTGCCGAGGCCCAGACTGTGCCAAGGAACCCAGCAGCGTCTTCTGCTCCTGAAGACAGTTGGAACTTGGAAAAAACAGGCGTAATTGGATCCAGGAATACAGATGATCAATTATGTTGTGTCACGTGGCAAAGTACAAATATTGAACAAATCCCTTTAGAGATTCGAATGCAGATAATAGAAAAAGAAAGGAAAAGGAAAGAGCTGTTCCGGAAGAAGAACTATGCGGCTACAGTCATACAGAGGACGTGGAGAAGGTAAGGGTGCTGTTTCAGTAGCTAGGGAAGAGAGATGCAAGTAGATATAAAATAAATTAGACCTGTTGACAACACGCTTCACTCGGTCCTTTTGCTTACAACATCACCAGCGCTACATCGGGAATTTCATCATCTTTCCCCATACAAGCCAAAGTAGGTTCCAGTCACCTGGAATTAAATTAGTGACTTCATTAAAAATGCAAGGCAAGTGATGCCGTTTAATAACTGGAGAAATAACTAAACTTCTATTTCAAGCACTGCTGTTTCTTTAGAGAGTGCTGATCCAGATTGGCCTCAGCCTAGAGGTCACTGCTGTCGTGTTCATTAGCAAACTTGCACGTGTAGGGACATAGGGGTCTTCCCAACAAGGTTTTTTTCAGCCAGATCCTTCACTGCCATTCACTGACACACCTGAAGTTGTATTCTGACCTGACTTTTATCTGGATAACTAAGCCAGAAGAGCTTTGCAAGCTGGGATGGAGTTCATTGCCAAAACTTGAAGCTAACTGGAATAACTTGATTGAGCAGGAACAACTGCTATACAAAAGAGGCAGACAGGAGGGAGTGAGATGTCCCTGTGTTTGCTTTTCCCACAGCATTGTCCTGCTTTCATGAATGCATGAGTTTCAACCTCAGAAACGCAGTTGTTCATGATGTACATGCTCCCTAATATTTAATTTCTTATTAAAACTTAGAGTAAGAGTGTGGCAGTAGGTGAAGCAGATCACATGTACATAATTCTTATTTCCTATTATTTTGTTGACATTTTCTTCAGTTTTTATGTGGATGAAGAAAACTATGAATTGCTGATTTTTGCTAATAACTGATCTTTCCAGGTCTCTCACTAGTTTAACAGTTTCAGGCATGTTTTAGTATTTCTTAGTATTCTTTTACTGATCAGCCTAGATATTTCCAAGCAGGACGCTGGATTTGCAGTCCAGTAATATTCCAGGTTATCTCTTCACTGTTGTTGGGAGTACAGAAGTTACACTGGCTTGTGTGAGTACATTCCCATTCCAGTGAAAAGTTAAAATTCTGGGACATGGTATGTTTAATTCATTTTGGAACCTGTTTTGGGGTAGTTTTTTGGTGAAAATTTGGACTTTTTTGTACAGCTTCACCTATTTTTGTGCTTGTGTCATGTTTGCTCTCTGGTTGCACTCAGGCCTGCATTCTCACTATAAGAAGGACAAAGACTTCTTAGAGCAGATGTAGAGGAGAGACACAATGATGGTCATAGGGCTGGAGCACCTCTCTATGAAGTCAGGCTGAGAGACTTGGGGTGGTTCAGCCTGGAGAAGAGAAGGTGTTGGGGAGATGTCACCTTACTGCAGCCTTCCAGTACCTAAAGGAGACTTAAAAGAAAGATGTAACAAGGCCTGCAGTGACAGGACAAGGAGGAACAGTTTTAAACTGAGAAAGGGCAGAGTTAGATTGAACATAAGGAGGAAGTTTTCTTAGAGTGAGGATGATGAGGCACTAGAACAGGTTGCCCAGAGAAGTAGTAGGTGCCCAATTACCCAGAAATATTCAAGGTCAGGGTGGATGGGGCCTTGAGCAACCTGGTCTAGTGGAATGTGCCCCTTAAATGGTCTTTAAAGGTCCCTTCCAATCCAAACCATTTGGAGGTTCTCTGATTCCATGCCATATTCCTCATACCCACACAGAACTTCAAAGCAGAGCAGCCACTTGTCTCTCAGTGATCCACTGCTTCTGCCATCAGCTCGCTCTGCTGCTTCCAAATGCTACGTAAGCAACTCAGTGCTGGCTGTGTCCTCCTTGGCCTTCTTGCCTCATTTAGATCCCAGATTTGTCTCTTAGGTAGGTTTTCTCTTAGCAGGTTTTCTCTTAGCAGGTTAGGGGAATATATCCGTAAGTGATGCTACTGCTTCTGAAGACTCTGTGAGTGTTTGTGTGAATTTCCTCCCAAGACCTGGGACGTAAAGCCTTGTGCCAAGCTGGCTTACCTGTGTAGAATCTTTCTGCTCCCTTTAAAGTTCTGCCTGTCTGAACATTTTGGATAGATCTTTCTAAACTGTCCACTTGCTGAAACAGCGATGGTGTGGGACCTCAGCAAGAAGTTCATGCACTTGCTTTCATCACTTTGGAAGCTGTGGGGATCAAAGATTGTTTCAATGACATTTGTTATTTAAAAAAATAATGAAGATATTTGTTCTGTTTACAAACCTCGTATTCCATAGAGCACTAATGAGAATCATAAATTGTGCAAGACTGCACAGGAGAGATTAGTTTGCCGGTTCCTCCGCTGCCATTTTGTTACATCTGCAGACAGGTTACTGTTGCTAGAGCTTTGGTGGAAAAGTTTGCAGCAACATCATAGTGCATTGATTTCCGTGAATGTTTTGATACAGAACAGAACAGCTCATTGGGCAGAGATGCTGAGGTGAGAGCACCACACTGTTGCCAAGAGCTGTGCTCCCCTCTTGCATTTTCTTTCCCAGGCCCACCAGTTCTGATGCATTTTCTGCTTAAGCTTCAAGCTCAATGTGAGCTTTATTGTCTTAAGTGTTTTGAAACTCCGGTGGATGATGAAAGCTGTGAAATCGGACCAGATTTCCTCTGCTTGATTTCCATGCTAATACCACAGCAATACTTTTTACTTTTTAGAGAGAGTTCTGACCCCTCCTTTGAAGTAGAGTTTGTATATGTCTCAAAGAAGGATGTAGTATGAAGATGTTGGGATGTGGATCTCAAGTCAGGTGGTGGGACTTGCCTGTCAGGAAGCTGTGGTCAGCATTTCCAGCGAGTTCACACCAGGCAGCTGTATGTGCTGGCTACTACTGTGTCAGTTATTCTGACACTCTCTCTGAAGTACTTCATTTCCCATCTGCTGTGCACTGAATGACAACTCTTGAGCAGGTACCTGCTCGTGTGGCTGTGGATCCCGCTCAGTCCCGTGTCTGTTTTCTAGGCGCAGGCTTGCACAGGTAAATAGCAAGTACTTGTAGACAGCAATTGGAACTATACATCATAAATACATAATTCTACATTGGAAACGTGTAGAAGTACAAGTTTGGGTTCTGACATTTCTTTAAATTAGGATTAAATCCATTGATCTCACTTTGCAAATTTCACAGCCATGATTTATTATTGGAAGTTTATTGAGAGATATTGTGAACTACAACACAATGATACTGGTCCACTCAAGTATATTAAACTGGCCTTTCTCAGGAAAATGTTTCAATTCCCATAGTCCACAAACTTTATAAATGTAGTCCTCAGAAGTGAATGTTAAGGTGTGTGGCTTGCCAAAGGTTAATTGCTCATCCTGCTCACTGAGGCTTACAGATCCTGTGTCTGTCTCGCTCTCTTGAGGGGGGACACTGAGGCCTGTGCCATTCTCCAGGGTCCCCAGTGAGTTGACAGAAGCTGGAAATAATTTGGTTGCTGTCACTGTTGCTCCTCCTGGAGTCAAGCTGTGTTTTTTGTCTTCTATTGCTCTATGCATGCTTTGACCAGCAGTAGTTTTTGAGATTAGAGCTTCTGTAACAATGAATCTGAATACCATTTGCCCACTTTGTCATTCTGCACATATATTCCACGTTTCCTTTATATGCAGTAACTTTGTGGGCTAAGTTACTAGGTGTTTTGTTAAGGCATCCCAGAGCATCAAACTTGATCCCTTTCTTCTTTTTTCTTACTAGGATCAGAGTGATGTTACAGGAGAGATGAATTTTAAAAGTGTGTGCATGCTCTGAAGATAACTAACTGCCTACATCTTCTCTGTGTCAGAGCCTCACAGTTGTTGTCTCATTGGTAAAAACTACCAGTAGTTCTGTGCAAATATGAAATCACAGCTGGGTGCAAAGTTGGAGTGCCTGTGAATGGGTCATTTCATGTGTCAGCAAGGGCTTCTGGCAGTAATTACTAAATTCCAAGAGGATAGCTTAGTATTCTTTTCTGCTCAAGTATGAAACAGTTCCCCAACTGTTTTTCCTGCAGCAGTATTCACGTGACCCATCTCTAGCTCAAGTTATGTTAGCAAGTCGCTGTAATTGTGCCCCCCCTTCACTTTCTCTTTGTTATCCTGTTGAAAAAATCCAAGTGGCACGTTACTTAACAGAACTGCATCTTTTTTGTTCTTCTGTCTCTTACTAATGCCCCTGTTCTGAATTCCTACAGCACTTTGCAACTTGTGGGCACCGCAGACATGTATTTGGTAAGATGCAGCTGCTCCCCCATTCGATACGTACTTTAACGAGCTGTGTACCAGTACAGGCTTGAATTCTGCAGCTCCACTAAATTAAGCTTAAATATGTTTGTCTCCCTCAGCAAATTTCACAGAGGTAATTTACTGAGCTTATCGGAAGTTTGAAGCTATTGGGGCTGCAACTGAGCATCTCGTCCCCCTTTGGCATTCTCTTGCACTGTTATGTCCTCACTGTCTGTATGCGGCTGCTGCTTGGTTCCAGTTATGTCGTGCGTTGGCTTCTAACATATATTTTAAAGAAATTGTATCTGGTTGCGTTGTCTTTGGGTTTAATTTAGAACTTGCTGCAGATGGAGCAACAGAACAAAAATCACCTCTCTCTCCCTCCCTTCCTCATTCCATTTACCGGGGCCTTTTTGAATGCCGGAGGGGATGATGATGATGGTGATCAGTGTGTTTTGGCCCGTTACCAAACACTTACAATGAATATTTCACAAGTGTTAGTGTTCATCTGTTGACAGGTTTGTACTGGAAGATTCAGAGCTAATTGTTAGGCCATTTCATTGACTTGTGAGAGTGAACTGCCAGTATCTGATGGAATACTTATATCTGAACCAAGAAAAAAGCCTGAACATCTCCTTGTTGCTGATGCCATTATCCACCAAAGGGGGAAGAAGGACAGATGTATTTACTGTTGCTACTTCAAACAGGGCCGTTAACTGTGTCTAAGATCAAAGTAGCCACGGCAAGGTTGGGTCAAGAGAAGGAAAGGGAAAGAAAGCAAAGACAGATTGCTGAAAGCAAGGTGAGGGGAACATCTTCAGAGGGGAGATGGCAAGCAGCTCAGTTCTCTGTAAAGTGCAGTTGAACCCGTAAGAGGTAGATTTGGCTCGTGTCTTGCACTGACAGACTGAGAATACAAAGTGGTAAGGCACACCAGAAAATGTGGTGTTGCTAAGCTGGGAACATAGTGAAAATGAGAAAACAGTATTGATTGTACTGGTACATCACAAATACTTAGAGGATTTGCCTTCCCCAGATTTTCCATACATTATAAAGCTGTTGATGAGCTGATGTTGCAGCACTTTAACTTTTGATGCCCGTAACACCAGGTCTTTATTAGCTGTGTGAAGTAACCGACGCGTCCAGAATTGAACCCGGCTCCTACTTTTTCTCCTGAGCAAACATTTCACATCCAAATGACTTAGCACATCAGTGGGAGTTCTGTTTTCCCAGTTACTCGTGTAATCCACCATGTGAACTGATGCGTGGAAAGCACTGAAGTTAAAACAGGTCACCTAAAACAAGTGCTCTTCTCTTTTCTGCTCTCTAGTTACCAGCTAAGACGGGAGTTGTTTCAGCTTCTTAGTGCTAAGCGGCAGTGCAAAGAAGATGAAGACAAATGGAGACAAGAGACAGCTGCCTTCTTCATTCAGGTTGCTTGGAAGAAACAGCTGAACCATAGCCCTCTGAAATCAGTCCCTTCGTGTAAAAATCTGAAATCTGTAAACAAAACCAGCTCAGCCACAAAAAGCAGCAAGCAGGCCATCCTTGAGCAGATCTACGGTAATTTTCACTGTGTTTTACGTAGCAACGCTTTTATCTTTATAACTGTTTTCCCTGCGCTTTGGATTCTTCTGTACACTTCCTACCTATTTATAAAAAGTGGACTGAATCTCAGATATTCTGGGTAATTGTATCTGTTTCAGGTTGAAAAAAAGGTGCAAACCCGTGGTTTCCAATGGCTGCTGCCAACGCTGTTTGTGTCACCACGCGGCCTTATTCCAGCACAGGTCTCAAGCAACCAAATAATTCTGTTGTCAGAGCTGCCCACATAGATCTGTGTGCAAAGAGAACTGTATCAATAGCTGTACCAAGGCACAGTGGCTCTCTGGCTCACATTTTTTTTTTTAACCATTGTTTTACACTTTTTTGGGGGCTGCATCGTTTTTTAAATGTTTCCATTTGAAGCACGTGGTCTTGTGCCATGTTAATAACTTCCCTGTTTATAAATGGTTGGTCTTTATTGGAACAGTGAGATCATCTCTTATGGTAACGCTGCACTGCTTTGCCCCGTGCCTGGATGTGCATGGTGCCAAGGATGCACCTTCCAAGGGTGGAAGGAAAGCATCGCTTCAAAACCTTGAGTTCCTTTACAGTGTGTATCACCGGTGGGGAAAGGATGTGCTAACTCTGCGTACCTTACCTGGTGATACCTCTCTGGTTTAGATAGCCAAAAAGGGTAACGTAACAAAACAGATGGAATAGTTTTATTTTCCTTCTCTTTCATAACAACTGAAAGATGTATTTTAACTTTAGTTAAAGTTCAGGTGGGATGGTCACAATTTTCTGTCATGTAGAAATGTCTCATGAGTTCTTTGACTGTGAACAAGAGTAATGTGAGTAAATACAGAGCCCTTCATATTGTCTCTTAAAGGACGCTCTCAGGAAGGCAAAGTCCATCAGCCAACAAGGGCTCCTTCTAAGCTGAAACTTCCTGATGTGCAGCTGGTCTCAGGTAGGACACACACATTTTAAGAATACTTGGACATCTCTGTACATTTGGGATTGGTTTCATCTTTGAAATGAAAAAAGGTCTGCTCAAGAACTGGGATCTCACATCTAAACACAGAGCTACCCCAGACGGCTCTGACTGACTTCACGCTCCGTCACTGCTTTTGGACTTTTATCCTTACGTTGAATCATTTCTATGAAAACCTATTTTCATTAGGCTGTTACTAGGAAAGACCTTGATGTAATGGACTTCACAGTGATTGTACAGATAACATTCGCCTGTGGTTAAAATAAGGCTTACAGCTGCTCACGCTTTGGTTCGGCAGCACATACATTTACTGGTCCTAGAGAAGACAGCAGATTTTGACACATGCCAAGAATTTACAGCCCCTATTGTTAGGAGTTCATGATTTGGTGCACAGATGAAAACTTGAAGATCCAAAGTTACTCATCTGATCTCTGCCTTTCCTTCTCAAATGGCACGATGGAGTTCCTGCGCTGTGCACAGAGCCCCAGCGATTTCCTAGAATTCCACTTGTAGTAAGTTTTAAGGCTCTGAGAATACGGTGCATTTTATTTGCTGCCAACGCACACTCAGAAGCTGCGTGGTCACTACAAGATCTTGTTTGGGCAAGCCTTAGCTCTGATGGCAAACGCAGTTTTAGGCCTGGAACGGGTCTTGGGGCAGTAGGGTCGGCATGGCCGGGACTGTCAAACCAGGCCGGCAGATGGTGACGGTATTGGCAAAGTCACTAAAGGCTGGAGCGTTTATGCACATGGCATTATGGGACAGCTAGCTTCATTGCTAAGCTACAATACATAGGCATCTCTCCTACTACTCAATGCTATTTTAAAGGCTCTTTCAAGTGTGTGGTGTACTGACCCTGGGATGAGAGCTGCGGCCACGGCAGCCCTTGGCTGTGCAAAGACTTGGCGCCTGAAGGGAGGTTTGGCCTCCACAGCCGTACCCTGTGTGAGGCCAGGGCAGGGCTGGGCCCCGCCAGGCAGCAGTGGTGCTTGAGGGAGATGCCAGCGAGGGTGGGTCACTTGCAGAGGAAGGAAAAATACATTTTCCAACTAGTTTAACCAGCCTCTGAAGTCAAAAGGCAATCCGACAGTAGGCCTGTCCTTGAGTTTGTCAGCACTGTAGGTGAGTTCTGCCTCGTGTTGCAACAGACAGAGGCCTTTTTCATGCACCGTTTTAAAGAGGCCCGACCAGACAGGTGTTTGATTGCCACCTCTTCATGCAGACAGTAATCTAAATTTTAAAAGAGCCTTAGCAAATAATGCTGCTCCTTTGTGTTTAACTTTTCTGGACAACGGATCTCCCTGTCTCCTGAAAGAAAAAGGCTTTCTCTGGAGGTTTGCGTGTCCTTTGCTTTCATAACTTGGTGACGAAGAGGATAGTGATAGGAACTCTGCCCAGTTCCTTTAGAACACTACCTACTTTTATTCCCCTAACAGGAGCTCAGGGAACTTTAGCCCTTACTTAAAGACAATAACATGTTTTTCATCTGCCTGCCTTTGTGCATGACAACATTACGTTTGTTGGAAAAGTTCAGAGCTGTCAGTGGCTAATGCCAGATACTCTCGTTCTGACGTAGGTGCCTGGAGTAGGTCAGAATGGACTGTTCAGTTCAGTTCTTCTCTTGCAGAAAGTACACCTGGGAAGGTGAAGACCGACTGTCAGCCTTAGTTTTCATGTTCATATAGGCAGTGGAAAAAGTGTGCAGTGACAAATCTGTAACAGGAGATGGATTGACACCAAACTCGGTTAAGTCCCTGGCATAAGCAGACCAGACACTTGGGAGTGGGGACAGGCAGAAGGGATTGAAAGGAGATTTACAAATCTAATGGGGGACAGAGGGTGCCAGGTAGAAAAAAGCATGCACAGGCCTGTGCAGACAGAGGAGTAGGTGCTTCTTAATATTCTGGCAAATAGGGTGTTGGTAGTTGATTGTTGTTATGATTGAAACAGTTTGGAACCTGAAAGCTGATCCTTTTTCATGTTTGTTTTAGTAAATAGATGGCTTAAGTTAATTCAATACACACAGCCTTTGAAGAGCCTCTCTGCAGCAGGTCAGAGGGATGATAAGCCCTTTTTTTTTTTGTTTCACTGTGGACACTGAAGGGTGTTTGTTTATAAAGGAGGCAGTTTTGCAATTCTTGGCATTAGAAAGACAGCCTTAAGATGTGCTGGATTCTCCCCCGCAATGAAGTGTTCAGATTTGCACTTGGGATGGCCCTGGCTAGACTGGGATAAAGCACTGACACATCTGCATCCATTGCCTACAACACTGGGAAAGGAAAAGGCAGATATTGTTTGCAGCACATTAAACAAAACCATTTAATGAGTCCAGCCCTTCAGCCAGATCCCAAACGGAAGAGAATGGTCAGCTGACAATCAGTTTTGCTTTCTAACTACACCCAGAGTACTCTGCATTAGCCCCGGACTAGTTTTCCCCACCTTTGAGAGATGACCCAGTACTTAATGCTGCTAAGTATCGCTCACCAGGAGCTGCTGCTGCTCCTCAGCAGCACAGCACAGCTCAAGCGAAGGGCCATTAGCAGAGGCTGCAGTAAAACATGGAGCGTTTGTTCCATGTGGGCTGTAGCGTGTACCACAGGAGCCAAACTCAACGTGCCGTTACTCAACGGGGAGATGTCAGGAAAACAAGGTGTGGCCTGGTAGATTCATTGACATCTCCAACACAGCCTCGATGAACCTTTTTAACCACTCAAACCATTCTCTTCTTTTACAGTGAACAAGCTACAGTGTGTTAATTTGCTGGAGAACATGGGAAAATCGAAGCAATTTTCCTACAACATGAGAGCCACCACTGCTGCAAAATCAAAAAAGACAAGAGTCAAGGACTAAGCAAAACTGAATGTTTGGGATTTAAAGAGCACATTCTGGTACAACTGTTCTTTTTTATCATCCCCAAGTCACCTACAACATACAACTGAAACAAATCTTCAGTTTCGCATTATCTCAGCATTACATCCCAAGGAGACTTCCAAGGAGTTGGACTCGCTTTGTTTTGTGTGCTAAGGAGTTTTTAAATGCAACTGTTAATTTATTTACTGACAGGATAAAACCCGAATTGCATCTTTAAACAGAAAATGAAGTGCCATGATGAAGCCCAGCATTACAATGGAGTTGCAGGGGCTCTCAAAGTTTTCCCTTCGTTCGTCAGAAGTAGGAATTCTGAATGTGTTCAAACATCGTTTCAAAGGAAGGGGAAACTCTTCTCAAGATGTAACAGTTTGAGAGACCTATTTCCAAGTGTAACCAGGAAGGGAAGAACAGCCTTCCTGCTCCACTTCTGTACCAAAGAAACAAATGTTGCTGAGCTAGCTATGGCTTTGGAAGGAAAATTAGGAATGTTAACAAAAAGAACTCAGTAAATAAATTGCTTTCCACAGCCTGTGGAAACTTTTAGAGGTACGTTCCTACCTTTTGAGATTATCACCGTATTTGTTCTGTATTAATAGCTATTTTTATACCTGCACTGCAAGAGTGTCTACAGAAGGGGAAACAAAAAAAAAGGATGAGACCCATTCCAGAAGCAAACTCGCTCTTGTACGAGCCGTGGAGCGGCCCGTGTACAGTAGCACTCTGCACTATGTATTTAAAAATATGAACTCAGCAAAAATAAAAGATGCTACTCTAGCTGCAAAGTGCAGCGTTGTCTACTTTTTCTTCTAGCTGGCGTTACATAAATTTAACTAATATGATGCTTCAAAATCGTTACCAGATAATATTAGTTAATTATTGGTGAATATATTAAGTCTGTCTGTTTCTTTGCACGCCCTTCAGCTCCAAGGAGACTAGATTTTCTTTCTGGTCACCTCTTTCACCGAGGTCACCACATCTCCAAAACCCACTTCCAGCAACGTCTCCTTGCTTGAAAACAAAGGCAAAAGCAAGCAGTGTGCCGTTCTTTGTAAAATTTTTATTCTGTTTCACTTACAAAAAAAATGGACAAGCTTTGTTCCAACATCTTCCATTCAAAACTAAATAGAAGTAAATGCTTTACAATAAACGCCATTCGACCTCTTTAATACACTGTGTTGATAGGGCCTGGGCCCTGGGCATGAGAGGCAAGGTAGATGTTGAAACAGTAATGGAGGTCTGTTAGCCACTGCTCTTGAACTTCACCGCTCTTCAGCATCTAGAAAGAAGGGGGGGGGGGGAAAAAAAGGTCAAACTCATTGTCACCCACAGCACTTGCAAAGCTTCACTTTGTTTTTGGTTACCCAGGTGAGCTGCTGAAGGCAGGGGACGGCCCTTGTTCCCCTGCCCCCAGTGACATTGTTTCTCTCTTTGCTGGATTCCACCACTGAAAGAATGAAGCCATACGAATCAGTTACACTGACGTGTGTGAATTACACCAGGTGCAATTGCCTTACTCTTAAGTATAGTGGCTTGCTTACCTTCCAATTCTGCAATTTATAGGCAATTACAATGCAAATGAGCGTGGTTCTAGTAAAGCAGGAGAGCTCCATTCCTCAGCCTGCAGGAGAACTACCAATGGAGCAGCATCGCCCACAGGCCTGTAATTCACCCTCCTCAGCAACCAGAAAAAAACCCCAAATGAACAACCACAACCCTCCTGCAGTGGGAGATCACAGAAACACCAAAGGAACCCAGCTGCTTGTCTCGGAGAGCCCTTGCCTGGTGCCCTAGCACAGCTGCCTTCGCCACGGCTGCCATCACACTGCTAGTGACAGACGCTTCAGCAGTGGAGCTGTTAAGGGGCCCGCAGGGCTCAGTCAGATCCCCGTGCCACAAGCTCTCCGCACCCAAAACTTTGTGCAAAGGCAGTTTCAGATTTTTTTTTTTCCTGATGAGGAAAGCCACTGTAAAGCTTCTGTCCAAAAGCAGCGGAACACAGAGAACAGAAGCGATGGGGATTGCGATATTTGAAAGGGAATGTATTTTGTGTTGCATGTAACTTCCAAGAGAGCTTGTCTGATTTAGTACCATCTTCACACACCTCCATACCCCAGCTCCAGTGGCCCAGAAAGAAGTAGTTTCTTATTGTGGGACAGCTGTCCTTCAGGCAGGCTGTTTTGTTAGGAAGCCAGCTGTTGTCCCAGGCCCCAGACTGGGTGCAAAGCTCAACTTCCAAAGCACCTCATCTGTGCAGTGGCCACAGCAGCTCGGACAGGCAGGCGCCTGGGCTTCCAAGACAAACAGAAGACAGTCATAACTTGTGTTTTGCTAAGCATCCGTTTGCAATAATTTTTAAACCCTTGTAAGCTGCGGGAGAGAAGGAGACGTTTCATACCATGATGTCCTTGATGATCTGTTGCACCAGAAACTCATTTGTGATCATATGGCTCCTGAGCTGACCGTGCTGCATTAGTAAGCGAAGCAACTGAGCAACAACGGGCAGCTCTTCCCGACAGATCCTGCTCACTTGCAGGCTCTGCAGCATCAGCCTCAGTAACCGTGGCAGGAGTGCTAATGCAGAAATGCACGATCCCCACAGCATGTCCCTGTAAGGAACAGAGAAGGAAAGCTGCAATGATGGAGGACGCGGATTTCGGGCACGCCTGCTTCCGTGGACGCGCCGCGCCGCCCTGAACTCAGCAGTGCCAGTGCCCCCACCACATTTAGTGCCAAAGCAGAAAATCGGTACCAGAAAATGCTAAACTTGAAGATATTGATTAATTATGAAAAAAAAAAAATCAGGTCCTGCCCTGCAAGCTACAAATATTGCTGAAGCTTCTACACAGTGTAATTTCTGCTTAACGTAGCTGGGAAGAGGTTTGTGTTTCAGTCATCATTCAGGTACACCCGAGTCTTCATTTAAGCCTTGTAAGACAACAAACAATGCAATCAGCTTTTTGTGATCTGCAAGTCACTAAATACAGTAAGCGAAGGAGGACTCTGGCTTTAAAGACACGTCTTACATTTTAAGTAAGCTTTGAACAACCTTCCTGTACGTGGAACAGTTAAAAGAAAATCTGAAGTTTAAACTGTTTGAAGACATTTCTGTTATGTAAGTCAATCAACACTGAAATCTGGTATCACTAGATTTTGGTTTTTAAATCAAATGGATTTGCAGTCTGGCAAACAATGCCTGCAAAGTTTTATTAGAGATGAAATATCAAGTCAGCCAAGAGTACGAGCTTACAAAGCCAAATCCTCTGCATGTTGCTTTTCAATGTATTTAATGAAACTAAAGGCTAAAGCTACAGATTAAGGTATAACTATCCCCCTTTCAGGAGTCAGAACCATCCTCACTTCTAACTAGAACAATTTGCGGTGAAGCTTTCTTCATGTATTGCCTTAAACAACTGCAGGTAACTTTGCAGATGTTTTCCTTAATTCCAAGTACTGTTTTGAATAAGCAAAAGGCAGCAAAACAAAAACCGGGGGATGTGGGCGAGGGGTATATTTTCCTTTTACGTCTCTGTAATCGCTGTGGGTGTGAAGGCAGAGACAATTCCCATGGTACGAAAAGCAGTATTACCTTTTCTGCATATGTTCCGCGTCCTCTTTGTCCAAAGTGAGCAGGAAGTACAGGAGACTGTAACAGCAAGAGGCTAAGAACTTGTGCAGGGTTTCGCTGAGGATGCAAGCCTGATCCAGGAGCTTATTTATGGCACACAGAACAGAGCCCGCCGTGCTGTCGGGTATCACGACCAATCCAACCTGTAGTCAAACAAAAAGCACCAAACCCAGGCTCATCACTTCATGCAGCTTTTGTGCTGGTCTATGAACGTGTCTAGAGCCGAACGACTCCCACTGGTACCGTGACAGCTGTGTCTTTCTGTTCAAGGTCTACACCCTCCTGGTGCACTTTTTCAAATCCCCGCTTTGCTGACCAACTGCCACGCACACGCACAGAGGTTAAACCAGCATCTGCATTCCATCCCCTCCAAATAAACACTCATCTCAAATGTATTTTTAAAGGAAAAAAAAACAACCCAAAAATACTGCTCTGGGCCTCGCTTGGAAAGATGGTACCAGCACAGACAGAGCAGGTCTGCCCTTTTAAGCATGTATCAGGGGATGGAGCAGCTCTTTCTTGTCTTGAAACAGCAGCGAGTAGTCACTGAGGTAGGAGGAAGCTTGGATTTACTCTCCAGAAAGAAAAGCTTCCGCTGGATCACCATCGGGGTGCCCGTCCCCAGCCACGTCCCCGCCCCAGAGCGACGGAAGCACCGTGAGCTGGGTTCAGTTCAAGCTGCTGAAACACGAGGTGGGCCCAGAGCTGGGCAAGGTTCTTCTGGTGTTAAAATGAGAACATCGTCTTGAGTAAGGGTTTTACAGACAGGATAAATAATTTAGAAACAAATCTTTTCTGGGTAGTTGCAGTGAAGGAAAGAGCAGTTTCAATTTTGAAGGGCTGCAGAGTACCTACCCCAGGTTTTTGTCATGCAGAGCTATTAAAAAAAAAAAAAGCCCACGCATCACAAATGTGGCACCAGTTACCTTACAAAGAACTAATTTAAGGAGGTTCAGAGCAGCCTAATTTGCTCTCCTGCAAGCAAGTACATGGTTTTAGGCTGAAAGAGGCAGTTGGTTCACTCAACAAGGTCAGCTGTTTCTTTTAGAAACATTTAGAAAAAGATTGGTAAAATATGAGTGAGAGAGGCATGGAATGTGTTTCATCGGTGTGACTCTGCTCACGAGAGGGAAAGAGCAGCCATGGGTTCAAACTTTTAAATACTCCCAGCCCATAGCCCCAGGTGCATTTTGAGGCCACGGGCACAGACTCATGTCCCAAGCAGCCCCTGCACGAGGCAGCCACAGAGGGAGAAGGGTGCTGCTCCTGTGTGGCAGACGATGTACTGCAACTGTCACTGAGCCGCTGCCAAATGCTGCAAGATGCTGAGACACCAAGTGAGGAAAACTAACAATCATGTTCCTGAGCAACCACAAGCAGGAGAGGACAGGGAGCTGGGCGGGTGTCTGCATGTAACAAAGCACCCTGAAAGGGCAAAACAGCCAATGCTGCTGATACAGCGTGCCAGTCGGCCAGTCTGGAAGGTGATGTGAACACAGACATTTCAGTTTACACCAGTCCAGTAGATAAGACTGCTCAAGTAAGTTCCTCTATGGGATGGTGCCTACACGGTGCCTTTCTTCACTGTTAGGTGCAGTCCTCCTGTTAAGAGATCTTGGGCAGCAGTCTCATCAACTACAAATCTGCTTGCTCTCAAAGGCAGAGTGCAGTAGAACATGTAAGCTGGTTTAGAAGTTGTGATCTGAGTCACTACTCACCCCTAGAAGTCCAGACTATGGACGAGGTAAGCCACTCCCCATGGAAGCCTTGCTATAGTCATTTTCAGCAGGGCTCGACCAAGGGAGCGGTGGGTACGTGTAGAGATCACAGCACCACCTCACCAGAAGGACAGGTCCCTTCTCCTGGCAGGCAGCATCATGAGAACTGCAGATTCTATCCCTCACTACTCTGTCACACGGCTTCGACCTTGCCACCTCTCCATCCTCAGCTCTGGGAGTGTTCAGGATAAGGAGATGGGCTAAAACTCATCCAAAGCTGCTAGTCGCTCTTCTGAAAAGCAAACTGACCCAAAGCAGCTGGAAAACAAACTGAACCATTCACAAAGCACAGCAAAAACATCCACATGAGTTGGGACACTCGCAGTTACCAGACGTTCTTTAAAACTCTGCTATTATTGTTTAAAACTGTTGCAAATGTTGAGATTATACACTAAACATGTGGAATAAGTGGATTTGAGGGTAATGAGACTGTTACAAAATTTATCACAAAGCATTAACAAAGTGGTACTCACCAGGTATTTACAGATGCCAGTCTGGAGAATGTCGAAGCACTGACTTTGGGAAGGTATAGTGGACAAGCTGTGACAGATCATCTGTTGTAATAAAACAAAGTTACACTGAAGTACCCTAAAGGCAACCAGCAATCCTTCTGCATAGTCACACTTGGCTGACTGACCCAAATACAAAGTACCAACATAGCAACTTTGTCTCAAAATATTGAACCTTTACAGCATACGAAAGTACCACTGTCAAGGTAAATGGGAGACAGCTTACATCACTAGTTGTTTGGTAGTGGCCTTCTTCGTTTTACCTGTGTGACAGAAGGCCAAAAATACTCCTAGAGCACCACACTGAGCCTCGACTTCCTCAGAGGTGAGGGATTTCAGAAAACAACTTGACAAACAACTTTCTCAAGCATGAAACAGAGAAATCACAGTGAAACAGAACAGGAAAACAATACAACGTATAAAGTGTCGAAGAGCCATTTCCAACTTATTTTTCCTCTATACTGCCAACATGTCATGTTCCAAGATGATACAAAACCTCATACTACAAAGGGAAATCTTGTTTTATGAACTGCCAGAAACTTCCAAGTGCTCAGGCAGGCAAATCAGGCACTAGCAAATCCGTATTAGCTGCTCAGAGACACAATGGACAGAGGCAAAACATGAAAAGACAAAAAAAAACTGTAGCCCAAGTCTCCACAAAATGCTCTATGGCTGCTGGATAGGATGAAGAATCCAGAGCTCTAGTACATCTTCTAAGTTAGCTGTGTTTCAATCTTTGGCAGGTAGCTTTCTCTGTTCCTCTTTTCCTTCCTATCTATGCCAGAAATCTGCAAACTAACTGGAGAGTTTGGCTGACCTCCCTGTTTCCATTTGCTGCTGATCCCCCCAGTGACAGTTGAACCCTCCAGAAGGCAAAGTGCACGGCACGAGTGTGTTACGAGACCATTCGCCATCGTGACATCCTGCTAAGGGCAAGGAGGATGGAAGAACCAATACATGAGGAATGAAATCCTGTGCCTGTGCTGAAGGGAATCAGAAAGAGAACAGCAAGATCAGACATTTGAGCTAGGGAAAAAAATTAACTCTCAGAGTTTCACAAATATCCGAGAATCACAGAACGGTAGGGGTTGGAAGAGACCTTTAGAGATCATCTAGTCCAACCCCCTGCTGAAGCAGGTCCAACTAGACCAAGTCACATAGGAATGTGTCCAGGCGAGTCTTGAAGACCTCCAAGGAAGGAGCCTCCACACCCTCCCTGGGCAGCCTGTGCCAGGGCTCCCAACTAAGCAAAACCCATCCCTCTGAGGTACTTTACTGACCAAAGAAAGAGCTAAAGAAAACTTTCACAGAATGATCTGACAAAGAATCAAATTCTGTGATAGATTTAAGACATATCAGATTCAACATATCAGGGCAAGTCAAGATAGCTAAACATGAAATCATGTCAAAACAGAAATCATCACCCATGTTATGTCAAAAACCATAGTCCACAGCATTTCCAGCTGAAGAGAGACTCTAAGGAAAGGGAAGATTAGGAACAGAACTGTCAGCTCAAGGTCCTAGGGCATGAAAACCCAATCCTAAGTACTGTGGATGGTTTGATCAGACATGGCCAAGCAGTATATGCTCTATGGCGACAGCAAAGTGTGCTCAGCTTTTTTCAAAAGGAGAAGCTACAGGGGCTTTTTAGCTCTGCTTAAGCCAAATCCAAGAGATCCTTAACACATCTGCTTGACAGAATGTACCATCAGGCTGTCGGGACCCCGCTCGTATTCATCTCTATCACAAGGGTAACTGAGAAGAATTTTGACCAGTAGGACTC
Organism: Urocolius indicus; assembly: GCA_013401255.1. Taxonomy (NCBI): domain Eukaryota; kingdom Metazoa; phylum Chordata; class Aves; order Coliiformes; family Coliidae; genus Urocolius; species Urocolius indicus. Next base: position 269,708 of record WBNH01003998.1, read on the forward strand.
TTTAAAAGACAGTTTTACAGACGCTCTTGCACTGAATACCCTTATCTTTTTATATTCTACATTTAATAATGAAACAGTATTATTTAACCTGAGCACCCCATCCTAGATCTGGTGGAGGGCTTCTGTACACTGCAACCTGAAAGGGATATTAAGCACTCTGGAATATTCCCAAGAAACGCACTCAAGACATCTGCACGTTTGCCGCGTCAGAGAGTAAAGTCAAGCTGAGACAGAGGTTACTACTGGGGACTGTCATGTCAAAGGCAAACTCTGATGCCAGCGTGACCTAGCATTTGAAGGAGTAACACTTACACAAAAGGTAAGGCTACATCAGTGAAACCTGTCAGCTGACAGCTCACCGTTGAGAGCCCCTGGCGAGACGGGAGGACTGGACTAACCGACAGGAAAGATCATAGGGGTTTGATGAGTAACAGATACAGAAAAGAATCAGGGAAACAGAAGTGGTGGGTCATGTGCTTGGAGACTAGTGAAAGCTTCTGCACACAGCTAGTTTTAAGCAGTTGGAAAAGAGGAGGAAATTCTATGTGTAACAACTGACCACAAGGTGGTTGCGACACCACCAACCAAACGGGCAAATGTCACTTTAGGACGTAAAAATAATGATGCTCACAACAGACTGGATGAGACAGCACGTGATCATCCTTTCAGCACTACTCTGTAAGACTATTTCCCATTAGACTATTTCTGGCATCCTGTACAAAACAGGAGTCACTCACTTTCACAAAATGTAAATTCAAACTGAACAGGCATAGATAAAATGCACAGAGAAGAGAGATTCTGTCCTGCAGGCGTCAGCCCCCTGAGGCTGCCAAAACTACAGCCGAGAAGAGGGATTGGTGTCACCTACAGATACGACAAAAAGGGGGAAACCACCCTCAAATTGAACCAAACAGCCACAAAAACCAGCAATGCTCAGAGATGGCTGGGAATGCAGATGAGATGGAAATCAGTATGACTGAAAGAGGGGGAACACGAGACATTTGTTGCATGTAGGACAGAGCTCAGGAAGTTTACATGAGCACAACACTAGATGCCTGCAAGTGGCCAAGAAATTAAAGATCTTCGTTGAAGGCAGGTCCACCAGGCCCACTCAGCAAACTAAGCTTACATCATTCATAAAAGCATCATTAACATTTCACCCATAGGACTGCATTCCTAGGACAGGCCCAGCTGCCCTCTGAGGTCCTCCCCAAGATGACAAGTTGTAGGAGCATTTTGTAACAGGTATAATTCACCAACACTCAGACTCTTCCAGAATTATCAAGGAAAACGGGCATCCTCCCACTGAGGAGCAACATACTTGCTTGTATGGGTCGTGGTAAAGTGTACTGGCAAGTTGGTTTTCCAGCCTTTTAGATCGTTCTGACCCTGAAAATAGCACCACCCATCCCTACATCCAGTTCTGTTTTCCTGTGTCTCAGTGGGAGTGGCAATCCTTTTCAATTCCATAAATTAAATCCTTCTTGAAAAGGCTTTTCATAACAAATGTCTGTTAGAAGAAGCGAAACTGAAACGTTATTAGACATGGAAATGAAACGCAAAGGAAATGTAATTACCACATGAAAATTAGTATTTTTCCTGACAATTTATTTTCCTGAGGCAAGGGTCTGCCTGATGTTTAATTTCCATAATAAAATGCCAGAGCTGATTCGTTGTTTTACATTTGATTAGCATTCAGCACAGCTTTGGCGCGTTCACAGATCGGTTTTGGACCACAGCCAGAGTAGTTGTGTTTCGGAGCGTTACACTGAAGCGATCGGACAGAGAACGAGCATTTCAGATCATGGCACGGGGTTGTCATTTCTTTTAGACAAGTATTCTATAATAGTCTTGGGGTAGGAACAGAAGTTTTGGTTTTCTTTTTGATTGAATGTCCATTTGAATAAATTAAGGCAAAGAAAAGCGTTCTCTTAAATACGGGGATTACCTGTTTGCACTATGCAGCAAATCCTACAGGCTCCATAATCCACTGGCAGGTTTTTAAACCAAACCTTACTCATCAGACAAGCCCAACTACCCACCAAACTCATCAGCCACACAACTACAACAGCGAGTTCCCTAACTAGTACTTCAAGGAGGGCAGCCCAGGAGCACTCCCTGGCGTTTTTGGAGAATCTCAACACCATGGAGCATTTTATTCTACTCTTCAACTAGATGAGTTAACAGTATTTTTGCTGCTGACAGCCAATTCTCCAAGTGACTATTAATGCAAATGGAACATAGCTCTAATGTATAGTCAGAGGGATCTACGGGTTTAATATTGCTTATCTGTAAGATGCCTCAACTCCACTAGGTGGGATTGGGATGACCTGAAGGAGCCCACTTTCAGTGTGAGTCCTCATGGCAACAGGAAACACGCACAGACCATGAAGCAAGAGACATGTTTTGTTCACTATTTAACTGTTCCCACTCCCTAAATCACTCAGTATTTCCCATAAAGTGACAGAATCCTGTCCCAAAAAGCCTCAGGAGAAATATCAGTAACTCTGCAGGGAAAATCTGCATGTTATTCCAAGCTTAATCATGCTGCAAAGCACTCTTTTTCAAAGAAAAATACTCACCTTCCTCCAAAGACACACATAAAAGCATGAGCACAGAGAGGAACCAAGCAAGCAGAAAAGATAATAGATAAAAGACATTTTAGCAATCCGCTCTGTGCAGTCATACCAAAGCCAGTTCAGACTCCAAAGAGAGGTGCTTTTATTACAAAAGAAGACTGGCACACACCAGACACTACATCCTAATGTGAACTTCAAAAATGTATCTTTCGATTCACGTTGACATCCATCCGCCTCGAACACGAGTACCTAGAATGTAAGGGGCTGTTCTGCAGTCAATTGCCAAGCCCTGGTGAAATGACTGTTTGGAGTGGGACTCTATGCAGTGTAACATGTTACCGCAGAGCGTAGGAAACGAGAAGTTTTCAGGTGATGGGGCAGGCAATGAAGCTTGTTGTCTGAAGCTTGGCCAGCTTCCCCCGAAGCACCCTGTACAGTGTACTCCCTTGACAGGTGCTGCTTCTCCTTCTGAAATAAACTGATTTGACAGGGCAATATTAACAGTGCCCCAAGTTGATGAGAAAGCTGCGTGCAACAAGAGATCTTTGTTCATCTGCCCTGGCTAAGCTCACGGTGGCAGATGTGAAAGGTATTCCTGATTGAATGACTCCAGAAAAAGAAGAAAAAACACAACACAAAAAGCTACAAATGAAACCCCTAACACAGTCACAACAAAACAAAACCTAGGTTAAAAAAAGAAAAAGCTGAAAAGAAGGAACGAAATCTGTAGAAGAACGTTACATAGGCAGGCAACGGAGTAAAAGCCCTACTATGGGGCTAATTTTAACATTCAAGGATGCAAAATGGGAATAAAGAAGTTTGTTTAGGAATTACGAAGGCTTAAAATACACGTATTGTGTCCTGCATCTTGCTAAGAGCATGTTTCCAAAGACTCAGAAGGATTACGTGCCCCAGTTCATGTCCAATTGCCGGCTCAGAAACTGCCGCACACAAACTCACCTTTGCACCTGTTGCACTGAGGTGACTGTCTGTCTGCAGGCTCCTCCGCTGTGGCACGCAGCCTCGCCTTAAACTCAGAGTCAGCTAAACCAAGTGAAGCTATCTTTATCTGCCACCCGACACTGACACGTGCGTGGCAACCACCACTGCTCACCTCCTGGGCAACAATTTGATCACATGCTTAAATCTGGGTACCAGCAAGATTTGGTGTCAGAAGGTAGAGAGCTATGGGCTGGAGACAATCCTACTGCCTCACTAAGCAACAGGCATTTCTGAAACGATTGTTCTTCTGTCAGCAAAACCAGGTTTTACGCTCAACAGTTGTGCTGTCCAGGAGTAGATGAAGCCACACCTGAAATACAGCACAGGTCTGGTTCTCCTCTCAGAGCCATCTTAGTAACAAAGTTAAAAGAATGGTAGGACACTACAAATTAGCCTTGCTGCCCAAGGAGCTTTTGCTTCCTCCTCTTGCAGTCCCAATAAGCCCTTCTTTCACAGCTCTGCAGCTTGCACACAGCTGTGACACATCACCACGGCCAACTCTTCCTCCTTGGGCACTCCTCCTTGTCAGACCACACGCTGGAGAGCTGAAGGAACGTCTGATGTGCAGGTCTTCAAATTCACCTACCTGCCTGCCCCAGACAACGGGACTTGAAAACAAAGAAAACCATGCACTTAGGAAGCTAGTTTTTGTCCCACAAAGCCTGTTTTATTGAACATATTTAGTTCAGGTATCAGAAGCCAGGATGTGAATGTATAGCATGATGCACAGCAACTGTGGAGACGTTCAATCACACCAGTTACGTGCAGTAACGTGGGAGCTCTCGGCTGTAAGACCTTGCAAGACACGCCAGAAGCACCGTGATGCAGGTACAACGGAGCACTGGCCTGAAGATCAAGTTAGCTTTCTGGGGAGTTCATGTTTTGGTTTTACTGTGGGGTTTTTTGGTTCATTTTGGAGGGGGGTGGTATGTGATTTTTTTTTTTTGTTGGCTTCGTGGATTTAAAAAAATGTTGTATTTAAAGTGCTGGAAGAAACCTTTCAAAAAGAGCTTTATTCACTTCAGGAGGCATTACATTCACTTATACAGTTTCTCTTTTCTTTGGAATTTGCATTACTTTTCAAGAAAAAAAAAAACATTAAACTTGGATATTACACAGTTTTACAAAACACTAATGGGGTTTTTTACAGGGTGTTTTTATCCTCCTTAAAGAGGGTAAAAAAATCAGCATATTTTTAGTTCAGAAGGGGTACCATTTACCCTCAGCTGCTTTTTCTCCTCTGAGTAACTCTAACCTGGAAATCTCAGTAAAGATGACTAATTGAAATCTTACAGAAACTTCAACTCAAAATCCACATTTTAAAAAATGTAGAGGTTTGGGGTTTTTTTTAAGCATTAATCTCTGCCTCTTCATGACAAACATCCTTTGCAGGACTTTTAATTTACATGCACTGATTTGCTGCCTTTCTTGATTTGTCGTAATTTTTCATAACTCATCAGTGCAGACACAGCCTTCCCGACTGTTTTGCCTGCTAGACTTCTCTGGGTTTGACACACATTGGTTTATTACATTACATGCGTCCCAAGGTTTCTGAATCCAAGACCGCTTTTAACAGCAGCTGACCTTCCCCCGTGTTTGCTCTTAAACGTTTTGTCGAGTATTTTATTTCTTCAAGTCAGCTATAGGCTCAATATAACTCTAGAGTCTCGACCTCGAGCAGAACCTTCAAACTGTTATTTGCTTTCCCCCTCCAAAACGTTCAAAGGTCACAAACACCAAATATTACAACAGGAATTATCATGTATACACGGTTACCTTGTTAAACTGCTCATTTCTGCTGGCGCTATTTCATCCGATCCTGGCCCAGCAATTCAATTACAGGGCACTGAACAGTATTACCCACAAACACTATAGGTACAGTTAAAATGAGCGAAGACTGAAGCCTCTTCCCTAAGGCTGCAACCATTTATTCTGGAGCTCCATCTATTTCAGCTACAGGGGCATGATTTTAAATAATTGGCTTTAGTAAGACAGAAGTCATTTTAAGTTGAAGTTGCTCCAGAAAAGGAACCCAGGTTTCTACATTTAACAGATCTTTCAGATGAAACACGAAGATAAACCTTTATAGCTATGCAAAACAACGTTTACAGGGACAATTCTCTCAAGCATCGCTCCTGGAGCTAAAATCACCATTACCTAAAAGCTTCCTCAGAAAATAACATGGCTTCAGAGTTCCACTACACCAATTACTGGTCTCGAGACAAATAAAAGTTACCAACAGCATCCACCTCAAAACGGGTTTCATTATAGACCACTTAAAAACGTTAATTCCTATCAGAAGGGCATTTGTTTGGCCTTTTCACCAACTATGGTTACCCACATGCTACCAAGCTATATTACCACTCCAAAAGTCCATTCTGCCATTTGAAAATGCTTTCTCTTTTCCTTCCCACAACTTGCTGTTCCTCCAGAAACAACACCCCCTCTTCTCCCGCATCTCTGGCACGCCTACGTGATAGGTTAATTTCCCCCTTACAGCTTATTGCCATTAGGAACACAGAGCACTCGCTGTGCAGTACAGAGCCAGCACCAGGATGCTGGGACTGCCTTCCTCTGCATTTGAAAACCAAGTCCAGCAGCAAACACTAAAGCCAACAAGCTGTGGCCTTGGGCCTTCTATCCCCTGCCCTTCCTCCTCCTCAGCACTGTAACTGCAGGTGCTCCTGCCTCAACACCTCCCGGCACCTCATGGGACCAGCGACAGCAGGCTGGCTGGCTGCTGCCAAGCAGGATGCAGAAACAGAGCTACCAATTGCCTTCTGCTAATCTATAGGTTTCTTCTCTTCCACCTGCTGACTTTCATAACACTTATGGGCAACCAATATCTGCAACTTCATTCTTTTAGCAGAGAGCCAAAGCCTAGCCAATGGTTCAGATAAAACTAGTAGTGGAAGAGAAGAAAGATGGATGGACTAATAATAGGAATCTGATCACTAGTTATCATTTATTCATAGGAAACCAGGCTGTCAAATCCTAATTCCATCAGTTCCTTATTTATTTCCATCCACAGTATTTTTCTGTCATGAGGAAACTCTGACTGACAGCTACAATAGGAACTCTTTGAAACAAACGATCCCCAACATAAAGCAGAGGCCTGAACACCGCCTGCTCTGCAGCCACTGGAGAGCTCTTCTCACTTACTAGGTATTCTAAATTACTACAAGTATTTTGCTTAACGTTACATCATCACCATAAACTTCCTTACCCAGCAAGGGAAAGCATGAAAGATTCAGCATTCAGAAGCTGTGCTGCTCCACTCAGTTCCACCAGAAGCATGATTAATTCAGGCTGGGTTTTATTATTTCCTGTAGCACTGCTTCATTAAAACAAAATAATTTTCTCTCCCAGCTGAAAATAATTTTATTCCAAAATTGTGTCACACCATAAACTACATCCACTTGGAAGCAAACAGTTTCCATCCCTACTCCTCTCAAACTCAATGCACACATAGCCATCGTATCTCACTGTCTTTCAAGACATCCTACAAATTTTGGCAAATCTTAAACTGAAAGATTTTTCCCAAGGCAGGATCCTGCCATCATTTCTCATCAGGTATCTACACACATTGGTAAGATTCCCCCTGAGCCTTCTCCTGTCCAGGCTAAACAGTCCCAGCTCTCTGTATCTTTTCTGATACAAAAGATGCTCCAGTATGTCCACACCTCTCTGGTACTAGGGAGCCCAAAACTGGACACAGTACTTCAGATGAAGCCTCAGTGGTACCGAGTAGAGAAAAAGGAGCACTCCCTCAACCTGCTGGCAACACTCCTCACACAGCCCAGACTGCTGTTGGGCTTTTTTTGGGTTTTTTTGCCACAAAGGTGCATTGCTTGCTCATGGGCAGCTTATTGTCTACCAGAACCTAAAGGTTTTTTCTCTGCCGAGCTGCTTTCCCACTGGCTGGCCTCCAGCATTTACTAGTGCCTGAGGTTATTCCTCCCCAGGTGTAGGAATCTGCATTTTCCTTTACTGAACTCCGTGAGTCTCCTCTCTGTTAAGCTCTCCAGCCTGTCCATTTTCTTCTAAACAGCAGTGCAGCCATCACCCAACCCTCCCAGTTTGGTACCACCTGCAAATGGATTTTGGATGTGTTGGATTGTTTTTCCTATTCTCTCTTTCATAACTTAGTCACCAGAAAAGCTCTCAGGTTACCACAGCAGCAGTGCAGTGTTCCACAGGACGTCCAAATCATCTTTCATTACTAACTAAGAATATATTCAACTCTCTGCTCAATGACTGCCATCCACTTCTGAGAGACTCAGGGAGCACTTTGCATCTTTCCCAATAAAAAGTACTTGAAAAAAAGCAAGTCTCAAGTTTCTGACAATATTGACTGACCCTGATGGCACCAGAGCCACCAAAAATATTATAGAAGTAGGGGTTGGAAGGGACCTTTAGAGATCATCTAGTCCAATTCCCTTTTATGGTAAAAGAAAATGTAAAAAAAAAAGTAGAACCAAACTGCAATCATGAACCAAAGACACAAACAAGTGATCTACAATCAAACAACTTCACTGTCCTTACATGCAAATCATCGTGTAGCTTCTCAACCAACTTAACATTTGTGGAAGAGAAGCAAAAAGAGAAGACACAACGGGTGGCATGTTTAGAAACAGGTAGAAGTATATAAGTATATCTATAAATCCTTCAGATATTGTAGATAATGACGCTAAAATCTCTCTGGTTCATTCACAGAGGAACAGTTCTGTACACGACAAGAAGAGAAAGCATTCTAGTCTTTCACAGAATCATTTCAGTTGGAAAATGCTTTTAAGATGATTGAGTTCAGCTGCTAACCCAACACTACCAAGCCCATCACTAAATCGGGTCCCTCAGCACTTCACCTACACAGCTTTTCAATATCTCTAGTGATGGTGAGTCAGTCACCTCCCTTGGCAGCCTGTTCCAGCGCTCTCAGTGAAGAAGTTTTTCCTAACATCTGATCTAAACCTCCCCTACAGCAACCTGAGGCAATTTCCTCTTGCTCTGTCCTTTTTAACTTGAGAGAAGAGACTGACCCCTTCCCTTCACCACAACCACTTCGAGAGTGATCAAGTCTCTCTTGAGCCTCCTCTTCCCCAGACTAAACAGGCCCAGTTTCCCCAGCTGCTCCTCATCAGACTTGTGCACCAGACCCTTCACCCGCTTTGTTGCCCATCTCTGGACACATTCCAACACCTCTATGTCCTTCTTGTAGTGAGGGGCTCAAAACTGAACACAGGACTCGAGGAGAGGCCTCACTAGCGCTGAGTACAGAGAAACAATCACTTCCCTGGTGTTGCTGGCCATGCTACCTCTGATACAAGCCAGGATACCATTGGCCTTCTTGGCCACCTGGGCATGCTGCTGGTTAGTCAAGTGGGGCCTGTTTCATCAGACCATGCTGACTGGGCCTGAACCCTTCAATAGAGAAAGGAGTTTTGGTGAGGGAACGCTTCATTAGTGCCCAGAAGAAACAAAGCAAAACAAATTAGCAAGTTTAGCTGCTCCACAGGTCAACTAGCTAAAGGCACGACTTCTAAAGATGTGTGTCAGTCACAGTACTTAACAACAACTTTGCTTAAAATAGTTTTCTACACAGAATAGCACACACTCAATATACACCACAGACTGTTATTAGTTTCAGTAGATCATCACTTAAATGTTACGAATTAGTAAACAAAAACGTATTATATTGCTTTCTTGAACCAAAGAGGCTGCCACAAAAACCCAGAATCAATCACACAACTGAAAACTTTTGTTACACTCTTTCTGTAATCACGACAGAGCTTTCATAAACACTATCAAACTGGCAGGTCATTAAAACAAGATTTCACACCTTAAAGTGGTTTCTGGTGAGCTAGGCAATAAAAAAAGTTGAGCCAGAATGAAGACTAATGCACCTGTTCTGAATAAAATCTGGTTGCTCAGATCCCTTTAGAACAAACAATGCAATTAAGTTTCAGCTCTTACAATCTTACAAGCAGTAACTAAATTCACAGACAAGTTTCTAATCCCAGTAAATGTTTATTAAATAGGCATCAAAAGGTATTCTAAATAACCACCAATGCCAACTTCATATCGCTTCCAAGTTAAAAATCTCATCTAATGCAACTACTTTTCAGTTAAGAGTAGAATTTACTCTCAAAGAAAACTCTTTATAATTAGTATTTTTACAATTAATTTCTTTTTGCAAGCTACAACATATTGCTGGTCTTAATCACATTAGTTCTTAAATATTTTCCACCAAGACTTCTGCTCGTTTTCTCCATGAGTACTGTTTTACATGCTACATGTCTGAACATTCACTTTTCACAGCAGCTTCCTTCAAAATGTTATCTGATGGCTGTAGAAAAAATGTTGGCTGACAGCTATTATATTTTTCATTCTTTTTTCAACTCAACTCACAACAAGATTTAGGCATCTGTGGAAAAGGATGGAGAGCACTCAAGAGTTTGCACACTGTCATTTAGAATTAGTGTTGATGTATTACCTCTGTCACAGCCCAGTGGTGTAAAAACTGGTCCAGATCAGTTAGGTAAAGACGGACAGGTGAAAGCTGTGTCTGGCTAATGTGTGGTTTTCCTCTAATGCCCTGGAGACTAGTCAACTCCTCTCTTGAAAACCCTAGAGAAAAAGAAGCAGCACAACAGTATCACAAAACAAGCCAAGTACTGTTCTGTTTCAACAGCATCATTGACAAAACCTGCCTTTTAAATTACTTCTGCATAACACTTAATTGTTAAAAGCTCTTTCTTTAAGTGTATCAAAATACAAATTCTGACTTCTGAAAGAAAACAGAAATGTCTGAAAAATCAATGGTGTACCCATCTGAACTATAATGTGGTACTAAAATTAAGCTGTAAGAGGCCAATGTTATGCTGCTATTTTCAACATGTACGTATTTAAAAGATAACTTTTAAAACCAGGTGGTATAATGCAAGACACTTCACCGTGTGTTCATAGCCCAGCAGCCTTCTAACATAACCTCGGGGTTTAAAAAATAAAATAATCATTTTGGCTAATTATTTCTAGACAGGCATTAGATGTTTTATGACAAAAACATGACTATGGCCCTAAAACAGCGATTTTGGGTTTGCTTTCTTTTCTTAGTTAACAGCACAGTGCTCTCTTCACTGTCTTAGGACAAAAGATGAGTTTTGAAAGCATGTATTTGAACATTATGACTGACTGAGCTGATAAATAAAAAACACTTTCTTTTTACCACAGGAGAAGTTACTGGAAGGTACTTCTCAGTAACGCTATGCCATTTCAACCACTGTAATTTCCCAAAGTTACATCACCACAGAATACAACTATTTTTACATCTCAGTAAGAACATGGCAGTGCAAGTAATTCTGCTCACACGCTGACCTAGGGCAGCTCACTTCAACATACTTTGATTACTTTACTCTGACGGAATGTTTTTAATAGCGTAAGCATGTTCACAAGAAATCCCAGAGGCACTCATTTATACTGCTACAAGCCAATAAAAGGCATTTACTTAAATCCAGGAAAAAAAAAAAAGAAGTCTTGTTTACATCATATGCCAAATTTAGATTTGTGTCATACTTCCCAAAGTATGCAAATATCCAGGCCAAGTGGTAAAGTGTATTTAAAAAAAGGTTGCCACAAATCAGATCAAGAGAAAAAAGGGTGTCTCACATCAAAAATATCTAACAAGGTCAGAATTACTTTCAGGAAGTACTTAACTTACTAAATCATTTATTCCAAATTAAATCCAGTAATTGACAATCAAAATATATTTCATTTTGTTAACTTCAAATGATGACATTCACATGGATTACCTATAAGGGTTGAAAACAAGAAGCTGAAATAGTCCACATCACTCATTGAATTATCCTGCACTTGGCACTTCCAGCCTGCAAAGGATGATCTACACAAAACCAACAGCAGATAGTTTATTAAAAAAAAAAAACACATATAATTAAGAATTCACAACCTACCTGCACAATACAATTAGCATGACTAAATTATTAATTTTAGCATTCCTATTTCTAACTGCTGTTGTCAGAAAAAACATTTTAAACAGCTTCGAAACCAGAACTTGCTCTTTTCAAGACAAGTAACGTTGAACTTTGTACTCTTACACGGGCTTAGGTGGTTCAGTTGATGAAATTACTGAGATAGTAACTTTTCATAAATACCAGTATAACCTTTAATAAAGTGAGGACAGTCAACACACAGTAAATTAAATTAGTTTTATTTCCTTTATTTCCTCTATTTCCTAGGTAAAAGTCACAGCATTACAAAGGTGGGCTGTACTTTTCATTATACCCTCTGTTTTTAATACAGCTCTTTACATGATCAGTGGATCCCATTATAAAGCAGCCTCGGCATCTACTCTACAGCACTGAAGCTTTTAAACACAGAGCTAAATTAAAGACTTGCTTTGAGATTTAGAACACAAAAAGGAGCATTATGAGAGCTGCCTGACACTTCCCGTTTTAGGGGCAAGCTGTGGGAAGCAGAGCACCAGCCTACTTTGATTTCTCAAACTGGAGGCCATTTGCACTTGTGGGAGCAGCTGGACACCAGCGAGCACCTGCAGGGCACCGTCTCACCCCTGTACCGCTGCAGACCCAGGAGCTGGGAACAAGCACGTGTCACTCACGCTTCCCTCCTAAGGCTGCAGCTCAGACCTACACCACATTATGCAAAATGTGTATTATTCAAATTACTTGTATGCTGCTCTTGGCACTTGTGCTGCAGACTGTGGATCTCTGCCCTGAGAGAGTGCTGCGTTCTGCTCTTACAATCTTGCAAAATTTCAGAGCGTCCAAATGCAATTTTCCAAGCCAACTATCTGCCTCAAATCACTTTTTTTTCCTAATTTCTCTCTGCTAGCAGCCAAAATGGCTTAGCTCATGGGTAAAAAAATTCTGCAGAGCTTGTTTTTCAGAAATTTTTTACAGCTCCATGTTTTGGGAACAAAAATACCAAATTTGGAATACCTTTGTGCCAGGCATATACATTTTCCCACCCCAAGAAAATGCATTCACGGTATATTTTAGCATTCACAAAAATGACAGCTAGAATAGGCACATGTCTGGAGCTACTCAAAAAGGAAGGGGAAAAGAAAAGGAACTTCAGAATGTATTTAAAGAAAAAAATAGGAGGATTTAATCAGACTACCACAAAGGATAATTAATTCTAAGGGAAGGAAAAAAAATCCAAACCACAGCCAGGTGACAGAGAATAGACAGGCTTTATGAAACAAAGCCCTCACTTCATATGGCATCCTTAATGGCAAATCCTTATTTCCAGCCACATTTCAGGTGACCTAGCAACTCTGGGGAGCAGGCAGCTCTGCGAGGTCCCTTGTAGTTCCTAGGCAGCCTTCAGACCTCCTGCCACTTTGTTTTCTTAACCCATAATGTCTCAGTCCCTTTCCATTCATGCCACTTGGCTGCCCACACTGAACTGTCCTGGGGCCAAACCCTTGGCCTTGCCAGAGAAGGGAGAACTTCTTCCTTCTTTCCAAGGAGGTCCCAATATGATTCATTACAGCATCAAAGAGATTTCACACCCAGTCGACTAGATCAGCAAGAGGACTTGTAACCTAATTCCCCAGAGATTCTGCATAAGGTGACTATTCACACAAGAATTAGATCCATATACCGGAAGAAAGAATGAAGCCTGTGTCCTGTTCAGCACAAGGGAAGAAGCTGCCTGAACCCAACGCAGAGGGACCATGAGTCACACTTGAGGTCACTCATACCAAAATAAGCATTGGTGAGCGTGAAGAGAGAGAGATTCAGGAGAATTTAGGACTTACTGGACACAGAAATTCAAACTGTGATGCAATCAGTGAGCAAAATGGTGGGAATGCAAAAGGTTGGAAGAGACACATCAAATGATAAGCTGCAAAAGGAATTGGGGAAATGTGAAAATAATAATAAAAGTAATCCTGGTCAGAAAGACAGAAAACATGGAAAGAACTTGTGAGAAGCCTGAATTCAGGGAGCAGGGATTTGCATGACAGAGCTAGTCTGGTTTAAAATAATCAAATATAAAAACATGTTTCCATGCAACAGTTAGCAGATGTGTGAGATTCCTAATGGTACAGGTGGATGCAAGAATTTTACACGAAATCCACAAGGGACTGAACAAAACAAGATTCACTACAGGCTAGCAAACACATAAAAAACTGCAACAGACTTCGGAGATGACTGGACGTAAAAATGAATCTGGAGTTTATTGCTAAATGTATGGAAATCTTTCAAACTCTTCAGTTTTGTTTTAACACTTACATTTGCTTACCTGCACATTCAAAAAAACAGGACAAGCACTCTGAGCAACCTAACAGCATGCCAAGCTAAGTGCTGCTGATGCAGACAGAGAGACTGTGTGCTGGTCGGCCCAGGGAATAACAACACACAAACTCTCTGCAGAGCTATTAAATGGGTTTAAGTCAGCTACAAACAGAGCTACACTCAGACACATACATACAAATTCAAGACCCGCAAACTGAGTTGCAGTTTTAAAAAGGGAACGCTATGACATACGTAAAAGAAGGCTCAACGTTAAAAAAGCATTAAGGGTAATTTAGAAAGTGACAGAGAAAGTTGCCTACAATCTTCAGCTTGGCTTCTTTGCGCATGTGCCTTAAGAGTATGATAATATTATCTGTCATAAAGGTCTATCCCTTGTTCAAGCCATGGATGAATGGATCACTCTGGATCATGCAATGAAGGATAACACAGCTTGAGCTGTTCCTGCCTTCTTTATTGCATCATCTGTAACGTGCATGGCAAATGAGGCATGGGACAGTTAAAAACAGTAGAGGAAAGGATTAGCTCACCAATTTAGCTAAACAAATAGAGTTTAGGTGTTTTACTGAATCACTCTCCTTTCTCTAACCCAGAGGTTCCATGATGAAGACTTTTTTTAAATTGGAGAGCAGGAAGTCAGTGGTAACACATTTCTCCAACTATCATCAAATAAGGCATTAATTCACTTTTAGAACAGAACACTCCCCACCCCCCCACTATCCATAGTAGAGGCTTCTCACGTCCCTTCTTTATACTAGTTATCAGTAGCCCTGCAACAGCTCAACGGTGAGCAAAAGACTGAAAGAACAGCAATGACTGTGCAGCAATACAGCCTCACATATCTTAAAGAGCAGCACATTGACCCATCTGATCTCTATTGCTCCACTGGCATCCACAGTGAGAAAGGAGTCATTCCCTCACTTTAAAGACAGAAAAAGCTAAACCAGTGCCCAAATGTTTCGTGCTTCGTTCCTGAAGTCTTCTGTGTCTACAGCTTTCTCTTGCCTCAGTTCCTTATCTGTAAGTTGGGGAAAACAGCACCTCATCAGCTTACAGCTGATGTAGCTTACAGCTACTTGAGTACTGCACTAAATTCCATGGGCAGTGGAAGGCACTTTGTTTTCCAAATGGGACACAATTCAGTAGATAAAACATGGAGTCTTTTACTGAAACAGAGACAAGGCCTAATATTATGTGAACACTCCTACAGTGAGCACGATCCAATCAATACAGAATGTAAAACAAAACGATAACATGGTCTCAGGGACTAAAAAAAGGACCTCTCAGATCTAAAAAAAATTAAGATCAAGACCAACCTCCTTCTAATCTTACAAAATGCAAGCAGAAAAACATTACAGCATAGGAGAAGTTTGTTTAAACACAAATCTAACCAGCCGCCAATGCCTCAATTATCTCAGAACCCAAATGTCTATAATGTAGTTAAAGCTGCTCAATTTTGAGTTTCACATGAAAGGCCATCGGGAAGAAGACAAAAATCAGAACAAAAGGAGTTGCTGGATGCTGATGTACTTCAAACAAATTACAAATTACTTCAAAAATCTTAGTTTCATACATTAAGACTACCAAGGATAACTAAGAACTACGGGCACTTTTAAAATGTATTTTCAAGATGCTTATACATTACCTCAGACCTTCAGGGGATTTTTTTTTAAATCTGATGTTTAGGTGGAAGAGAAGTAATAAGCATATTATAAGCTCCTGGTTTTGAATAAATTTTTACTGATGATGGGAACTTGTTATCAAAGCGTACGTGAGTGAGACTTCTCCAGTCAGCCAGTCCAAACCCACATTTACTGTGATGAATTAAATCTCGTCATTTCCGTAAGGTTACCTGCCCTCCTTCACAGCCTCACTCCTGAGGCTTCGAATGGCACCTTTAGGTAACCTGCTCAGCACGACAAATGGTGTTACCAAAAAAAAGATCTAATTAACTTAAAAACAACAATAAAAAAAATCACTACTCCTCATGCCATTAGCATGGCCAGTATTTCCCAGTCACTGCAACTGTGAAATCCATTCCTTTATCACTTGCTGTTAACTTTTCTTTTCACTCCACACAGACTTCACTACCTTTTTACACACTGCTGTTATTTTCATGTTGGGCTACATCACACAGTTGCAAAACAAAACAAGTGGTTATTTCTCAACTACTGACAATACTTGTGCTTCCTGACTGAACTAGCTACCAACTGATTCCTGTTTCAGGTTTAAGGCGTTGGTTTTGCATTATATGGTCACATGGAATCTCTGGGTAATTTCAAGGTCTCTGGTAGAACACTGATGAGCCTTTCTGCAGTCATATTAGAAATTATCCTTCCACTTGTCCTTCTATAAAAACATTGCTCAAATTCCAACTCGCATAGCAGCACACCTATCAAGCACAGAAAGTTTTGCTTAGATTTTAGGTTGGGATTTTGAGGGTTTTTTGTTGAAAAAAGTGTAAAGAATTTCAAAAGTTCGGTCTTTTCGAGTAAAACAAGAAAAAGCAAATGCAAGATGCACAGTTCTTCTGAGGCATTGATACTATTGCTCTTTGTCTTCATCAACACAAAAAGAACTCAAGAAGTGTTAAGTCAAAGGTCTAGGTTTTCTGTTAAAGGAAACAGCCTTCCAAGGAAGTGCTTCCACTGCCATAATAGAGAATATTCTAATGGTGGGTGTTCCTGAAGTTTTTAACCTTATTTAAACATTTGCAAGTGAATTGCCTGAGAAACCTAATTTAACTTAGACTATGGTCACTGATCCCATTTTAAACGTATTTTATCAACCATTGATCTCAGATTTAAACCAAGGCCTCCCACAATTGTTTAATTCCAGGCTATAAAATCATTCTAAAAAGATTTTTCTCACAGCACAGGCATGCACTTGTACTACTGTAAAATATGTTATTTTAAAACACTAAAAAGCCCTGTGGCAATACTTGTCTCAGTTTTAGCATAGTTCATTCCTATCAAATTGAAATGCTTTGGTTCTTGCACCAGCTGGATTAGATCAGTTTTGTGTTACGTGGTTAACAAGGATCTGCAGGAATCTGAGACTGTCACAGACTGGTGTAGAAATTGTTTAAGAATAATTGGATCTTTGAATACTTCTCCAAGCCTGTTACCTATCTCATCATTCACACCAACTCAACTCCATGAAGCACAGGTCCTGAAGAAACTGAGAAAAAGTAAAGAGTTTTTAGCTTCTTTTTCCTGTAACAGGGTCCCTACCATATGTAAGACAACGGTTTGCTAGTGTGAGTTTTTTAACTTTCATACTTCTCTTGAAGGATCAAGGGTCTCTGTTTGAAGATGTGGCAAAATGCAACAAGCATCTTCAAGGAATTACCAGGGATTTGGGGAAAAATATGAACCCTACTTTAAAAAAACAACAATTTGAGCTATGCATTGTTAAAAGTAAGCCTGTCAGCTACTCATTTGCTCCACGGTCACAGAGGTTGTGGAAGAATTGTGTACACGTTATAAACAAGAACACAAATTAGAAGAAACACTCACTAATGAGCAAACAGCATTTACTGACTGGTGCAATTCTAAGTACAGAAACAATTCTTTTCCCCTTGGTTAGGAACATCAAACTACAAACAACCACTTGGGGACAAATTTAGAGGGCCACATCCTTAAACACAAGCTTAGCCTCTCCTTCTCTCAGGTCCTAAACCTTTACATAACTGTGAGCAAGGAAAAGAAAATTTGTGGACCAGAGTCTGACAAAGAGATGCACTGTAACCCACCCCAGGATCTCACTCTCTGGAACTAGGGATCTCTCCTGATCTTGCAACAAAACCAGATGAATCTTTCTCCCTTCATCCCCAGTGACACCCGATGAGAGAAACGTCAGCATTTTGAAAGTACACACTTTTTATTTTCTATTCAATAGTGAATTAAGTATTGCCATTACCTTCCTCCTTCACTTTTGTTTCTAAATTGAGGGGTGTGAAAACACAGCCAGAAAGAGTACCTCTCAGTAAGTCTATAATGAAGTAGTATACAGGCTCATTATCTACAGTTTGATTTCTCAGTGTGCCTCCTCAAGCTAAACTGTCAAAGGTTGCAGATCACATAACTAGGATGACCAAAGGAAGAAAAAGTACCATTTACTTACAAAAGAAATATCTACAGACAACTGCAAACTCCACTATGACCCTAAAATACCTCTGGGTAATACATTTGGAGGGACAGAGTTTTACATCACATACCAAACAGATATTAAAATGTCCATCCAGATTCGTGAGGATAGTAGGATCCTACACTGAATAAAGGCATATGAATAAATCACATCAATATAATTACACTGGATTAGGTTTTCCTTATTTGTACCCAAGGACAATGTTAAGAGGAGATGGAACTTTCACTGTCAAGTCAGCAATCTAACTTCCTAGTTTCCTTATTTGGTCACAATCTCATCAACTGCGCTTCTTACTCCATATTTCACATGATACATCACAGTAAGTACCCAGATTTTACATTAATCAGAGGTGTCAAGAAGATGAAGTCAGGCTGTTCTCAGTGATGTCCAATGATAGGACAAGGGGCAGTGGGTACAAGAACACAAGTGGTTCCAAAGGAACACACTGAAAAATTTCTTTACTGTGAGGGTGAGGGAGCACTGGCACAGGCTGTCCAGATGGGCTGTAGAGTCTCCTTCTCTGGGGACATTCAGAACCCACCTGGATGAGTTCCTGTGAGACCTACTATTTTATTATATTTACCAGCTATTCCAATAAATCACAAATTAAAAATAAATATTGAATTCTTTTAGAAATGTGTCATACTGCATCAAGACAAGTGGTTCATATCAATATAGCAATTTAAATAGCACCATCTAAAGACCACAGAAAAATCCATCCAGTAGGTTTGATACAAGGACTTGCTAAAATACTTCCCATGTCCTTCAAATTGTCTCCATAAATGTAAGTTCCTCAGAGTTTTAACCAGAGGCTAAGGGAACCTATCCCTTTCCAAGAAGCCATCACCTCTTGTTTTTCTCAGTCTGAAGTCACAGATCGCTCACACACCTTTCCTCACCTATTTGCGTACAAACAGGAGCAGGGAAAGAAAATTTATACTCCTAAACCCTGGCATGTTTTTGTCTCTCAGAACCCTACATGTCCAGATTTACTAAAGTTACATACATCTCAGGTCCTACCCAGTAGGCACAAGGCAGGTGCTGAAGAACAGCAGAGAAATTAAGCCAATGCCTTTTGTCTCTCTCTCTCTCTCTGTGTCACCCAACATTCATCAGCTCTCAGCTGGTTGTCTCAGTGACCCAAACAACAGCAAGGCCTGTTTCTTGGTCCAAAGATCAATTAATGCAAATATGACTATGTCTTTTTTTTTTTTTCAGAATAGTCCTTGGCCTGTGTCTAACTGGTAAAGCGTTACTGAACATAGAACAAAAGTATGACAGGAGCCATCCTAACAGTTTAACAGTGTAATCACCCAACCAGGCTGGGAATCCTTCCCATTATATATGAAAATACTGTCAAGACCATCCTCATTCTCAGCACAGAGAGCCCACTGTGGCTCACATAATGGGCTCCTGCAGACCACCTGGTTATTCATTTCACCATTGCAAAACTAAGAAGTGGAAACTATTGTATGTCTTCAAAATTTATTTCTAATCAAGAAAAATTTCTAAAAGTTAACACACAATAATTATAATTTAATGTTACCATCTGATATCCTCACAGGGCTGTGGTTGAAGCCATCTGGATAGATTTATTACCTACTTCTCTAGTTTACACACACACGAAAAAAAAAAACAACTATGAATTCCTTGAGTTTATAATGATTGTTCTTGATATAACTGCAGCAGTCTTATTATCATCCATACGTATTCTCATCAAATTCACCTTAACATAGCTTCTCTCTGGCAAATATACATGGGCATGCGTGTGCATTCCCAGATGCATGTAAAAATATGCATGCATTGCCAGTCAAGAATAATGTGGGAATAAACGTTTTTTTAAAAGAAATTACGAACAATTACCAAATACAGCAGCAAGCCTCTGATGCTCCTGAATGCAATCTATTTAAAGCCTGACAGATAAGCAGGTGGCAGAGAAAAAAAAAAAAGAGATTTATTAGCACTCCCCTCCTTCAATAAACAGAACATGAACACACTGGAAGAAAACCAGTGCCATCTACTGACAACATCAGGTTTGCTCATAAATTTCATCTCCCAGAGGAGCGACTTGTATCAGTTTCTCTGTGCAAAGTGATCACAATCTAAAAGCTATGGAAACTGTCCCATCAAACAGACTATGACACAGAACTGTGAAACTGGATACATTATTATAGTATCATCCATTTAAAAAGCCTGCATGTGTAACTCCAAGGACAAGAGCTGTCAATGATTACTGAAAGTTACCTAGTCTCCCTACTTCCTTGAAAGCTTTGCCCCTGCCATCCATGACACTTTTGTCCAACCTGATTTTAAGACTCTCCAGTGAAGCATATTTACATATTCTAAGCAACCTATTCCAGTACATATCTCTGCTTTCAGATAATTTCACTGGGACTCAAACCTAACTTGTTCCTAATGTCTGAGGTCTATATTTCTAATCCTGCTAAAATTGTCTTCTCCCATTTCCTTTCAACAGCCTTTTACACACATGGCTCCCCTTCCTTCCCAGCCTTATTTGCCTAACAGTGCCAATTTGTCAGTCATTCCCTATTATCACAACTTACAGACTTATTCCTTGTCTGCTGTCCTTTAAACTCAATCTCATTTGTCCTCATTATTATCTAAAAGCACAACACAAAACTGGACACAATGGCATCTTTCTGATAAGATGGAAAAGGAGTTCAATGTATCCTGTGTATGATGACAAGTTAGGAAGCTCGTAAAGCCCAACTAAGGTTTGTATCTACAAAATTTAATACTGTTTCCTAATTGTATAACTTCTTTTCCAAGGAAATAATATCAGTCTCTTCTGTTCTTAAGAAGTTAATATTGTTACTTATTTCCCTATCTTTGCCAAAACAAGTTTTTTTTGGACCTTCCCCCTCAGCAGCCATTAACATTTCTGACATCATCTTGGTCCTCCATTTCTTTAAGGTATCTGAGGAAGAAGGTTTTAGGATAAAAAAAGTTTGCAGTCCCGACGATAAGGGAAAAAAAAAAAGTCTTCCACAAAATAGATTTTACCTTTATATTAAGTAGATGAGCCCCTGTTAGTTTAAAAAAATGCATAATTGATAAGCTCTTCAAAACTAGTATGAGTTAAAAGCTGGCTACTGAGGTGAGAACCTATTTTTAATACTGTTGCATTTACTTTGTCTATAAAAGGCTCACGTTAATCTTCTCAAAGGACTTGCTTTATTTTCAGATGTGTTTCTCAAGAACACTGATCAAGTTGCTGATTTTAACAGTAATTCCTCTCAATGAAATGGGAAGGGCCTTATCGAAGAAAAACAATGCCCTAGAGTAATATCTCTTTTCTGGAAGACTGCAAGGTTATGAAGAAACTTGGAAAAGAGGACTGTTACGAATACAAGAAATTGCACTCAGTACGTTTTTTTAATCTAGCTATTTCAGATTGACTTCTTGGGCAAATAATCCCCAGTCTCTCAATCCAACTTAGTTTAAAACACGTTCCAAATGCCATAAATGAAAACACTTTCTTTGCACCTCTGAAAAACAAGAAGTTGCTCCTCCTCCTCTGTTGTCAGGATGTAACTTACTTTTGGCAGAAAAAGCTGCCTCTTGTATCTTCTATCAAAATGATCACATTCCCACAGTCCACCTGCAGCTTTCTGATAATCTTTAGAAAACAATTATGCTATTTCTATAAAAATCTCCCACACTGAAAATCTGGTCAGCTCTATCAACAAAATAAGCACTTGAGTGCTTATTACTCATTTCAGTCATTACAACAACCGTTCTTTAAATTATAGTTTGCCACAATTTCCAACACGTGGCAAGAGAACTTCATTATTTAAAAAAGAAAAATTTTGAGGTCTAGACAGAATATAATTTTCATAGCAGGAATGCATCACCATCACTTCATCCACTAGTCACCTTATTTACATGGTGTACAGCTAATATGGACAAGCTGGCATCTGACAGTAAAATGCATTGTGTCGTATTAGAGTGAACAAGTTTATGTTCCAAAAAGCATTAATGAAAATCATCACTTTAAGCATAGTTTTTAAGCTTAATTCCTGCTTATTTATCTGAGGTGCAACAATATTGAGTGATGGAGAAAAGCCAGTCTATTTTTTGCAGAAGCAGCGAAGCCAAACACCCACGTGAAATCCTAGCAAGAGGAGCGGCTGCCTCTCTCCCTCGACTTCACAGGCAAACTCACGCTCTTTCAAAGCCACGGCAGAAAGAAGATGAGGGTGAATAATCTCTAACAGGACACCGAAACAGCCAAACCGTAGTGGCCAGGCGAGTGCGGCGTGGATAGTAAGAGCAAGGTGTCCGGTGGCGAAAGAGCAGAGCACACGAGCTCACGCACCGCTGGCTTCTCTTTCACGAGCGTCAAGTGTGAGGGTGGGGGGTTCCTCCCACGCAAACCGGAAGGAGTGCGGGTTCGCGCGCGGGGGTGCTGCGGTCGCCGCGAGCGTTCAGGTACCTCACGTTCAGGATCCCGATGAGGGTGGCGGCCAGCTCGGCGGACATTCTGCCCATGATGCAGCAGCGGCTGAGGCAGGCCAGCAGGCGCGCGGGCAGGCGCGGCAGGAAGTACACCAGCTGCACGAGGCGCCGCTGGGCCTCGGCTGGCAGCAGCACCAGCGTGCCCTCCAGCGGATCTGCCGGCACACAGACACAGGGAAGCACAGCGCTGAGGCCGCTCGCCTCCAACACCCGCAACGCGGCACCCACCACCCTGTGGGGACCCCAGCCTGCTACAGCCCCTCTCGCGTGGCGGCCTACGGCACTCTCGCGCTGCCCTCGGGGAGGACATGGATGGGGACGAGAGGCGCGTGTGGAAGAAGCGACCCCGCCAGAAGCAGATTTCGCTAAAACCGATGCTTCTGGCCTACGGGACCCGAGTCCTGCTAACTCGAACTAAAGATTTTAACTGAACCTTTCAGAAGTTGCACACGTAGCTTGTTTTAACCTTCAAGGGACCCAGCACATCTGCTGCTCCACCCCTGCCCCACACACGTAACCTGGGAAACACCAGTGTATTCCAGCAGTGTACCACACCTTCCCTGCCGAGTGATGGACAAAATTCATCACGCTGTAGGGCAGTCTTACCATATATTCGGGCAGCGGTGGCTTGTAAACTTTGTAGTAACTCCTTGTTTGAACGAGAAGCAGCGGAATGGATGATGTCAATCAACTGGTTGGAAAGCTCAGGGTTTCTCAAGCCCAGCAGAGCAAGTTGCTGAGGTAAGCCAGCCAACCAACGAGACAAAACTTTACTTCGACTTCTGAAAGAAAGAAAGAAGAAAAATTAAGGGAAAAGAAAACGGAACCAAACAACAAAAACCCCACAAACTTACTCTTTCCAGTCTTGACTAAGTTGCTTTAACATCAGGTACAATTAAATTACAATAAACTGCAACACTGTGAGATTTGCCCAAAACATTTCATCAGAGGATACGGAGCATACTGGCATGCTACTGCAGTTACATCAGAAGTATTTATTTGATCCACATGTTTTGCAATGAATATTTCCAACTCTTTCAGCAAGTATTTGTGCGAGTAGATCATACGCTGGCAAAGCAACATTTCCATTTATCGTTAATCAGTTTATACGTAACAAGTTACGAGTCAGTCTAAAAAGCCATGTAGTATTACACCCTCAATACCACTGAACCCTCCAAATCAAGCTACTACTCTTTACACTAAACTTTCAAATTCAATTCTACTGTTGCTGGCATCAATTCTGATACCTCTTAAAGGAGAAAGAAAAACTAGAACTGGTGGGACATGGCATCAAACAATCTTATTAACCAAATGGTTGGCGTCAGACACCCTCCCCTTGTCCTTGCAGCCGCTCGTCATACATCACAGAAAGCTATCATACTGGTAAAGCATTGCTTTATGTGTGCACATATTAATTCCAAGCAAAGGGCTCCATCATCTCTCCAGCGACACAGCCGAGGTTCATCAGCCTGAAATTCCCCAGATTTTCTTCAAGTGGGTTAACGGCTGTCTTTTTCCAGACATACAGAACCTCCCACAGTCACTGTGGTTCTCCATGGATGACAAACAAGGTCCCCCCCTTTCACAAGACAACTTTCTCAGCACCCTCAGGTGTAATCCCTTCACGTCTATCTGGCCCACAGATTTCACTACACTCAGTTGATCCGATTCTTCACTCACTACATTTAAAGAGGCTTTTTACTTAAGACCTTACCTGTCCTGCTAGAGTGTTTAGCTTTCTACTGACTCTTCCCAGAGCCTCAAGAAAACATAAGTGAGATGTTTTGGCTAATTCAAACATGAGTGGAAGGAATCCATATCCTAGATTGCCTCTGCAGCTCTTAAAATTTGGGCTTTCTTGAGCATAAGTAACTACAAATAAAGTCACTGAACGAGGTATCGAGTGATCTTGGTTCGAAGATTACAATACTTCCATGTATCTTCTGCTACAGCTTAATATCTTTTAAAATTACACTTGCCTTTTTCCCCCCACAACCTTACTACAGAGGTAGCCTATAGAAGGAGAAAGATCAATCACAGAATTAGTTTGCAGCTGCCCGTTTGAATTTTACATTTAAAAAAAAAACTTTTAATTGCAAAATGCAACAATTTTTGTGTTGCACAAATACACCTCTTCCCTTTTCTACCATACACTCAGGTAATTCAGTTCTCCTGGTTTATTTCTCAGTTCCTCTGTTGAGGTACTGCTTCTGTATCACTCCCACTGCTGTCATCTATGCACTGTCTCCCACTGTATACACACCTATTCCTTAAGTGAGATGCCATCTTTTTATACCAAACCCAGATCACATTACTTGTCTTTTAAAGTAATTGTCAAAGTTCTTACTACTTGCATTTTTACACACCAATTCTTTCAAGTCTCTGGAATAAAATTTACCTCATCTTCCTCTTTTGCATTCTTTGGACAGCATTCAACTCCATTTTGTTTACAGCACTGTTGTTTCTGATGATTCTATGACTATCCCTGACCATTTGTGTTTAACTCAAATCATAATAATCTTTACCGAAAAATGTGACATGGTACTATTTATATTGAAGGACAACTTTAATTCATCCCAATTTCATATCTACTACTTCCCTTATCCTACATTGTGATGATTGAAATGCCTTTGCGTTTTCATACCCTATGAAAAAAATAATAGTCAGAAAAACAGGAATGAACCCAGTTTGCTTATAAATTCCTTTTTTCCCATTCTCTGTAACTGTTGTTTACCATAAATATCCTGTAAAAACTCGTCAGAAAAACCAACCTTGGACAAACACTTCCCTGCTGTAAGATTAGTTTTCATTTGCATTTATTACTTGATTCTCCAGACCTCCTTCCCCATTCCAATCAATTGGCCTGTTCAAACTTCAGGAAACTTTATTAATTAGCTTTTTTAGTTCCCTGTAAGCAACTTTGGCGCTGAGCTTTAGAACTCCATAACTTCTACCATAGATCTGCTTTTATTTATCCTTTCTAGCTCAAACTAAAACATTTTTACAGACCAATCCTATCTTTCACAGGCTACAATTTCTATGAGACCCTATAAACCAAAAGCATGTAATCAGCTTAATACTGAAGTGATGATAATAAGAAAGAAGCTGCCAAGCACAAATTGGGAAGTTCAAAGTAGGTCTTTGAAGGTGTCAAATAGAGTAGCATAATAATAAAAATTATTTCATTTTCGAAACACTTGACATGCAAATGGTGGATGGGAATAAAACATTTGGTTTATCTTCCCACCATTGTGGGTACTGGTATAAAATGAAGCTAGAAGGAACCAGGACGAAAACATAAGAAAGTTGGTCTTCAGACAGCTGATCTTTTTTACTCCTTGTCAGAGGATGCTGCAGTTGCTCTTAATTTAGACAGGTCCAACGAATGATCAGAAAAGCACATGAAAATGCCATCCACTGCGTGACACTACACACACAGAAGCCCTGGGCTGTGAGCAAGAACAGGCTTCAAATGGCTGGAAGCTTAGAGTACACAGAAAAGTAATTCCTGCCTTCTTCCCATAGCATAGATTAGTGTTGAAGGCTAAATAGGCATTTTAAATGTAAACCACCATTTACATGCTTGTGTGCGCAAGTATACACAGAGCACATGCAAAGACTATGCGCATGTGTGTGTATCAATTGGGAGTGAAAATAACTAACATTAGGATCGAAATGTTAATTCTGAACTTTGTCTTCGTCACGGGGTTTCACAGGGCAGCAACAGGCCAAAAAGGTTCTACCTAGATTTTGAATCAGACATACTTAAAAAAATAAACAGCTTTTCTTATATTTTCTTGGAAAATGTTCCAACATGAATTCTGCTCCTCAAACTGCTCTTGACAAGCTTTTGCGGAGGAAAAAAAAAAGTAAAAAAAAAAAGAGACCAGTTATACAAAGGCTGAAGGAGCTGTGACATAAAACTGAATGGAAAAACATGAATGTCATCCAGGATCTACTGTGCAGTCCACATACTGAAGACATGAGAAAAACCCACTTGTTTCTAAAGGAAAGAATTGGATCAGTACCGTGCACAAACAGGACCATCTTAAAATGCCTTGTCAGGCATAATGCAATTATCATTTTTGTAAAAGCATTTTTGAGATTTCTTTATTCTGTTACTAAAAATGTCACAATTCCGTGTAGAAGACCAAGAGGAACAGCAGGAAAACTACTAATATTCGGCATATCTCAAGATAGAAAGTTAAAAGCTTTCTAGATAATTAGATGATCACATGAAACTGGACAAGATGCTCAAGACTTTCAGGTAAGTACAGAAAACAGTGGTTATGTAACCTTGGGGAAATTAGTATGAGAAAGGTATCTTTTTCACTCGGGGTAAAAACAGGAGGAAAACAGGATATTCCAAAGCATGTTTTTTTCCTGTCTTCCCAATTCCCTTTTTATAATGTTTATAGAGCAATGTTTGATATTTCTTTATGTAGATCTGATTACATGCACTCAGGCATTACTACAACATCATCAGATTTAACAAAGTAAAGAAGTTGCAGAAGAAGAGTTTTCTCAAAGCTTGACTCTGCTAGTACTTCGGGATGCCCTGAGGTTTGATTTTTACCCCATAGAAGAAACACATTATGGGTATGATCTTTTGTTCCGTTACAGTTCTCAAATGAGGCAGTCTGAGCTGTATTTTATGCAGCTGGAACAAGATGACTTGGCTAAAAAATACATTCTGAAAAAGTTAAGACTTGGAGATAATTTGGACAAATCTCATGATGACGAAGTGTAATAACAGCAATATAGAGAATCATCTCTCAAAGCAAGTCAGAAACCCAGAAGGACAAGAACATTTTTCATTAAACCTAGTCTCTTTAGAACCCCACTCAAACAATAACAACAAAAAACTTCTCAAAGAAAATAAGTACAAAAGGCTGGTGTCATGGTTTGACATGACAGCCTTTTCTGGTTAAGGGGGAAGGGGCTTTAAGGATGGCTCCTGTAAGTAGCTGATCAAAACTCTCCCCAGCTCTGAGCCAGACCCACTGCTGGGGCTGAGCCAATTAGATGCCTCCATGATCACTTTTTAAGAAGAAATCAGAAAAGGAGGTTTCTTCCTGTTCTTCCTTCTTCTGTCCCTTCTTCTCCAGCTGGTGCTGGTGCAAGGAGTGAGGAAAGAGAGAAACAATCATGCAGACTCCAGGGTCAGTGAGGGAAGAGAGGAGAAGGTGTGCTGGAGCAGAGACTCCCCTGCACTCTATGGAGAGGACTGGTGAAGCTGAGATTTGTTTGCATTTTGTTAAAGACGCTGCATCAAAGGCAGAGACTCATTTTGATAATGACCCCATCAAGGGTAGTGACTCACTTTGTTAAAGGCCCCATGCCTGGGGCAGTGACTATGGCCAGAGGAAGCCGTGTCCCATGGCAGGGACCCAATCACTTCATTACAGACCCCAAGCCAGGGGTAGTGATTCTCTTCATTAAAACTATGGCCAGAGGAGGCCGTGTCCTGAGGGAGGGATGCGATATTCACAGAAGCTGTAACTGTGGGGAGGAAATCATGCCAAAGAAGTTCATTAAACTTATGTCCAGAAGAGGCCTTGTCCCATGGGAGGGACCCTGTATCTGCAGAAACTGCAACCGTGGCAAAGAATCCATGCCAGAGATACTAAGGACTGTGTCCCATGTGATGGACCCTGTATCAGCAGAAGCTGCAGCTGCTGGGAACAACCCACACCAGAGAAGTCCATTAAGGACTGTGTCCCTGTGAAGGACCCCGTATAGAAGCAGGGGAAGGATGCCAGGAGTCAACACATCTACTACCATACAGCCAGTAACAATGAGCTTGCACTAGTGTTCCTCAAGTTAAAATTTAAATCATTAAGATCTATCTAGTACTTAGGTTAAGAAAAAAAGACAATGAAGTTAATACATGCTGCAGTCTCACAGAGAACCTAAACTTCCACATTTCAATGACACAGTGCCAAAGCAGATTCAGAATGAAGTCTTCCAACGTCCACACAGAAATTCAGTCTTTTAACTTCAAAATATATTATGTTAAAAAGGAAAAGAACATGTAAACGGTTTTTACCTGATTCTTTGATTCCTCAAATCTTCTTTTTGGTAAACTCTGCTAAAAAATTTCAAAAGCAAGGTACGAACTGGAAAGAGGAGATTCCTTTGCTGGTACAGTGTATATACTGCTTTTATCAAAGGTTCTGTTGCCACTAGAAAGAAAATACATAAAATTCTGAAACAGTGCTGCTTCATCTTCTGATTTTATACATGCACATATACACAGAAGAGCTATGATCTGTATCTCCAATTATCTATGTTTAACTCTATAGTAAAGTATCAAATGTATTAAAACTACTATTGGATAGACACCTAAACCTTTGAAACAACATGTTCCGGTGTAGCTCCTTAGAGACACACAAAAGAATAGATACAATGTGCAAGTGAAAACCTTAGAACTTCTTGAAGACAAGGCAGTGCACAGTTGCCAGGCAGCTGAGAAACAATAAATTGCTGCTTTCCGAAGTTGTCTTCCACATCCTCTTCCCCTAGTGCGGTAACCTCACACCAATCTTCTCCTTTACTCCTCACCTATGCTCCCCCAAACCTCACTGTGACAATGCCTCCAGTTTTTGCTACACTATCTCATTGTCTTTGACACATACACCAGCCTTATCAGCTCTCCACTGATAACCTGCTGGCTCCAAATCACATGCAGGTATTTGACCATGAAACCTCAGCTGTCTTACCTTTGTTTTGCTGTATTTGCATTAGTCTCCAAGTCACACCAAGCAATCTGTTCACCTGTTTGCTATTCAGCTTGCTGCCATCCTGAAGAGTATCTGTCACAAATTTCCTTATCATGTCCAGCCAACTAGAATCCGTCTGAAGTGTTGAAGTGCTTGCTAGTGAAACCATTATGTCACACAAGGTCAAGTTCAGTAAAAGATGGTCAACATTGTTGGAGGATGTCATACAATGCTTGTTGCTGGCAGAGAGAAAGACAGAAAGAGTTTTAAAACCCAAAATTTTGTGCCTTTTAATATATGTTACTTTGGTAAAAATTACACTACGTAGAAAATAAAATGGAAGTTTTAATGCCAATAAGCATTCTTAAAGTCTTCATATTTGACACTTGGGTGTATGAAGTTATTTTTCTGCTACCAAAATGTCTGTTTCTCATATTTATAGTGACAGCAACAATAAAAGCTCTAAATTGTATCTCAGTGTCTGATTTCCCCTGTCTGCCATTTTTACTCTGGCCAGGCAGTACTTTTAGGCGACCACAAGCACTAAAGGAAGGCTACAAAAATTAATTCTTAAGTTTCAGTCTATTCTGTGTTTCTTCTTCTGAGAGGAATCAAATGATTTTTAACCTCATTACACAATGACAAAATGCACTGTGAACAGCACAGAGAAATCCATTTATGCACTGTTTTTTCAAAAAAGCACAAAAGGCTACAAAGATTAGAGGACTGGAACATCTCTATTATGAAGAAAGGCTGCAAGACCTGAAGTTGTTTAGCCTGAAGAAGACCGAGTGGGAATCTTACCAATGCTTACAACTTGCTTTGACAGAGCAGTTGGACTAGACGATCTCTAAAGGTCCTTCCAACTCCTACTATTCTGTGATTCTAAAGGGAAGGTGTCAAGAGGATGGAACATGGGAACTTCCACTTGAACCTGAGGAGAAACTTCTTTGCTGTTCAGGTAAGGGAGCCCTGGCTCAGGCTGCCCAGGGAGTGTGTGGAATCTACTTCTCTGGAGATTTTTGAAAACATGGACATGTTCCTGTGTGACCTGAGGTGAACCTGCTCTAGCAGGTGATTGGACTGGATGATCTCTAGAGGTCCCTTCCAACCCCAACCATTTTGTGATTCTGTGATTCCAAACTCGTGTGCAATCAGAAAGACATTTTTCACCATTGCAGTATTCTGCAGGATCACGTTGTTGCACTGCTGAGGTTTGAAGGACAAAATAAAGGGACATTAAGAAAGGAATCAAGGGTATTGCAGATTGATGTACAATGCTAGAACTTCTATACAAGCCCTGATTGGTTGCTCACAGTATACAAAAATAAATCATAGTATTTATCTACAAAAAGCTGCACAATATGGATATCTACTTCCAGAACACAAAATAGAGCTGTGAAAACAAAAGTACAAATAGCACTTTCACTTGCGGCAACATCACCCTTGAGCTCACAGCCAACCATTACAATATGAGCAAAGGACATCACTTACACGTGACATAAATGCTAATAACTTTGTTCAGAACATGTGGATGCTAAGCACTACAAGTAATACTATGGCAAAATTCTGCACCATTTTGCAAACTGGAGAAGGAAGCCTTGAAATGCCAAGCAAGGTTTCCAAATGCAGGCCTTTGACACAACATATTGGTAAGCAAGGAAACCAAAAGCAACTGTTTTCATGGAATGAAGGTAAGTTTCCTGAAGTCTTGAAATAACAGTCAAAATAAAACCACAAAAATATTTTCACACCTCTTTCTTCATGTATCCAGGAATACATTTATCTTAGAGTGCAAGAATTGGCCAAAATTTGGTAGCCAAGTGAAGAAGGATCAACAGAACTATGGTTAGTCAGAACGTCACCTATAAGACAAGAAAGATGTTTGCATTGCCTAACTACTAACTCAAGGAAGGGTGTATAGGTCAAAACCCACAAAACAAGAACTACCCTGTACTTCTCATCTATGTGCCCTTCCAGGAAGGGAAAAACACAACGGTCAAAATATCACCTGCACCATGATAGACCTTTAGTGTAAAAAGAGGTGATTCTACTACTATAGCTCCATCAGCAGTGGCACTTTGCAAGTATCTGAAACCAAGACAGACACCGGCTGCAACGCCTTGTACATAGACCAGCGTTCTACAGGGACTGCACTGGCACAGAATGACTCCCCAACAGCCTTTGAGGGAATATAGTCTCACGTGTGGGAGCTGAGAAGGGAAACAACCTACTACTGGCCTGTACCAGAACAAAACTGGTACACCCAACTTTGCCAGCTCAGTAGTGAAGAAATGTATGTTTGGTTTCTCTTGCTCCAGTGCTGCTTTGCCATACAGGATAGGCACAATGTGCCTTGTCTCCTGTGTCTCCTAGCTGTATTTATCCAGCCCTAGAACAGAACTATAGAAGAGTAGATGTAGGTAGGGGAAAAAAAAAGTTTTAACTATGTTTTGATATCATTCAGCAGTGAAGAAAACATGCAGAAATATCAAACTAATCAGAGCAACACAAATAATCATTTAGCAGTATGCAAATTCCAGATGAAACAGTCAATTAAATATTTCAATTTCTCTAAGACAGTAGTTTAATTTCTACTATTCGGACGACGTCCTGTACAATTGTTTGGTTTAGTTTTTTTTAAAACCAAAACTTTTCAATTCAAAGCAGTGCTACCTTCCTACAAAAACTTTTCCACAGATCGAGGCATATGCAACAGAAAGTTTTATTTTCCAACACTGAAAATTTAATATTGGATAAAGCATATGACTCACACTGCCTCACAAAATTAAAACCTATAATATGGCCTTGATTTTATTCTTACCTTTTGAATGAATCTTTCTTTTTGTGTTTTACTGTTTCTTGTAAAGAATATGGAAAATGACGCATGAAGTGGTGCTTAAAATCAACAAGGTAATTCATTCGAAGCCATAGTTCCTGTTAAGGAAAGCAGACGACAGACAGAAAACACATAATAAATGAGATACATCAGTGCAATCATCTTCCAAAATCATTATTGGTGTCAACGAAAACCAGGAAATCTAGCTTCTGTTTTCAAGTTGTCATATATATTTACATTCAGATGTAAAATCCTGTATGTGAATCTGAAGGTCCACAAAATAAGGGAGTAAAATTACGGTAAAAGCCAAGGTTGAGCAACAACATTTAATCCAAATGGGATCTGCATTTTTTTAAGCACATATTAATGTGGCTATATGCAATACTGAGTTACAGATATGAATTGAAAGTGCTTTTTTATCACTTTATCAGAGTGAACTCTGACTTACTTGCAGTGACTGTCCTGAGTTTTCTTTTAAGATGTATTTTGACACTGCCTTCATCTTTCTCTGTCATTAGCGTACTTTCAGTTCAAAGCAAAAGGATTTTTTTCAATATTTGAATATAATCCTATTTCGTGGGTTCAAAGACACTCATAGTCACCATTCCACAAAGTGCCCAGCAGAACTCATTACAAAAAACTCTGCATTGCTATCAAACTGGTGAGGCAGAATAATCTTTTTGATATTCAAGTACTAAGAACAGAGAATGACCCTTAAATTATTTCGAAGATTAATAGTTTGCCACTGAGCGAGTTCAGAGTGGTTTTCCAAAGTGTCCACAATAACCACTTTGGCCTCTAAGCCCAAGGGCTAGTAAATAAAGAAAGCTTCCATTTTAAACTGAGCCATTTTAATGTGTTTTCTACGTAAAGGTGACTATGAAGGAAGTGACAAATGAATCTCATCTAAAACATGATATGCTCAAAAAAACGTTCTATGGACATCAGATTTTTTTCACTCCCTCCCCAGTATCCTAAGGTCATAATACAACTGCAGGTACCTGAAACAGCTCACATATTGACAAAGGAGCATTCTGTTCACGTGACCGAAAGCAGGCAAACTACAGCTAGCAGCAGCAGCTCTGCAGAACCTTAAGGAAAAGGGCTGGTAGCAGGAGGCTGCCACAAGTATTTACCTGGCCAACTACCTGCTTTCTGCCTGCTTCCAAGAAGTCCTCTAGAAGAAAAAGGGAAACAGTGGGTTTTGTTCAGAAACACTGAATCCATCACTCACACTGTGTATGTTGGGCAACTTTGATTTAACTGTGTGATACCACAAGTGTTTGCCAACAATTACTCCATGCACAGTGTTTTGTTTAGCAAATGGACCTGCAGTCCTATACATAGCTAAAAACAAAGAGCTGTCTAGACATTCCTTCCAACTACTCTCAATAGCCCAAGTGGGACGAACATTCTCTCTCCAGTTTGCAAAAATCTTTGGAAGAGCAGCAAAAGTTACCAAAAGAAGCAAATTAATTATCAAAAAGACAGACAACAGAATTGTGGCACAAAACCATCTTCAAGAATATTTTCCAAAATTCTGACTGAGATTTTGATTACATGCCTCATGATACTACCGATTGTGACAAAACTATATAGCTCACACCAATTCATTTCTACTCCTCATCCCTGTAACATTTTTCAACCCATAAAACCAAGGAACAAACAACTCCATCCTAAGCTTTGCTCAAATTTATATTCTACAGTTTATCTGGGAGACAGAATGCTCTCCTCCAGAATCATTTTCAATTTCAAAACCATTTGTGTTGCAATCTGTCAAGAAACTATCAGTGAATTCATTGCTCAGTTCAAGAAATTATTTTATAGAGTAAGAGACTTGACAAAATCCAAACTCAGATGCTACTCAGAACCTACTTTTTTATCTCTTGATGAAATACTTCCACTACTTCCAATAATCAAGTCACTAGTTCCCAATCAGAACAAAATGAACTACCATTATAATGCCAGGGACCACTTCTCCCTTACCATTTTGTATGTTTCATCATGTCGCTTTGTGAGTTTCCACAATAAATGTATTATGCTAAGCACTTGCTGCATAAGCTGCTGAGATTCTGATTCCAAAAGGTTTCCAAGAATGGGAGCTGACTGTGCAGGAGATGCTTCAATCCAGCACTCAATCAGTAATGGAATTATTACCTCAATAAAACCTTTTAAGTTTTCAGCTGAGGACAGGCCTTTTTCTGCACTGTCCATTACACTTGCCAGAGACCTAAACAAAAGCAACAAGAAAAAGAAGATAATGATTACATCTTTAAAAACATATTAGAGCAATACCACTTTCCTATTGAGTAACAGGAAAAATTACTACAGTAAACATTTGCTTGCTTTCTTGCTAGATATTTTAATAAGGAAAAAAGAGAGTTCAAATCATCTACAACAAACCTGCTCCCCAGTCTCCCTGCAAGTTTTTGCGCTGCTTAGATTTCAGTATTTCTTCCCCCATCGCTATATGTAAACTCTATAAAGTGGAGAAATACAATTTGCATTATCATATCACCTTCAGCCAAGAGGCAGGAATTGGCTGTACCCAGTGCAACACAAACAAATCTTTAAGCTTCTTGAAGCAAAATAATGAAACTGACTACAAAGTGTTGTCAAATGCATGAGGTTTATTCCCCTTAACAATCATCTCCAGCTAGAATAAACATCATTATTCATATCAACAGGAAAAAAACAATAACCATTCTGAAAAAAATATAACTTTGTTTCCTACCTGATGTTTAACTACAACACTCTGGAGAGCAAGTAGCTGAAAAATTATTAAAATGAACTCGTAATGGAGTTAAACATAAATTATTTTAAAATTAAGAAATAATTTAAATTAAAATGGCATCTCCCAGAAAAAAAGAAAATCAAGGACTTTTCCCCCTTCTCCCCTTATAACACACTTCCATGTTTCAAAGGAGTTATCAGCCCAAATGAACAAATACTCCTCCTGGATAAGTTTAGGCAATTTGATTCCATTTTAAAAAAGAAAGAAAATCCTGAATAACTTCTGCCAATTTTAAGCAAAGAGCCTTTAAAAAATAAAAGAAAAATAAAAAGCAAAAAAAGCAACAATAATTTCAAATGATGATTTTTGATATTGTTTTCTATGATTATTTTGTTTTCTAACTCCCATCAGGGCATTCACATCCCAATCCTAACTTCCTAATACACATCAAATTAGCACATTGATCTTCCTGTTAAATGCTTTTCTCTTTCAGTGATTTTCTCCAAGTGCTTTTTCTTTACATCTATGATCAAAACAGGATCTGACAAATTATTCACTTTCTTTCCACAGACAGGCAGACAAGTTATGTTTACAAGTATTTTAATTTCATATTGGATTAAAGAGGTAAAGACATTTTTCCTGGTCATTCTGTCATTTCTGAATTATCTAAGTAGTTACATCCTTCTATGAAGCTACATTCCACGTGCTGTGGCAATCACCTATCATATGCACAGAACAGAAAAGTTTATTCTGTCATTTCTCTCTGGTTGAAACTGGTGTCTCAAGAAAATTACTAAACCAAACCAAATCCACGTATTAAACTGTAAAAAGGAGCAGGGAGAAGACACCTGCAAAAGAATTAAAGGGAAGTGAGAGAAAAATGCAGGCTATTTTTCAATGACGGCAAGATGGGAGAGAGAATTCAGATCTCTGGTGTAAAATAAAACGAACAAGTGGAAATATAAATGGTGGTAAAGAAAAAAATGTTGGTTTTATCTTTAGTACCTACTACAACTACTAGACACATTACAATTTTTAAAGCTTAGCGTTAACTGCAGCAACAAATGTATGCGGTCAGTGTAATTTGGCTCATTTGTCCCTTTTGTTGCTCCAAGTCCCTTCTATGGCGGAGACACTGCAGTACAGACATCAGTTTCTTTTGGACGACAAAAAGGTGAGTGTTACAACTTGGCCATTTAACTGTCAGCTATCAAAAGAGACAGTCAATAAACTCCATCTTCCAGTTACAATAAAATAAATTCTAAAGCATCACTGGGCATTTGGTAGCAAAACCACAACCTCAGTGGAAGTTAGGTTGTCCTGTAACTGCTATGTCATGGCAGGACTATAAACTGCTGAGATTCTGAAATGTCAGTATCTGGCTGAAATAGTTCTGAAGCAGTAGTCTTAACAGTTTCTCTGAAAATAATACTTGGTATTATAGAAACTTGAGTCATCTATTTCTAGAACAGAAAAAAATCTCCCCATTAAACAGTGAACAAGGCATGAAACCCAAGAAGCTGGCACCACATACCTTAAGATTCCTACAAAAGCATAACACACACACACACACACACAGAACTATTTCACTACTTTTCTGAAACACAGGATGGAAGAAGGAAGAATCCATGTCAGAAGGGATACTCCACTCAGCTGCCAAAAGCATTTTGGCAAGAATTCTTAGCACAAACTTGATGTACTCCTGGCAAAAGAAGCCCTCGTGTCTCAAGATAAGACTGTACAAAGGTTAACAATAAAAGGGGTAAACAGAATCTGATTGCCAGTGACAGATGATGCCAAAGGATTACTGTAATCTGTCATGTATGCATTTGATTAGTATAATATCCGTAGTAATATTCACTCTCTGGAACTGGGAGAGCTTAATGTCAATTCTAGTGTTACTTTTCTTGCCACATACCATTAAAGAATAGTGATGGCAGGTAAGGTGGCTGTCAAACACTACAAAGGATATTACCTTTGTATCGGTATGAAATACTATTATGAGGAGTTGGAATATATTTGTGTACACCTTAAACTGTAATTTCTCTTTAAAATGCCAATATTTTTATAAAGCAGGACCAAACGAAAGAAAACTGTAACATATCTGCCATTCAACAGTAAGAAGACAATAGAAAATCAGCAAAGGGAACTCAAGGAAGCATAAAAAAATCCATAAAATAAGGAAACAACTTTCTGCTGCTTAAAATAGGAAAAGTTATCAGAAGTTAGTAACTTTTTATGACTCAGACAGGTTACAGTCCTTTTTTTTGCATGCACGGTCAACAGCAGCAAAAAAACACTTGGTACATAAAGGGAACTGTATTTTCCATTTCTATCTGATGCACGAGTCACACCATCTACATGTTTGTTCACTATGCTTTGTCTTCCATCTTGGTCTCTCAAGTCTTCCTCGCTTTGCTCTACAGCTTCATTTTGTCCTCTGTCAGCAGAAATAGGAGCTGTACCATTTCTCTTCAGTACCACTTTCAGTCCCCACAAAGATCACACAGCTTGGTATCACCACTTTTCAGTGCGAAGGCTTTTCATTTTTCCACACCTGAAATGAGTTGGATGCAAAAAGCAGCACAGTCAGCACACAAGGCAGAAGATACATCCTAATAATTTCCTAATTCACTGTAAACTTTAATTCACAGACGGAATATCTAGCACACAACAGAAAACAATAAGAATTTGCACTGTTGAACCATCCAGCATTTCAAGTTAGAATCCTAATTTTACTAAACATTAATACCACAAAGTGCCTCTGAAAATCCTTTTCTGTACTCAGGAGATTATCGGTGAGGTGTCACCCCTACCCAATGCAATTACCAGATTAAGAAAAAGATACAGAAACTTGATGAAGCCATCAAAACACACACACCACAAACAGTTACTTATGGTGTGGTCAGCTTATTATCTATAGGTAAGACTTCACTATTTGTGCACTTTAAAGAAACACACACAGAGTTTGAAATTCTAGAAGTACTCAAGGAGCATTATGAGCATTACAGATGTTTTGCATCTCTTAATTAAAATAATTTCTGTCCTTGCAGTAATGTCCACAGCAGGGGCCCTGGGATTCCTATAAAAGGCCACAGTTGGGGTTGGAAGAGACAGAACAGAACATCTCCAGACTACTAGAAAAGATTTCTGTGGCAAACACAAAATCTACCACAGTAACTTCCACTCTTAGAATGTAACAGATATCCACTAAACCAAGCCGTACTGCCCTTTTGTACAAAACTAATATTCCAAAACCATGTGCAAATGCCGTAAAATGAGAACACTTTAGTACCTTCTGCAGATGGCTCCTTCTCTTTTCATTCTTCCATTCTGCTGCCATCAGCTTTCTTTGCCAATCACGCCTTGGATTCTAGCAGTGTTTCCTTCTATTCTTCTGTCTCCTCCTCATGCTTGCAAACGCCTTTTTGAAAGTATTTATAACCACAAGTGGATCACAACATTTCACCAAGATTTAGCTCCTCAGAAAAGCGGAATCCAATTCAGGTGACACGGGATGTAAAGTTTATTTTTCCTACACTGCACCTTCAGCTGTTACAGGGCACAGTATATCACACACTGTGTATCATTCAGGGCACAATACAAGAATCCTCTGACACATGGCAGTCCACAATTGTATGCTTCTGACTGCAGAGATGAAGTCCATAGGACTGCTCTGTGCTCTGCCCCAAGCAGGCTTCACTGGTCTAGTTTCCAGCTAATTTCACCTGCAGCACATCATGGTGGTGATGACTGAACTCTCTTATGAGAATAAGCTGCACATTTTACATGGCTACTGAGAAGAAGCCTAGGAGAGTGGGAATGGCACAGTCATTTGTGTCTCCACAAGAGAGCTGGAAAACATCTGCTAATTCAGGCCAGTATCTATAGTATTAAAAGAGAATTTCTCTTTCGCCCTTCATTCACTCAAAGATATGAGATAGACACAGCAACGGATTAGGCAGTGGGTTTTTACACTCTTTTCTGCCACTGATCTGTTAGATGAATTTGATGTAACTGTTTTATATCCCCTATTCCGTTTTCCCCAGATGTAAAACAACGATTGAGGTTTCTCTTTTTCTTGATCATCTATAGATTATAAGTGTTGCATAATAGTGTCTTCATTTGGCCAGGATTGAGTTAATTTTCATCCTCATGGACAGTACAGGGCTCTGATTTAGATTTGTGTTGAGAACAGTGTTGATAACAGAGAGATGTTTCACATAGCTCACCCAAAGTAGCCAAAGGGCTCTTCCTACCATAGAACATCATGCCCAGTACATAAGCTGGAAGGAACTGGCCAGGAGGAGCAGATCAATGCTTGCACAGCAATCAGCAGGTAGGGAACAATTGCATTGGGCATCACTTCAGGTTTGTTGGTTTGGGTTTTTTTTTTCCTCATTTTTATTTCTCTTTTTGTTATCTTCATTACAATCATTATTTTATTGTTGCTACATTTACTTTCATTTTAGTAATTAAATCGTTCTTATCTCAACCCATGAGTTTTACCTTTTTTTCCCCAAATTCTTACCCCCATCCCACTCTGGGTCAGGGAGCAAGCAGCTGTGTGGTGCTCCAATTGTCAGCTGGGGTTAAACCACAACAAATCAGTAAACAGTTTTTGTTTGTCAAGTCATCATTCCAGGTCTCCTACCAGCAAGTATGTAACATCTACAGTAACGCATATACATGAGGATGCCAATGTTTAAAAGGTACTGTAGAAGTGGGATGGGAAGTTCTCCTCTAGTTTGAGGAACAGGTGAATCAGAAAGGAGGA
The DNA here is from genome assembly GCA_013401255.1 of Urocolius indicus. Classification (NCBI taxonomy): domain Eukaryota; kingdom Metazoa; phylum Chordata; class Aves; order Coliiformes; family Coliidae; genus Urocolius; species Urocolius indicus. The sequence continues at coordinate 309,284 of WBNH01003998.1, forward strand.
AGAGAAATAAAGACAGTTAGTTACTTCTTACTTAACTTCAGCTCCTATCTATCTATCTACAGAATATTACAAAAACACACACAAATTTCTATGACTAAGCACATTACACTTTCTTCCGTGTTCATCAACATGCCTCAGACAAGACATCTTTTACCCACAGTGAAGATATCAATCTATGAATTCATTAAAGACACCTAGAATTGAAAACTCAGCCAAATTTCATAGAGCCAGACATATTATATCATGCTGTCCTTTTGAAAAGGAGCTATACTCAAAGAGAATACACTCTTAAGCTTATGGTAGTCTCTTCACAAGGCAAAAAGCACATCATTTCAGCAAAATTAACTATCGCAGTGTAAAAGCAAGCTTACATGTAACATAAATAAATTTGCGTGCTTGCCCCAAGTCTATTTTGATATCATGCAACAACCTGTAGTTGTCAGTTTGCATTCCAAAAAAACCAAACCACTTGGTCTTCCAAAATTATTACAAATAGCATAAAAAAAGCTTTTATTTGATAACGGGAAGGTTCACGATATATGCATTTGACCGTTACCTGCTGAGTACTTCAAGCCACTGCAGTTAAGACTGCACTCAGTCACGTTTCGGAGTATTTAGTATTATATATTTTCACAATAAAAACTGAATTCTTGTCTTCGACAGCAACAAACCACAGCATAACACTGCGGTCCTACAGCTGACTGTTAATTCCCAAATTAGTTAACGTTTTCTTACCTCAGTCTAAATGATGAGGTGATCTTTGGTCGTAAGCCACCATTTTCAAACAGTTGTATATGTTGCTGATTATTTGCATGGACCTTCCAACTTATACATATTGGGTTCCTCACAGAATGTGGGGTGTCCTTCTGTTCTTGAAGCCCTTCATCCTCTACCTCACTGGATCCGTCTACCACTGCTTGAAGAAACTTCTTGAGCCTGGTAAGTACATTCAACCTCCATTGCTGAGAAGTTACTCTACGATTTGGGTTAACAGAGAGCATCCAGGAAAGTTTATCTCTGCTTTTCAGTCTTTTTGACAGTTGCTGGTGAGAAATAAGCTCAACAAAATTCTTCAACAATATACTGCTGCGCTCTGTGAGAAGAGCTGGGTATGCTTCCAATAAAATGTCCAAGACTTTCAACGAATCTTCCTGAATTCCCTCACTGATATGAGTCATGGCACTGGAGAGATGGGCACTTACCAAAGGGAAAAATGGAGCAATCTGTTCCGCTCTTATTTTTGAAGCCAAGAGTTGCAACAGGTGAACAGCTGCTCCTCTGACACCGGAATCTTTATCTGTAAACACAGCTGCCACCTCACTTATTATATTTGAAAGGTGTGCATCAATTACAAATGGATACTGAGATAGGAGATCTTTGAGACCAAGAAGTGCATTATGTTTAACCCCGGGACTATAATGATGCATCTGTGAAAGCAGATCCTAAAAGGAAAGAAACAGACATACTTGCCATCATTATTACTGTAAGTTTCTTCAACTTCCCCACCTTCCAGGACATTTTCCTTAACCATACAAAAAATAAAGAATCTAATCTTATGATGTACTGCTCTTCACAACCACATCATGCTAGTTTAATGCATAAAAATGAACAGAACATCAAAATGCAATTGGTACGAAAAACAAGACTCCACGACTTGTCCTTCAAGTAATTACACACTCCTCATTCTGAAGTTCATGCACAACCCTACTGACTTAACAGAGGACTTAAAAGTCCTCTCAAATTTGTTCTCAAAAGTGAACTATGAAATCTCAGTCTCAACATCTTTCTTCAGTTTGAGCAAAGAGCTGCAAGACAATGCAAAGGCAGGTAAGCAGAACTACCATCCAAAGAAATACAAGATGATTTTAAATCATCTCAGGAAGTCTTTTTCTCAAAACTCTGTCTCTAAACTACGACTTTCAAAAACTGGAAGTTAATCCTAGATACTTACATCAGCATGCAACTTAGTTTTTGCATTAATTAAAACCATTTCCCTGGGTTATATTCTGGTCCAGCAATTCGAGCCATTGAACTTAACAATAAACTGGCCTGTGAATTTAAAGAGGCTGTATCTGGATACTCTGCCTGGGGGGGTACTATTTTTTATTTATCTATTTTAAATAAATATTTTTTTTCCCTAAATGCCAGTAAACCTGAATGACAAGTAACCTCTGTCATTTCAAAATGTAATGCCAGAGTATACCTTTATGTTAAGTTTTCTATTTTGTGTAGGAAGCACACCATCTTCTTTAAGCTGCTCGGGAATTTGTATGGCCTTTGTTTTGAAGTTGGTATCAGTTGCATTCTCTAGTTTAGGCTTTTTTTTCCCAACTTTTAATTTCACCTTCTGGAAATCTTCCTGATGTTTCCTTTTTTTAGTCATTCTGATTCTCTGCAAAAAAGATATTCAGAATCTTAATTGGCTGGAATACTTTTTACAAACAAATACCTTTTCCACCAAACGGCAGCAACTTCCTAATGAAGGCTACTGTCTTATGCTTTTTCCTCTGCATAGGGTCTGCAGCTCATGAGACCAGATGCTCGGCTAAACAGATATACAGACTGGTTCGGTACCGCTGTTCCTATAGCATCCAGAAAACACTGTGCTGTTCCTTTGGTTGTCTCTGCTCCAAGAGCCACTTTATTGAAAAAGATCACTCACACATCTGTGTGTTCCACTGCTTTATCAGATTTAAACTGTTGGGTTTGTTTTGGTTTAGAAAGTTCCTGCCAATAAAGCAACTTTTTACATAGTTGACTCTTGTCAAGCCAAAGGAGCTCAGTGAACTGTTTCATTTAATTTGCACGTTGTTTAATCAACTCAATCATTAATAGTATACAGTCTGCACAGGCGAAACCATGGGTTTAGTCAGGCCTTCGCTGGTAACAGCAGTAGACAAGAATCTAAGAAAACTTCCACTACGCACTGAACAAGGCCAGTCTGTGCACTCAAAAATGGTAAGCGGAAAGAAGGAAGGGGTGGATATAGAACAAAAAGAGACTGAAAAACTAAGTCATATTAAATAAGCCTAAGAAATAAAGCAGTACGCGTAGGCATACTTAAAGTCGGACAGACATACTGGCATAGCTGTAAAACAACCAAAATAAAGGAAATCCCACACTTCAGTTTCTGAATGGCCTTTTGGCTTTGACATATCTGTACTGATAAAAAGTATTCTCAACTCTACCAGACTAACGAAACAAAAACCAATCAAAGCCACCAAAACCCCCCCAACAAACAGTACACCACAGGTTCCTTCACAGTATCACAGAACGTACATTTTCTTTCCCCTGATCTCCATACTTCTGAATTCATTCACAGCAAAACTCCAGGAGCTCATGTCACAACACTCAGCATCACATACAAATTGCTCTGATAATTAAGCCCATGAATATGTGGTCTGACGACTCCTAGAAGTAGTTGTAGAGATGACTTACAATTTGGAAGGGGAAAATGAGCATAAAGCCGTCATGATGTTGAGGTTTGACAGGTCACAGCCTTCTAATGATTAGTTAATTTTTAGAGGCAGAAACCTGAATACTTGCAGACCTCGTTGTACGCAGTATAAAGTCCATGCTGCCAAGTACATAATTTTTTTGTTTCTTCTCTCTTTCAAGTTACTCTTTCAGTAACTTGACTGTGCAGTATGTTCTGCACAGTCTTAATATCTTAAGAATACAAAAGAGTTTGGAACACAACATTCAAACTGTAAAAATCAAGCTAACAAAAAAAAAACACCCCAAACCCACACAACCAATAAAACTGAAATTTCTGAACCCAGAAATCTCTAGATAAAACACCCAAGCAATAAGTCTTTATGGCAGATATGATCATCATTCACTCTAGAAAACAGAATTCTACAACTAATTTTTCCAGTGGACTTCAAACTAAATTTGTGCTCTATTACAGTATTTCATATAAACATCACTAGGACAATCATTAAAGAATGTTTTAAACCCAACTGTAATATTCAATTATTTTAGAACAATTTAAATAACTCATTATATAAACATTTGACTACAACTTCATTTCTGCTTTTCACATGCTAGCTTCAAACAGCTATATACAAGACTACTTTTAACTGAAGTGTAAATAAAGTTAGCGTTAAGTAACCTATCAACTGAAAGGCCCTTAAAAAAACTTGGCCCTTGGTATCAAAATAAAAAAATCCTTCAGCATCCAACTAAGATCTTGTAAGTGGTGCTATGGTTTTTATAAGATTTTTACCATATGTATCTTTCAGTAAAGAATTACAACAAGATTTTCACTACTTTCATTGCAAGACCTGCAGAAATAGCTAAAAAGCTTTGACATAAAAGTTACTTCCACTTAAAAAGCTTGCTTTAAGGGAGCTATCTTGGGAGTCTCGCTCTAAAATATGACATGTATGGCTTTCAATTAGCGATAAAAACTTTACAACATAGGCACACACATGCCTGAACAAAATCAGTTAACTTCTTTTAAGAAGGAGGCTTGTAAGACATACTTTCTCCTACTAAAACAAAAGAAGCACAGTTTACCTTGCACGGATGAGCATTTTGCAAACAACTTATTGGAAATCTAAACGTATCTATCTCCAGTTCACACGTACCATGCTAAATCAGAGACAAAATGGTTACAAAACCAAGGCCATGAAAACACCACAGTGTGTATGCGGTAAGACATAAAGCAGAATTATACACAGCTTATGAAGCAAATAGTTTAATGATGCTTCTCGCTAAAACAACTGCTTGCCTTTTGACTTCGAGTGTGTTTTCTGTTGGCCCTCGTCCCAGAGGACTAAGTACACCTAACCGTTTAGGCACTAATTCAGTTTTACAGTCCAAAACACTAAAATAACCTCAAATCAATACCCGTTTCCCGTAACATAAAACCACACATAGCACTTTCCAGAAGCTACTTCAGGTGTCATTGGGCCATCCTTGCCTCAGGAAGAGGGAAACAGAAAGGGACCAAAAGAAGCGCTTGTTTCACCTGTAGTTTGCTCTCCTGCCTCTCAGATGCGCTATCCTCAGGGGATCCTGCTACCAGCACATTCACCAGCTTCAGCCACCGGGAAAATCCCGAGAAACCAGAAGAGGGACGGCAGGTACACGCCCTAAGCCGTGTGACGGGGACTTCCCCCGGGCAGTTCAGTGGCAGCGAAGGGCAACACTCACCGGCAGTTAAGCGTGCGCGGCTCCGCAGCACATACCGCGCTCACGGCGGGACCCAGCGACGAGCGGCCGCCCCGCGCCGCGCCGCAGACGCCGCGCCCCAGAGGCACCGAGCCGCTGAGGCGCAGGCGGCGGCTCCTCTCGCCGGTCTAGGCCGTTGCACAACCTTCCTCGCCGTGCCGGGGCATCTTTCGGTTAGTTCCCCAACAGCCGCTGCCCTCCGCTCCGGGCTCTCCCTACAAGGCGTTCAAATGGAAGCGCGTTAGCGGCCGCCCGCCGCCGCGCCACGGGGAAGAGCTGTGGCTCCGCGAGCCGGGAGCGGCGGCCGCGGGGAGAGCGGCGGCACGCGCCCCCAGGGGACGGGCGGCAGGGGCGGCCGCGGGAGGCGAGGCCGCCAGTTCCCCGGGACCGGCCCGCCCGCGGCTG
>WBNH01003998.1:315028-365850 GCA_013401255.1 Urocolius indicus
GCCGCCGGCGCCCCCTGCAGCCGGCGCCAGCGCCGCCCTCCGCGCCACAGCGGCGGCTGAGGGGCTGCGCTGGGCTGCGCTGGGCTGAGGGGCGCGGGGCTGCACAGGAACGGCCCGAAGCGGGGCTTGCTTTCCCCAAAAAAGTGGTGGGTTGTGAATGCCATCCAGGGCCGGGGCCGGAGGAGGTGACGGGCCGCCATTAACCGCAACAAAGCCCCCGATGTGTGTTTACAGAGTTGGAAAATGTTTCTTAGAATAGAGAATAGTAAGGGTGAAGGCAAAGCAGAGTCGGCATTAGCACTCTAGGTTTCACACAGGGTATCAAACCACCAGGAACACACAAGAATTTGCTAGACCTACCCCTAGATCGGGCTTGCTGTTGCAAAAAGGGTAACGCGTAAGCTGAAGGACAGAATACAACCCACGAAGATGCAGGAAGCAACACAAAGGGAAGATGTTTCCACAGCTGTCTGGAGCTGAGACCATCACGACTTAACACCACACAGTACATCTTCTTTTGCACACTCAGAACATTTCCTTTCCTGTCACTTGACCTGTGGATAACCATCTCCTTCCCACTTTCTTCCTTCTTAAGAGGAATACAAGTTTGACATTTTTTGTTAAGAACCACTTCCCAAAAGCGCTCTGGTCTCTGAAATGTGTAAAACTGAGGTAAAAGCTAAAAGAAAATTTTATCTTGTTTTATTTTTTCTTACTCCTGCTTAAGTTTTAATTCTATTAATTCTGCAGTTAACCCAGATGTCTACCTTGCTGTTACTGAGAAGCAACATGCAGAATACTAAATGCAGTCAGCAACATCATTAAACATCGTTAGTAAGGAGACTGCCTTTTATTTACTTTGCAGCTCTGGCAGAAGTACAACATTATCTTTAAAAACAATTTTGGAACAAACATTCGGTTTTGCATTAGTATAAGAATATACTAGGCCATCACAAAACAGGCAGATACAAGAACAAAATAATGTGTTGTTTTGCAGCCTTTATTTGCACCTGAAAAAAAAAAAAAAACCCTAAGAGGAAAATAATTGTACAAGTGTACAGTCTGTGTTAGACTGTGGTGGCAAGAAAAATTTCCAAAAACATACACTTTCTGATTTTTGCACAGTTCCATGTTCTTGGCTGCCTGTGAGAAGTACAGCAGCAATCTGCCACAGACCATTTACCCCATTTTATATCAGTGTGACAGATTCAGAGGTCTTCCCATGTTCAGCATGCTCCTCCCGCACTCAAAGATAAAAAAACCCCACCAAACTCTCAAATGCAAGTCATTTCAACTTAAAAATAACTTTATTTCCACTAGCAATGATCCCACAGTACAAGGAAAAAGAAGCTGCCCCAGAGATGGCTACTTACAACAGCTGAACATCCATATTTTATTATTTTAATTAGTAGAACGTCCTGCACTTCGAAAGCAAACAAACAAAAAGGTCCTGCTTTTATTTTTTGTTACAGGAACAATTCAGAATTTTGTATCAAGATATTTTACTGATCAAGTTTATTTTCAGTTATGGGGCACGAACATTGTCCCTATCCTTAGAGCTAATGAGTTGTAAGAGCTCTGGGCCCATCTCTGCTTCTGACAAGAACGTATTTAGAGGCATTCTAGAAATTCTTCACAGCTTCTTTAAAGCAGCATTTTGTGGTTTTATTTCTTTGACTGTCAGTGAAATGGTTTAATTCCTGTGTCTGTTGATAGAACAAAACTAATTGATTTTGTTTCTGCTTCCTTTATTACCTTGTTTTTTGTGGCATGTTGCTTTCCCTGATATGAAGATGTGAAGCCATCAGGACGAGGAAGAGTCTCAATTCCATCCAGATCTCCAAAAAACATAAGTTAACATTAAGAGGTTCATTTGCCATCTGGCCCCAGCATGGCTGTATCACACTAGAATTCTGCTGCAAAGCTAAAGAGCTTTAATTAGAACCACTGAATGCTACCCAACATCACAAGCAGGAAGCAAATTTTAATGACACTATTTTTATTCCACCACCACCCCCTCCCCCACCACATTGATTTGTAACCATCCAAAATATTTTTCATCATCCTTCAAAAGTAGGAGTCATTAATATGTATTAAGGACTCCTGCTTTTGTAGGATGATGAAAAATGACTTTTGCCTTCAGTCAAAAGCACTGCTACTTTAGTTGAAAAAACGTTAAGATTCAAAGAACTTGAAGGGCATCATCAGCCAGCTCTCGCGTCACTCTCATAATAGTGGAGTAAGAGAAGAGATACTTTTCCCTACCACATCAGTGCCTCTATACCACAGACATGTTCAGTCTCTTGGGACACAGCCCTCAATTTGCGTGCACAGCCAACCTCTCTTGACTTAGCTAAAGTTTCCAATTATCTAGGCACCATACATTGGCTACAGTCCAGGCACTTCTCAACTTAGAACTAGACTGACAGCACCGACTTTTTTTTTATTATTTTTAATCTTTTATTAAAGACCTATTTGTAATCCTTCTATGGGAGAGGATTTTTGATTACAAACACTTTTGAGTCAGGCTCAGCAGCCACAGGGAATAACTTCTGAGTAAGTACCGTAGGATGAATTTGCACTGCTGACTGTAGTAGTTCATTCTGCTGATAACTCTTTGTAAAAGAACGAACGAGGAGAGAAGATCAGATTGTCAATGTCCAGTACTTAATGATATTGAGAAAAACAAGTTACCCGTTTTAAATGTATGTTTTAATAAGGAAAGGAAGAACATAAGCTTTACCACCTTTCCACAATATGGAAATTTCAGCTATATACAGAGACATAAATAACAAGAACCCAAACCGAAGTTATTAATTTAATTAAAATAACACTGTACAAAAGTTGAACATGGCAAAATCGGCTACATTGAGTTCCTATTGAGTAAAACAACAGACTTACAGAGAGTAAACATCGTTATATTAACTCTATAATAAACTAGCATGTCACTGTGTGCTGCCATCCCTTGGTCTTCTCAGAGTTCCACTCTCAGTCAGGATCCTTATAACGTTCGGAATATCAATTCCTTAGATAAACAAACAAAACCAAGCCAGAAAATGAGTTCATGCTAAAATGCATGTAAAAGCACAAGTTATACTGAAACATTTAGATGCTGACCTGAGTTTGACTCTTTTCTTATTAAATGAAAAATACCATAACTGTTAGGAATCACAATATGCCTGGAAACTACAACTGTATATTGTGAACAGCTGTACTAGTTCAGTTATAGTCTTGCTTCCATACCCTGCCTCTAACTTCAAAAGAACTGCAGCTGATAATCCAGACAGCATGACCAGACATGCTTCATTTTATCACTGTAACAGTAAGTTCAAGTGTCCTCTTCTGAACACAAGCAAAAAGGCAGCGTTGCCTTGGTAAAACTAATGCCCACACCTTTATGAGAGGGAGAGGAGAAGAAACACAGGGACTGCTTGAGTGGTAATAATAAACATTCAGCACCAATAACTAAATGCTAACGGGAGAGTAAGAGCAGGGCAAGCGTGCCTGATGCTTCATGAGAGGGAAGAATGCTGTCTTCTTTCCATCTCAGACCATCTTCAGTTCAGGAAACTTCCCAGGTCTGATATGGCCAACTCAGCAGCAGCCCTCTTCCCAACACTTGCCCAATCTGGCCCAGACAACAAAGATGTGTAATATTTTTGTATCCACATTATTCTCTTGCTAGGAGTTCCATAAATCATCCACCTCCTACTACATGCAAAACCATCTCTTTTTTATTATGTTGAAGTTGGACTTCCATGCTACTCCAAGTTTATGTCTGTGATCTCCATCCACTCGTGATTTTACATATCTCTTTTTCAGTATCTCAGTCATCTCTTGCCCAGGCCAAAGAGAGTCCTAACTTTCTCTTGCTTCTTACATGGAAGATATTCCTGTACTTGGTTGCCTTCTCTAAAGCTTTTGCAGCAGTAAAATCCTTTACTCAAAATAAGGGAAATAGAAATATACACTCTACACCACATACAGGCAAAGCATCAGTTCATATAATAGCAAAACAGCAACTCCCCTCTTTGTTTCCATTCTTCCATTAAATCCTTGTATTTAACATACTCTCCTGACCATTAAGTTAGCATTTCCACTGATTTGATGAGAAGCTTTTGAAATTCATCAGTCAACAAATGCTTTTAACTGTTTCAAGTTCGACAAATTTTTTCTCACCTACTCATCCTATTTTCCAGGTCACTTGTGAAGATACTGAACTGCACAGATGTTATGCACAGGCCCACAATTCTCGACTGGGACCGCTTTTCAGTGTAAAAAGTAACTGCCTACTTGCTATCTGTTTCAGTCAAACAATGCAAGTATTTCTTTCTTTTCCCACAGCCAGTCAGTTCCCTTAAAAGCCTCTGATTAGAATACCTATCAAGAGCTTCTTGGATGAGACGACTGACTCAAACAGGCCAAAAGGTCATTCCATAGGTCTTGCTCAGCAATAAAAACAGGGAGGGAAGGGGAGGGAAGGGGAGGGAAGGGGGAGTGAGGTTGGCTTCCAAGGTGGCTGCTGCTCAGAGACTGGATAGCCGTCAGTCTGCTGGTGGGAAAAGCTGAGCGATTGTCTTTGCATCACTTGTTGCCCCTGCAACCCTTCCCTTCACTTATTGAACTGTCCATACCATCACCTGTAAGTTTTCTCACTTTTGTTCTTCCTATTCCCTTCCCTGTCCAGCTGCAGGGGGGTGGGGGGCAAGTTAGCAAGCAGCTGTGTTCAATGCACAACAAAACCTCAGTCGCTGAAACTCATTAGAAACTTGTAAGCAAAAGAAAGACTACTTGCCTCTCATTTAGTATTATTTCTACTGCAAGTGGAAGTCCTTTGGGAATCGATAAGTAAAAACTTCTTGGCTCTTGGCATTCCCAAACCCAGTGTTTCACTAGTTATATCATAGAGAAAAGATTCTGATTTTTTTCTAATAACAATATGCTTAACCTGAGTTTACCGCCTTTCCCCACGTAAATGTTACTATGGATAAATGAGAAGATAATTTTAAAATAAATCCAGCAATTATTAACACCTTCGTGGTAAGGCAGACATTTGGAATTCCCATTCCTAAACTGCATCTTGCAAAAGTTAAAGGGAAAAAGAAAAATCCACCTCTTTAGCCCTCTTTAATACCTCAATGTTCTTTGACCAATATAGTCCTTAATATTTCACAGAGATAACAAAATTATATTATGGGTATTTTTATACGTGTGTGCGTGTATGTACGTATAGTTGAATTACCTCTGAAAGCTGGATTTGCTGCTGCTATTTTGTGTAGAGTAGCAGTAACTTCCTCAGCATTCATGTTTCTTACACTGTTCAAAAATTCAGTAGTGATGTTGTTGTTGCAAGCTACTTCCGAAAAGCCAGTTGAAAAGTTTGAGGGTTCCTCTTCTTCATTTACTGAAAAGGACTGCTTAGCTGATCGACTGCTTGAGTAGTCTTAAGGAAGACAAATACTGGTTTTCAGTAAGAGAAGATTCTAAAGAATCTTGATTACTTATTTCTCTAAATGAGTCTTTTCAAAACAGGCATTTCCAGTCTGGCACAGCAGCACTGCTGGTAAGGTTCACATTTGGCTTTACTACGTTGTCATACAACTGACAGAGTCGGGAATGCTTTCCTATTACAGAAATTTGTGGAGAAACAAGGGTGGGGAGGCAGGTGAAAGCTATTTCTATTATGCTTACAAAAAGGAACTAAGTGTTCCAAGTTAGGGCCACAAAGATGATTAAGAGAGTGGAGCATCTCCCTTATGAGGAAAGGCTGAGGGAGCTGGGGCTCTTCAGCTTGGAGGAGACAGATGGGTGACCTCATTAATGTTTACAAATATGTAAAAGGCAGGTGGCAGGAGGATGGAGCCAGGCTGCTCTTAATGATGGCAAATGATAGGACAAGGGGCAAAGGGTATAAACTGGAACACAAGAGGTTCCAAAGAAATAGAAGGAAGAACTTTTTCACCGTGAGGGTGAGGGAGCACTGGCACAGGCTCCCAGATGGGTTGTGGAGTCTCCTTCTCTGGAGACATTCAAAACCCACCTGGACAAGTACCTGTGTGACCTGCTCTAGGTGGTTCTGCTCTGGCAGGGAGGTTGGACTAGATGATCTTTTAAGGTTCCTTCCAACCCTTAAGATTCTGTGATTCTGTGAATTCTCATATCTTTTAAGTCATTGCAATTTTTGTTATTAGCACTGCATTCACTGAGGTTTTCAAAAGCTAAACTTCCTAGAAAAACAAGAAAACTGTCAGTGCACAGAAAAAATAAAAAACACATACAAAATAGCTTCACTGCTGTTCTGGCTATTTTGCCTCTGCAAACATGAGATTGTACTTCTTCTGCTCTAGAAAAATAACTGTTCATTATCAGGATGGAAATTACCCCAGAGAAATCCAAACTGCTTTGAAAAAAATTTATCAGAATTCCCGAGGCCAAGCAGCTGCAATATTCAAGTATTAAACAGAATTATCCATCCTATACAACATAATGCAGGTCTAGTCCCATCAAGATATCAGTGGAAACAAAATTAAGTCTCTGCTCCACCAAGGAGAAGAAGTGAAGGAGAAAGAAAAAAAAAAAAAAAAGAAAAAAAAAAGAAAAAGAAGAAGCCATAATTGAACTTTGAAAACCTGCTTAGAAACAGTTGCCTCTGGACAGAGGAAAGTCAGAGTTGATACTAATTCCATTTCTCCCCAAATCCTAAAATTAAATAGGATGAATGGTTTTGAATAGTCTGCCCTTTCTAATATTGGCAGCGGATGGAAAATAAAACCCCTGCAACCACTAATTTATGCTACTTGAGCCTGGCATTATTCTGCTCTTAAGCTCTGAATCACAGAATCACTTGGGTTTGGAAAAGACCTTTAAGATCATCTGCTTTTAGAGGATCAGGGAAAAAAGGCCTTCTAAAATTTACGCAAGGTTCAGTATTAAGATGGAAGCACATTCAAGACGGCAAAGCTAACCTTACCAGTGTCAGAGTCACTAATATCTGCTGAAGTCAGGTCAGACTGTTCTGTGGAATATTCCAAAGCTGCTTCTCCATTATGTTCAGTATCTAAGGGGTCCTATGAGTTTGAAAAAACTTGTGTTCAGAATTTCATCATAACCTCTTGCAATGATCAACTACTACATTTTTAATGATCACAAACCAAATAAAAGAGCAGTATTTCTGCTACCAAAACTGAAAAACCAAATATTTATCTGAAAACGATGCAGCTGGCAACAAATTTCTGTGTATGTATACACTACTCACAGTATCTCTACCTGAAAAAGCAATGTATTAGGCAAGAATCAATACCTACAGAGCCTAATTCTCAACCTGTAAGGTCTAAAAAAGAAACATTTTACACTGTCATGTATTTTTCTACCAGTATGTTAAAAGTTACTTCAGTTAGAGCTTGACTGTTTAGTAAAAAGTCAGATTTTGCCCTCTTTCCATATGAATAAACCAATAAAATCCTATACAGAAAAGCCAAGCAGGAATAAGGTGCAAGTAAAATTTATGTGGAAGTAAAAAAATAATGAGACTATAGGCATGGGATTTACCATGAAGTACTTCCTTTGGGTCAGAAAGAAGCAATAGAGGGAAGATGGAATATGGAGAGCATATACTAAGGTTCTGAATTAAGAAAGGCTTTTGAAGACCAAACAAAAAGGAAAATAAAGAAAAGTTGTCAAGTAGCTGCAAGAGTAGAAGTAGCCATTGCAGTGAATGAGAAGTTTGTTCAACACTGAAAATTCCACAAGAGACGCTGGAAGAGATCAGGAATAATGGGAATAATGTTTCCTTTGGCAAAGGTGTTGAATGGAACATCAATAACAGGAAAGTTCCTGCTATCGCTATTGACAATGGAGGAATGAACAAAAAGCCATTCCAAGTGTGGAAACTGAGGTATAACAGAATGTTAATGTGCTGAGAACAGTGTTGATAACAGAGGGATGTTTTGATTGTTGCTGAGCAGTGCTTGCACAGCATCAAGGCCTTTTCTGCTTCTCCCCAGTGTAGGGCTGGGGAGGCACAAAAAGCTCTGAGGGAGCACAGCCAGCACAGCTGAACCAAGCTAGCCAAAGGGCTATTCTGTACCATAGAACGTTGTGCGAGTACATTAACTGAGGGAAGCTGGTGGGGAAGGATAGATCGTTGCTCTGACATCGGTCAGTGGTTGGTGAACAATTGCATTGAGCATCACTTTTGTTTCTTTGGGTTTATTTCTCTCTGCCTTTTGTTACCTTCCTTTTCATTACAAATATTAATAATATATTATTTATTATTATACTTCAGTTCAGCTACAAAACTGTTCTTATCTCAGCCTATGAGTTGGCTTTTTTTCTGATTATTCTCCCCATCCCACTGAGGAGGGAGAGAGCATTGGGCCAGCAGCTGCGTGGTGCTCAGTTGCTGTCTGGAGTTAAACCATGGCAGGAATGCAAGTGGCAACCACAGAAGCCTCAAAGGAGTATTCAAAATACCTCCATACTGTGCCTATGTAAAGTCAGCTTAAGAGCAGAGAGGGGGAAAACTGAGTTTCTAATGGTGGTGAAAGAAAGAGACCTCAAAGGCAACAATTCATAGAGTAGGACCAAAAGTCGCATAAAAAAAGAAAACTGATGTCAATAATGCTTGATTATATGGTGAATGAAATGAAGGCTGGGAATGCAAATGAGTTGGAGAACAAGAGTGTCAGGGAGGACATCAGAAATGAGAAAAGTTTAAGTTAGAACCAAAAAGGGGCAAAAAACAGCAGTAAAACTTAGATCTAAGGAAAAGCATGGGAAAGAAAAGATGATTTTTAGCTTCTATTACAAAAAAAGCAGCAAACACTTTTGAGCAGAAAGTATTGACTCCTCGACAGAAAAGCTAGGAGGAGTATATCCTATCATCACTGCAAGAATTCCAGTATTTAATGGGCAAAACTTACAATACAATCTCCTCAGCAATTTTCATTAAACTCTCTGTAATAATAAAAATGCATAATCACAGGAATCTACAAGTTTGTCAAAAAAAAAACCACAACAACACAATAAAAAGAACCCAAATCCTCATTACTTTGTTTGATGCAGCTTGCTGACGATATTCCACTAGTGCATCTGTTAGAGTCTGCGTAACTTTTAGTATAAATGAAGCATCATCTTCATTCAGTATCTCAAAACTTTGCTAGGAAAAAAACAAAACAACACACAACATAAAAGTTTTCCCCCTGAAAGATTAAAGCATTACCACATATAAACAAAACCTGCAGGAACCTCACTCTTTACGTCTCTATCCTTCTGTCAGAAATTGCACAAGTTACATAATAAATAAAATTTTTGCTTTTAATCACATGAATTGGGGGGGAGGGGAATAAAAAAGTATCCTAACAGAAGGAAGCTGCAGCTACAATCATTAGAAAGGGAACAATCCAAGAATATGCTTGGAAATATATACAGCAAAATGCTTTTCCTTAAGTAGTTTGATCTCTTCCCAAGATACCTGCATATCAATGAATGGTTACAACTTCCCTGAGGCAGTAACAGTCATAACCCATTTCTCTAGGAAGTAGCAAAAAGCCAGAGCACTATTGCCATCTTGTCTATGCTAACATACTTCTTCCCAAAAAGCCTAAGGAAAAAGTAGCCTTTGAAACTCTGAATCTCTAGTAGGAAAAGTAAGTTCTGTCTCACTGGGAGCTGCAAGTGCCATCCTCTAGGTCTGTCCTAGCAATTCCAAGCCTTCTGGATTGGAAACAAAGACCTTTACACATTCCAGACATGGGAAAAAAAGTAATAAACCCCAGAATTAAGTTAATATGCGAATGCATAACACGGATTGTATTTTTAACACTAACAGAATTAATCTGTCCTTGTTGGCACAAGTTATATTTAAAGGGGATCTTGTCAAAAGCCAGGTGGAAAAGGAAGATTAAACTTGGGCAAGGCTATCTTTGCTATCAAGTAGTAAAACAGGTACAATTATTTTACTGACAAATCTGAGTATACTGATTTTCATAGTTAAAAAAAGTACACTTATGGTTAATAATTGAAGAACTGGAATTATTCCATGATATGAACAGCAAGTCCAAAAAAAGATACATGTAAAATTACTTTCCACTGCATAAAAACCCTTTTGATTCCAACAACAATAGAAACACACAATGCAGCTATTTAAAAAATGAGTGGAGATGCTAATATTAAACAATTTTCTGTCTTTCCAAAACAGAACAATGTTCCAATGGGATTCCTAGCAGTCCTCTTTTGTTCTTGAAGGGCAATCATGCTAAGCAAGAGATTGCCTCAAAAGAAATTCAAGGTTTAATAGCAAGGTGCAATCTTTACACCTAATAATTTCCTATTAGAAAGGGGGAAAACAGATTTGATGATAGTCAATAATGCATAAATTACCATGCAGTAGCTGAGTCACAGCAACGATCAGTAAAAATTTTTGTGTAGCTCATCACTGATGCTTTTAAATAAAACCACCATTTCTGTATGCAAGACCTAAAATGCTGTCAAAGCATCTAACAACTGGCAACTGCTAGGTTTCCCTTTTATTAATTGTATCCCTGCTGTGAATAGGTACAAAATACATATTTTCAACAACTGAACAGAACTCTGGTGTTCTGCCACTCTCTTTTATAATGTGAATAGGTAGGACTCTTTTTTTGGAGGGGGATGTTTAAGTTCATGACTTGTATTATACTTCTTTAAAACTGCTTCTTTCCTTTCTGCACATCAGGTATTCTTCTTCATTCTGCTTCCCTCCATTACTGAATTACATCTTTCCAAATCCCTCGTTTGAAAATGATAGACCAAGTACAAAAGAAGGGAGGAAAAAAAACCCCACATCATTTTACTTAAGCATGTAATTTAGGATTGGAGTTAAGCTATAGTTGTGAAAAAAACATTAGTTTTCAATGCAAGTCATTCCTCTAACAGCAAACCAGTACTTCCACAACAACCCTGCCTAGAAACTTTAGAACAAATAGGTATCTAATATAAATTCTGTGATAGTAATTTGATTCTAAATCCTATCTTCTGACAAAAATTGTTAGATTAGCAGATGGCCTACATTTTGGTTTGCATGTTACTTGCTACATTTTAAACTTAATGATTCTGTGATTTTTTTTCCCCCCCCAAAATTACATTGCAAGCTTAAGATTCAACACTCACCAAATAACCCAACAGTTCTTCTTGACTAGTGAATTCTTCAGGATTTGCTCTAAATTCTTGCTGTTTAATATTTAAAAGAGAGATCTATTAGATACAACAATTATAACTACAGTTAAACAGTAATTATTATTATGGTTATTCTAGAGTCTCGCACTAGTTAAATTGTATGAAACGTGTACGTGTGTTTTCATGACAAAGGACGAAAAAACATTGTTCTTAGTAATTTGGCTTAGTAATTTTTAGCTAATTTACTGTCAATAATATTATTAATTTCAATAAACAAAATCAAACACCATTGCCAACGACATATTAAAGTAATTGTTTCCCCAACTATTTGTAATCTGGAGCAACCCATAGAATGGAATAATATTCACCTCAACTTCCACGCTTTCTTCCTGCAGTTGTTTATTGGTCTCACACCTTAAGACAGGATAAAGAAATAATATACCACCTGATATATTAAAAATGCGCAGACAGTCAATAATTGATAATCAGTTTAAATTCATGACAGACTACTTCTACAGTAGTTCTGACACATTCTGAACTATCACATGTTTACTCACAGAAATCCTAGTGGTCTCAGACAAGTTTTTGTATGCATTGCAGAAAGACAAGGCCTCTAATTATAGTATGATTTTCACCAGCACAAACTTGCCTTTAGAAAAAAAAAATTGCTATAAAAAGTATATTACACTGTAGCCACAGAGATACTGACTGTACAAAGATTCATATGGCTAAACGTTACTAACTCATATTTGTTCTGTGACTTCAATTACTACAGATGCATTCCAGCCCATTTGCAAGCCCAGGAACCAGAGCTGAGAGTGGTTTAGTTAAACTAAGCAAAACCATTTGACTGCCATGCCTAAGCCCTCCTCTTTCTAGAAATCTTTCTTAGGAATCAAAAGTGTAGTAAAAGCAGATGACAAATTTAATTAACTCAAACTAATTTACATCTTTGGATGACTGACTGTGCAGAACTTCACTACAAAGAAACATAAAGAGTAACATAAATTCTCAGAACGACAGTGCAGAATCATTAAGTGGAAACATCACTTGATTGCTTACTGTCAATAGGAATCTGATCTTCTCCCTTTAAAGAAACTATACAGTAAAAGTCTCACAAAAATAAACATTAAAGGAACAAGCTAAAGCCCTAATTTCATAATCAACTTCTTAGTCTCTTGCTGAAATACTTTCCTGCTCATAAGGAAAGGAGCTACCTGAACAATTGGATTAAAAGAATAACATCCAAAGGGTGCTATTCTTAGAACTTAAAAGTATCAGACAGTACACTGAGGATCAATATCAGGGAAAGAAACAGACAGCAGCACTTCCAGATGCGGGTATCTGCTTTTAGTAGTTCCCTACTTTTGATGTTTTCATGAACTTCTTCACTCTACAGATTAAAAGTGTTACAATTATTTAAAAACCAGGCAAATTACACAATGATTAATAAACCTGGACTTGAATCTAGTTTCATTTAATCCTTTTACTTAGGGGTTACCCCACAGAGAGGCAGAAGTCCTACAAAAAGACATTTACAGAATCTTACAGAATCTTAAGAGTTAGAAGGGAACTTGAAAGATCATCTTATCCAACCCTGCTGCCAGAGCAGGACCACCTAGAGTAGGTAACACAGGAACTCATCCAGATGGGTTTTTAATGTCTCCAGAGAAGGAGACTCTACAACCCATCTAGGCAGCCTGTGCCAGTGGTCCCTCACCCTCACAGTGAAGAAATTCTTCCTTGTATTTTTTGGAACCTCTCATGTTCCAGCTTATATCTGTTGCCCCTAGTCCTATCACTGGACATCATTAAGAACAGCTTGGCTCCATCCTCCTGCCACCTGCCTTTTACATATTTGTAAACATTAATGAGGTCACCCCTGCTCTTCTCCAAGCTAAAGAGCCCCATCTCCCTCAGCCTTTCATCATAAGGGAGATGCTCCACTCCATCTTAGTGGCCTTCATTAAACATGGTTCCTTCATTAAACTACCTTTTTCCTTCTAAAATCAGTTCATATACTACCCTAAGTACCTGAGATGGACTCACAACAAGGGGTTTTAAACCACGAGGGAACATTAAGTTTTGAACTTGTAGTACATGAGAATTGTGCCTTAATGATAACACAGTTATCATTAACTAGTTACATCTAGAGTAAAATCTGAGGTCACTTAACACAGACCAGGTTTTCTGCTGATGAGAGAAGTTTACAGCTGAGCACAATTTCAGAAGACAAGCATCTTGCTGTTAAAGCACGCCCCTTCCTCAAGCACGCTCTATGTAAATCCAGTGTAGACAGTTTTCTATGTTTTCCTTTGAGTAAACTTAAAGGATTTTGGGGGTGGTGGATTTTGTTTGTTTACTTTTCTGAGCTGTTGCCTTTGCTGCCTTCGCTGCTTTCAACAGCCTTATTAGATTCCACCTTCTCATCTGGTTTTGCCTGTTCTTTCGGACTTTTTTCCTGCTCCTCTTGAATATTCTTTTCACCTAAACCAACAAAATCAGTATATTTAGTAATGGTTTTCCAATATTTTAATTTAAAAATATTCTTTGCTTAGAATTTTTTTAAAGATAACATCAATAAAATCTGAAGGTGAAAAATAAAGCTCTTGCTTGTGAAGAAATGAAACAAAAACTGGACCTAAAAATCAAAGATTTGGTTCAGCCATGAAGCACAAGTTTTTATTTCTGATCAGAAATATTCTGAATGAGAATAATTATAAAGCATTTAGAGAGAACTCTAATCTCACCTTTAACATTAAGTCTATAACCAAGCAGCAACTTCTGATGTTTCTTTAGTTACATGGTGTTCGCAGATTTTTATATTTCATTCTGGTTTCACTTTCAAGAAAATAAGCATCACTCAAATCATAGAATGGCAGGGTTGGAAGGGACCTTTAGAGATCATCTAGTCCAACCTCCCTGCAGAAGCAGGTTCACCTAGATCAGTTCACATAGGAACGTGTCCAGGTGGGTCTTGAAGACCTCCAAGGAAGGAGACTGCACACCCTCCCTGGGCAGCCTGTGCCAGGGCTCCCTCACCTGAACAGTAAAATAGGTTTTTTTCTTCTGTGTAAACGGAACTTTTTGTGTTTCAGCTTCATCCCATTACCCCTTGTCCTGCTGCTAGATACAAAAGAAAAAAGGGATGCCCCAACCTCCCCATTTAGATATTTGTAAATATTAATAAGATCCCCCCTCAGTCTCCTCTTCTCTAGACTAAACAGCCCCAGTTCCCGCAGCCTTTCCTCATAAGGAAGATGCTCCAATGCTGATTATTTGAGTTGTTAAAAAAACAGAAATTATATTAAATCTATTTTTTAACTATTATTGTGCTGTAAACAAACAGTCTGGCACACTGCAGTTCTTATTTTTCCTGACACTGAAGAACAGCTCATATGCCCAAAAGAAATCTCTGTCTTTTCCCCAGAAAATATGTACACATGGAAAATCTAAGTATGAACCTTGTCTAACTGTTGTTTCAGAGTATCCAGTGATGGGAAGTAGAACTGGACAGTTTTATTTGCAAACACTGGGATTATTCTTTCCTCTGCCACAGACCCCTAACCCATCTACATACTGTTCAATTCACCTTTTATGGCCTAACATTAGAAGATATAAACAAGCACATATAAAGCAAATAGTTTGTGCATTGATGAAAGTTAAAATAAAACAACCCATTTTTCTTTTACCTTGACTAGAATATGGCATTTTTCCATCCTTATTTTTACAATCTGGATTTTCTTCATTATTAAGTGATGTATCCACACGCTGAACCTTAGCTTTCGAAGGGCTGTCATCTGCATTGGGATCTAAACAAACATGCTTGAAATGTAGCACAATGTACATTATCTTGATAGAGGAGAGTTCTAGAACTGCACTTCAATTTCAACTAGCTCTGTTTCTGTGTACTATTAGTTACAAACATTAATTGTATAAGCATTATTATGCTACAGGGTATTAAATATGAACTACAAATTAATGAAAGTCTTAAATATTTTATACTCTGATTATAATCATATAATACATTTCTTAAAACATTTAAATACCATAGAGTAGAAAGTCACATAGCTATGAGCAAAATTTGACACAGTAACCAAAAGGTTAGTCAAAAAATGTAATCTGAATAGGATTCAGCTTATGACAAAACACTTTCCTTAATTCAAAACAGATAAGTTTTCTCCTCAGAATATGACACTGCTAATCTAGATCACTACAGAAATGATCTTCTCTTTACTTCTATGGAGCTACTTTAAGACACTATTTACATATTAATATGCATTAAAGTGAAATACATTAGTTTTAATTAAAATCTTTATTTTTTTCTGCAAGCTTGAGAATAAGGGTCTGTCCTGGTTTCAGCTGGGGTAGAATTGATCTTTCTTCCTGCAGTGCTTTTTGTTTTTTTTAATTTAGCGTGAGTATAATGTTGAACACACACATTTCAGTTGCTGCTAACTAGCACCCAAAGTTCAGGATTTTTCAGTTTCTCATTTTAGTAATCAAACTGTTCTTAACTCACAATTTTTTCTATTTTTTCTGGTTCTCCTCCACATCACACGGAGGAGGCGAAGAAGTTTTGGGTGAGAGGCTGCATCTTGCTCAGCTGCTGGCTGGGGTTGAACCACAACAGGGACTTGTGGCAATTCTTAGCCATTTCCTAAAGCAGCCTGTAACTATAATGTCTGTCCATCTGGATGACACTGTGCTACTATGAGTTTTGAAAGATTAAACTGAGCGGAGATACTATGTTCCCAGAATTTTTGGAGTACCAATGGCTAGTGAAACAGAAAGCTTTCTTCCACGGATAAGAGCTATAGCTGGACTTTTAAGAAATCCTTATGGTTTTCTGGACTGCAAATTAAATGTGCACACAGAGCCCCAACCAGCTCCTTTTGCCCAGTTTGCTGAAATGCCCAGGAGCAGTTTGCACTGCAGAGACTAAAGTAACTACCAGATAAAAAGAAATTGTAGGTAAAGGATCCTTGCAAGCAAGCAGATGGAGATGGAAAGAGGGAGAGCACAAAGCCATATAAACCAGATCTCTCTAGTTATGTTTCAAATTTTCAATATAAACCATACAAAATGCAGTACACGTTACAATTACTGACCAAATCTTTCAATTTGCCTTTAAATCAAGATGATTTAGATCAAAGCAAGTTTACCCAAATTAGAAATGTACATTTTACATCCCACTGAGCACACTTACATTCTTGCCATCTCTTCCTCATTATCGGAGCATCTGTAACCACCTAAAAATAAAACCTATTTACATTAGCTACTTTGTGGATAAAGTGATTCCATAGGTATCTCATTAAACAGTTATTTTTTTTAAAGGATATACGTCGAGTAGTGGTAAACACATAAGTGTAACTCCCTGAATGGGTATTAAAAAAACTCCATTACCTGGACAGTTGTTTACCACAACTAAATTTTTGTTAGACATTAGAAAAATAAATAGCTGGTTTCAGAAAATGCAGCAGTAAAAATAAAGCAGATTATGCACACTATTTACAAAGTTCCTTAAATCAAGGATGGATTTGCTATGGCTACTGTGACTGTTCCTAGAAAAACAAGAGTCTACAAAATATAGATGGAATTAATTATTTCTACATCCACGAACATAAATCTCAAGTAAAACACAAAATCTTGAGCCAAGAAACTTGAGTAAGTAAAAAGTTGCTGCTGAGAGGTTTCCTTTCTTTTGAGTTAAAAATAAAAGGTTAATAGGAAAAACAAAAAGTAGGATCAGTAGAGGTTCTTATCCTTGAGCCTAACTGTGATAGTATTCCACAGAAAAAAACATGGGTCTTTTTTCAGATGAGCAGTTTAAACATAGTAACATTGTGAACTCCACTTTGACACAAGACATATCCTATGCACACTAAATAGCACCAGCAAGAAATCTTGCTTAGAAACACTGCTTAATGAGCAAGATGTTGAGAAACATTGAAATCGATAGAGAATACAAATTTCACGTATACGTTAAAAACACTAAGCACCTGAGTAAGCTTCTCATGAAGGAGAGTGGTAAGGTACACCTCTGGAGGAAACTCGGCCAATTGCCTGCCCATGTAAAGGTGATAAACATTTCTAAATCCTGTTGTGGTACAATCATCAACAGAAAGCCACACAAAGAGATTTTCATAAGAATATGCTTCTAAGGGTGCGGCTCCCAAAAAAGTTTAGCTTGTAGTGCTGCTGTGATCCTACAGCATTGCTGATGAGCTCATATCCACCTACAAATTCTCCCACTTTCTTCTGTATGTCCCAAATTTTTATATGGCTCCTCTGAAAATTGCCACAAGGTGCTAACAAAGCAGAAACTAATTCAGAAAAAAATAGTCTCCTAGCAATAAAAAATAACTTATTTTACAATCTCCCCCTCAGCTGGAAATCAATTAAATATTCAACTAAACATTTTGTGCTATTTGTGCATTCTACAATTGCATTTCTTTAGACTGAGGCAGCATGAGTATTATTTCAAACAACATAAATACATATGACAGAGAGACCAGTGAGAAATTCTGTCCAGAGCAATCCTGGAAAAAAAACAGTGGTAGTACAAGTTAAAGTAAGATTTTCCTACCATCCCAAAGAGATATGCCCACTATAGCAGGAATTCCTTTTTTTTTGGTAACAAATATAAAACTTTTGGAATTCTTAAAGAAATGTACCTTGATTTGTTTTCTCCCTTCTTTCTTCTCAATTGTTAATGCAACTTGTCTAACTTTTCTGTTCAGTTCGGAGCCTTTACCCTTAACTTCATCCGATTCTACTATCTCAGGATAATGTTGTTTCTAGAAAATAAGAAAATACAGACCCTGAAGTCAGCAACTCTTTACAAATCTAGTGTAACTAATAATCATGGGAAATAAATCAACTTTTACATATTACATAGCAGAACTTACTAAAATGATTACGTATAGAATCACAGAACAATTTAGGGGACTGAAGTCAAATCTTCTGCTCAAAACACGGTTAACACTGAACTGGTTGCACAGGGCTTTGTCCCCTTGCGTCTTAAAAATCTGTGGATACAGATTCTCCAGTCTCTCTAGGCAACCTCCTCCAACACTTGACTGCCCTCAAGGTGAAAAACTTCCTTGCGTCAAGTAGGAAACGCCTTATTGAAATACACGTTCCTACCAAGCACCTCCACAAAGACCCTGATTCTACCCTCTTAATAACCTCGCTGGAGGTATTGGAGGGCTGTTATTATATCTCCCAGCCACTTCTCCAGCCTGAATAAGACCAATTATCTTAGCTTCTCCTCACAATGCTTCAGCGCTCTGACCATCTTGGCAGCTTTCTGCCAGACTTGCTCAATTTCATCAAAAGCTTGCTTGTCTGCAGTAGCACAAAACTGGACACAATATTCTATATCAACCTACCTATGTATCAAGGACAGTGGATTAAACACTTTTCTTGATCTACTGGCTATACCCTTGTCAGTATAGCTTAGCTTGCTGTTAGTCTTCATTGATGCCAAGGTACACTACCTATCTTTAGCTTGTTGTCCACTAGGACAATCCCAGCTTCGTTTCAGCAGAGGAAATTCCAGCCATTTAGTCTCCTGCCTTTCTTACTGCCTAAGGTTTAATCCATCCCAGATGCACAACTTAAAAGCTATCCTTTCAACAAGGATATTATTACATTTTATAGTCTTTAAGAACACAACAGAGATGCAGTTAACAAGTGTAAGATTCAGAGCTGCAGGAAACAGTTCCTGCAGTTTTGATGAGAACATCAAAAGTCAACACATGCATCTGCACTAATAAATAGAAACAGCACAACGTTTACAAAGGACATCACTGCAGATCCATCACAGTACACCTGGTAACAACATGAGCTCTAAAACTGCCCCAAATCACTGTACAAACCCAATGTTCTGCAACTTTAAGGTATGTGGGATATAGTACCAACTCTGAGCGGATATTTCACGGAAAGTATCAAAATACTTTTCAGACTATTGCTTGCTTAGTTTCATTAAAGTCCATCCTAAATACACCCAAGTAAACATCCAAAGACTGGACAACCTCATTTCTCTAAATATACTGAAAAAAAAAGAATGCAATTAAGAATTTGTGGACCAACATGAAACCTGAGAGCTCTGGAAATCTCTATAAAACAGGCACAGAACTTGCATAGCTTATCCAACCACAAAATTGGGAATAAAATTCTTTTTTTTTCTCCCTGATTCCAAGTCACTGATGCTCCTTTTAATCTAAAGCATCTGAAAGACTGAATAATTTCTTCACTGATCCAGTTCTTTCAGATAATACAAAACTTAGTCAAAACCCTACTTCTAGTAATTTTTAGCTGCAGATTTCATTATGGGTATTACTGGTCATCCAAACCAGAATAAACCAAAAACTGAAGCTCAGCAACCTACAGGCACATACCTTCCTTACTGATGAGAAGAATTTTAAATCAATTTATCATAGCTGCACACACATATTTGCACAAAAGCTTATGTAACACCTTATTTATACATAAATATATTTATAAATATAAATTTATTGTTTGGGTTTTTTTTAAATTCTAACACAATTAGCATTACATTACATTAAAAAAAACACAACCAAACAGAAAAAACAATCTTTATAAACACTTACCAGGTATGCCAGTCTATGCTTGGAACCACAAACATGCATGAACATGTTACTCAGTCCTGTTTTGCAGTGACACAGTTGACATTCATAGAGAAAAGGGAAATTGTCCTTTGACCGATATTCAATTATGTAATTCAGTCCTATATTGATTAAAAAATGTCAGTAAATTTGATGTTTGTTGAAACAAATAATCACTGCCAGTTTAATAAGAGACATTAAAGGAAACAATTACTACTGCACATCAAACATAAATCAATATTTTTAGAACCATCAGTTGTTTTGTCTCTTGGGTGTTTAGACTTCTTCAGCACCAAAGGGAAAAACTCTTCTGTTTTGTTTTTTTTTAAGATGCCTTATGATTACCACATAAGACTTGAATTTTTTTTTTAATTATCTAAAAATACCAGCAGCAATGATTATTTTGTAACCATTTAGAAGATAATGTAATTTAACACATGCTCCTGTAATTATATTTTCTGTCCACTCCACTCTCCCTTACCTCCACAAGATGGGCATTTAAATTGCAAAGAATAGTAACAATCATTTCAGCCAAAGTTCATTTCTGTCATACCACCTTAGACTGTTTCTAGAGAATACTCTCAAAATGTGGCATCTACTCTGAAAAAAATTTTACATTTTAAAAAATTAATCAACACTCTTTAAAGGTAAATTTCACCCAAGCGAGAAATTACAGTATCAAAAACCCTCACCAAGTGCAGGTTCTGAATCTTTACATGTATTAAGCTGTTCTTCCAAGGTCTGTCCATGAAGCCTCTCTGGCTCTGTTTGCACTGTAAGATAAAATCAAGTTTATGTAATCCCATATTATTCATCTATCAATCAGTCTTCACGGTCTCACGTCACATCACAAAACCCCTCCAAAATGAAATGAACTCCCTGAGTTTAACCTTTGGCCTAGAGAAAACATGCTGAGAAATTCACAATTATGTGAATCCCTGCTCATACATGGATCCACATCAAAAAGTCAGTTACTGAGAAATATTATACCTTCAATCCTATTTT
Source organism: Urocolius indicus (assembly GCA_013401255.1). NCBI lineage: Eukaryota > Metazoa > Chordata > Aves > Coliiformes > Coliidae > Urocolius > Urocolius indicus. Next base: position 335,821 of record WBNH01003998.1, read on the forward strand.
CACTTCTTATATAGCATTTTGTTTGCAAGGACTGTTTTAAGTATTATTGTAAAACATTACTGTTTATTGAGAAACACAATAAACAGAAATGGATTCCCTGTGACTTGCTAAGATCTAGACATCACTTGTAACACTATATTTCAAAAGATTTTACTTATTCTCCCTTTTTTTTTTTTCATTAAACATTCTTACCATAATCAGGAAGTTTAACGGGTGTTTTCATTTCTTCTCCTGAGCCACTTGCTGCTTTGACTAAATAAAAAACAATCCAGAAGTTGAAATAAATTTGTAAGCACAGAAACCAATTGGGTATGATATTGGATTTTTGTTTAATGAAAAGTCTTTGAGCTTTTCCTGACGTAATAAAAACAAGCTATGTTTCGTTTTAAATGTTCTACAAGATATTTTGGCAAAAAATGGACAAAAAATATTTACATCAAACAATAGCAGTTATTTAATGTCAGGCAATTAAACAAACCAAGCAGAGAGAAAGACCAATTCATACACGTACCACAAAATGAAATTACTGAACAGTGGCTTAAATTGTAAGTAATTACGGCTGTCATTTAGTTCATACAGAAGACAACCTGCTACAAGGGAAAAGTCTGACATTCACTACAGTGCAAATATTTTTTATACTATAACGAAAAAAGTCTGCTGTCCTTTTCAAACAGTGTGCAGTTATCCCCTCCCCAATGAAATCTCATTTTTTAACCACGTACAGCATGAGATATGGCTGAGGCTGCAGAAAGCTTAAGAAAGGCAGGACAGAGATGACTCCACAGCATTATCTGCCATTGAGGAATCTGGAGACAGACATCTGTATGAGACGAGATTCCCTGTGTTTGGGAGCGGAGTGCCAAGAACACAAATGACCCAAAGTTGCAGTTCCTTGAACAGGAGCTTAATGCATTCAGTATAAAAAAAGCAACAAGAGTAGAATTTCAGAAATTTAGGAAGCTCAGCATTTTATTACATGGAAATAAAAATATAAATAAGTGGCTGGAATCACTGGAATAACACCAGCTGAGGACAAATTTAATTTTATTAATCCCTTAAATGCCCCTCAACCCTGCCAGTCCCCTGTTGCAAGTAATCTCTTACTAAAACTTGAGATGCTGATAAGAAGTTGCATATAAGGCTTACAATAAACCCTAAACTGATGGGAATCAGAAGGCTTCAACGGATATTACTGCATCAGAAAGAGTCACGTATGCTTTCAGTAAAGAGATAATCTTCAAGAAAACTCTTAAGTTACAAACTCCATTGTGTTGACAATTAATAAAGCTGACAGCTAATTCCAGCAAATTAGACATTGCTTAAACCCTAGCTGCATTACCGCAAACCTTCTATAATCACCTTAAGGAAGGGATCAGAAGAGTAAAAGAAAAGAAATAAAGAGTTTTGAATATAAATCTACAGACTCTAACAACATGAATTATATTCTGGTCACTGGAATTCATCAAGTTTTTTAGTAGCAAATTAATCCCTTAAGAAAAAAAAAAGAAGGAAAAGATTGTCAGACGTGATGACTGTCGGCAATTCATCTCTAAACATTTCAGGGCAGTCATTTCAGCATTTAATCACTTATATTTCCTTTACAGTCTACACAAAAATTCACAGATTAGGTCAGTGCAGTGCCTATGCGTAACTTGGGCCATAACTTTCAAACCAAATTTTAGGAACACTGCACTGCAGAAACCTGTAAATACATTTCAGTGCATCATAAAAGTTGGAAAGCAATCTCAACGTAGTTAGACCTTCATTCCTTCTGAAACTAGACCAGTTCATAAAGACCTGGGGAAAGCTTAATGATATATTAAACCTATTCAAAGTACTTTGCTGCAGATACTAGTACCTTTTTAATAAGCTCTTTTAACAAACAAATGTAAACAAAGCACATGTGGAAAAAGTATTTCCATATGGTTTAAAAAGCATTTAAAGTCTTTAATGTCTCTAAGGTTTTGAATGCTTCAAGGTTCCTCAAAGCTTTAATGGAGATGGTTTGTAGTATTGTAGTTAGTGCTTTTTAATATACTTTGCTTGTATTATTGACTGATTTCAGTAGGATTAGACAGTTACCTCAAAGAATACAAGACAAGCCTTAAAGCACAGGCCCTGAGAAAGTCTCTTTTCTTTTTTGTTTCATAAACGGCTACAATGGGGCGAGGATAAAGGTGCAGCACAAACAGAGCAGCAAGTTAAAAAATCTTGCGCTTACCAATGCCATGAGCTTTCAGTGCTTCTTCAACCTAAGTTGAAGTCACCAGCCAACAAGGAAGAGAAGCAGACACTTAAAATTAAAAACATAACAATGCAAGCATTTCCTTCTTTATAAAATAAGTTAGATGATCTGCTGGTGTTCATCTCAGGTGAACAGCTGATTACACAAAACGTGAAAGATACAAGCATCTTTTTTTCCCTAGATTGTCTATGATTTAAACAATTCTATTCTGCATTTACGAACAGCCACATATTCTCATGTATCGTCTTTACTAACCCAGCATATGAGACACAAACTTGTAACAATGTTTTCTGATAGGACGAGGGTAACAAAATTAGGTTCTGCTTTATTCCAGTACATAAAAAAGAAAAGCGACAAAACTAAGCAAATACCTGAAACTGCACATTTCAACACAACATTAAAAACTAGAATTCAAGCCCTGTATTCTGTATCGCTAAATAAATCTGTAAAATCTGACAACAGGTGCATTCAAAAACTGATCTTACCGTTTTGTGTTTGACTCCGAGGAAGTGAGTCTGCAAGTTTAACGCAGAAGCGCACCAGATTTTGCAAATCTAAGTTAAAGAGAAGAAGTACTTCTAGCGTGGTACACAAACCAACAACAACAACAAAAATCACTGATATTACAACAAAACAAATCTGCTGTCGATAGGTCAGTATAGTATTCATCCAAACCAAAGCAGCCTTTGGAACTTTTCTTTATGAGGCTCCAAGACCACCCCAACGCGGTGTAATGAAAAGGAAACTCCTCATCATATAAAAAAATCAGATGTCTCTAGAACCTTTCAGGTATCTCACAGCTTATCTTTATGTGGCTAAGATCTTCCTCACAGACTATTAACCAAGCCTGAACCAGAGACACAGAATAATTGTAACAAGGCAGTACACCTGTCTCTAAGATGAGCCAGTCCTCAGTGTTGCATCATGACTAACACACTCCCATCAGTTGGTGCCTGCCTCACTCGCATATGCAAGTTTAACAATCACAGCTGGTTTATCCCTGGGCCAGCTGAAAGGTTTAAATTCACGTGAACAAAGGCAGTCCAAATATTTTCTCCTCCTCTAAAAAAACAAGCTGCTTAAAACCCAAAGCAATAAACCCAAGGAGCAGATAAATTAGGATTTGTAATTTTTTTCTGAACAGGAGCTGACATTTAATCTTTCACTTTAAAAGAATGTCTTTATTAAAAAACATAAAATTATTAAAATTATTCATTAATAAGATGGTCTCAGATATACATCAAACAAGACAAAGACTGAAAAGTAAGTCTAAGTCCAGTCAATTTTGTTCAAAAAGGAAAAGGAAAGTTCACACTTGGTTTAGTCCCACTTTATTCTACCAAAATTATTTTGTATTAGTTACAATTTTCAATAAGGAATACTTACATTGCAGTAGAAAGGGTTTACTTGCTTCTTTATTTCAGCTTCAGGATCCATATTTGATCTTTAGATGGTAAGGAAGGTCTAAAAATGTTGCAAAAATTACTGCAAACTATTGCTTTAGCTTCACGAGATCGTTCAAATTCTTGTTCCCCCTACTTAAGGATCATACATACATATCTGAACTGTAATTTGTGACTCACCCTCAGTTACACTCAACAGTTAAATCTCCAAGATAACGACCTCGTTTTTAACCCGAGAGCAAAAGCACCGCGTGGAAGGAAACACTTCTCCAAGTTTCTGTCCGGAAACACGAAGTCACCAGAAGATAACGCGCAACCCAAAACAAAACTACTCCGAGCTCCTTCCAGCTTCCCTCCTGTTTCCTGGGATCGCAGCTGTCCTGGGGCAGCCGCCACACGAGGCAGAGCCCAAAGCCTGCCTTTGTTACCAAGCCCGCGGCGCGGGAGAGCGGGCTCGGCGGCGCTTGCAGCTCTGCCGGGGAGCCGACACGCACCCGCTCCCGCCGCAAGCAGCCGGGCAAGCCGCCAGGCCGCCGCCGCACACACCTGACCCCAGCGCGGGAGCGGGCAGCCCCCGGAGCAGCCGCGGGGAGCGGCACCCCGCCGACCGCCACTGTCCGCCGCCGCACCAGCCCCTTCCTTCCTTCCTTCCCCCCCACCGGCCACCGGCCGCGGCAGCTCCCGCTGTCCCGCACGCAGCGGCGGACGGGCGGGCGCTGAGAGGGAGCCGGCTCGCGCGCGCTCCCGTCCTGACGCGCGCGCCCGCCCCTGTCGCCGGCGGCGCTCGGGGCAGCAGCGGGCGGGCAGGAACTGCGTCACGCCGGCAGCGTGAGGAAGGCCGAGCGGTGCCTGCGATAGGGCGGTAGGCGGGAGAAGGCACCCCCGCGGCGGCAGGCGGAGAGGGGAGGGGAGGGGAGGGGACGGGGCGCGGCGCAGGAACGGCGCGGAGCCCCCGGCCCGCGTCCCGCAGCCCCCGCTGGGGGCGCTGGCGCACACGCGCCTCGTTCCGCCGGCCGCTGTCGGAGGTAAAGCCTGAGCGGGCGGCCGCCGCCGCCGCCGCACGGGGACGGGCGGGGAGCTGCACGGAGGGACGCGCTAGCGACGGGCGGCCCGGGGTCTACCACCTGCAGGCCCGCGTCGGGCGCGGGGCACCGACCCCTCGCGCCCCGCCGCACCTGCGGGCGCAGCGTCCCCCTGCCAGCGCCCTCCCCCCGCCGCTCAGGGGCCCGCGCGAGGGTTCCGCCCTCTCTCCCTTCCGCCCTCCCTCGGCGCAGCGCCGCCTGCTCTGCGGAGCGGCCGAAATCCAGCGCGGGGTTTGCGGGAAGCCGAAGGGGTGCCGGTGACCTGCCGGTGAGGAGGGGACGGACGGACGGACGGAGGGAGAGAAGGAGGCAGGCCCGGCCGCCCGGCGCGGAGGCGGGGGAGGGGGCAGAGGCAGAGGCGAGGGGCGGGGAGCCGAGCCGAGCCGAGCCGGCGGCGCTTTGTTAGGAGGAGGGAGCAGCCGGGGGGCTGCAGGGTGGGGCTGCCGTTGCCGGCGCCGCAGAGCGGGGGCTCGGCGGGTGCGGGGTACGGCGTGAGCGTGTGCCGGCCCCGCCGCCGCGCCACATGTCCCCGCAGCCGCGCCGCAGCCGCAGCCTGCCCGCCCGCCCAGCCCGCCCTGGGTGGAGCGCTCTTCTTTGTCGAGCCGGGACCTGCTCTCCTTTCTCGTTCAAGCAGAAGAGGAGCTAGCGAGGAAATAAAACCGAGCTGGAGTTAATGTTTGAGAAGTTCGAGAGGAGGAGAGTCTGGTAGGATTCCCGCTTATGCCTAATTTTTATGAATTTCAGGCAATCGTGCGAAATACCGACCTGCGTCCATTACCTTTCTTTGCACAAACTGCTTTGGATGTCCTCCATAGGTAGCGGGATGACCCGCTTAAAATGCATCTCTGTATGTGAACAGACAACGTAGCGGTGGATCTGGTTTAAAAAAAAAAATGCATTTGCGAGTATCTGTATGTAAAATTTGCCAGGAGAAATCCCGTCAAAGTAATGTACATTTTTACTAATAGATTATTTTGTCCATTGGCTGGATTACCCATAGTAACCGCTAATCGGTATTAAAACGGGGAGGGGGTGGAGAACGAGTTTTGATGTTTTTTTGGTTTGTTTCTTTTTTGTGGGATTATATATACAGAATTTCCGTATAGATCTCATTCATATTTGTAATACGCACCTAATTACGTAGTGATTTCAGATTGCAAGGGAGACAGGGTCAGGCCTGGAATACTCTCACAGAAGCTCTGTGAGGAAAACCTAAGATCTGACAAAGAAGGGCATTGTTTACTGCTGGTTCTGTCATTAAAATGAAATACAAACCTGTTGTTTTGACTAGTTTAGGTCCTTGCATTTTCACGCCTTTCTTTCATCCTCCAACACTGGATGAAAAGGACACAGAATTATGATAGATTTCCAGTGCTGTTAATTACTGGATCTGCTTAAGTCTTCATCTGTGATATCAATTGGATAAATAAATTTTCCTTTTTTTAATCCTTAACTATTTCTGGTAGTAATCCTGTTGGCATTGGTAACCAATGCCATGAATTCCATTTTCATACCATCAGTGATCACAGTTTGCTAGCAAACTATTTTGTTTGAGTTTAGTTAGTGTAACCTTAACATTTGGCTTAAGTCTTCCACCGTAACTTTGTCTTTCCATTTCCTTATGCCTAAGAAAAGTATTTCATGGACTGAAGATGCTCACACATGCCAACCTGAAGTGATTTTTTTTTTTAATTAATGGATTTTGCAACTGGCTCGAGTTTGCATGTGTGTTTAGGTGTATGCACGCAAAATAATACAGGTATATATATTTATGAATGTATATACACCTGTTCACTTTGTGCAATTTTATTTCAAAACATTCTTCAAGTACATCACAGCACATGCCTTACAGCCTTTCAAAGAAGAATGCCACACAAGGTTTCAAAGTAAAAATGCGGAGTTGAGAGATATTTTTGTTAGTTTAAAGCATTTAAGGTTTCTGCAAGAGGACAAGTACTTAGGACACTGATTTGTTTTAAGGCAAGTTGTGAATTGAGCCATGCCAGGAGAAGATACGTAGGATAAAATATGTCCTTAGTGCTCATGTATTGGAGTCTGGGCCACCTGTAAGAGTGGGAGAAACCTTCAGTTCTTTGTTTCTTATAATTTACTGTGCAACTGTCCTCAAGTGCCTACATATTGCCAAAGCAGTGCTGTTTACTGCATGAGCTATACACAGTAAACTGCTATTTCAGCATGGATTCCTAGATGCTAAATTATACCTTGAGCATGTGTCCTATAAGGATCTTGAGCCTCAAAAGGAAAATTGTTTGTCCTTGTGAAAATCCTCTCTCATATTCTAAAGAGGAGCCTGTGGGCTGCTAAAATGTGGTTGGAATGCATAAAGAAAAAAAAAAGGTGAATATAAATATATGGTGCTCTTCTCAGTATTCTAAGTTCTCTGACAACTTGGAGTGTTTTCTGTTCACCTAGTTAAAAAAGGATTTTAATATATTGAAGCAAGCAGGCTACACATGTAAGAGCTCGAAAAGAGTTTTCAAGAGTTTTCTTCTATGTAGTAAGTACATTAAACTGCTTGCACCGGTTCTTGACTTCTTTTATGAATCCTAGATCGTAATCCTGGCTTTTTCATGGAAAGGACACAAGTACAGTGTGAATGTGTAGGAAAAAACAGGAGTGTGTATAGGGGAAGACTAATATTTTGTATTCTTCTCAGAGTGGGACCTATGTTTCTGTTCTGAAAGGTACAGTATTTGAACTTATGACTGGGGATCTCAGATGCTACTACAGTAAAAGTAATAGTAATAAATGGTATATATGGTATAAAGGCTAGACTTAAGGATCTTCTATGGTTCCGTCTATGAAAGATGAGCTTTTATCCTAGTACATTGGCTGTTACATGTATGAAGATGTATTTGAGCCTGTTTTAAATATTTACTGATATCATTTGATATCTGCCAGTCCATGTAGCTAAATATTTAGCACACAGAATCCCGAAGTCCCAGTATCATTGTTTAACTTTTTGAATTTGGTCCCCAAAATTCTTGAAAACCCATCATTTTTCTAATTAAAGGTATTTTTAGCACACAAACATTTCGTGATTTTTGGTCTAGGATTCTCACACCTTTTCAAAGCTAGAAATAAAACTAACGTGCACCAAAAGAAGGCAGAATCAGTCACTTCTGATCACATGGAGTCTCTGATCATGTTTTTTCTGGGTCATAAGCTGTTGAACCTTATGACTTGCTGGTGAAACTACTTTTCACCCTGTTCCTCAGTGAAACTGATTCCAAGAGAGGTTGAAGTATCAGTATTTAGTCCCAAGAATTTCATTTCAGCAGCTGTCCAAAGTAGCTCAGTGGTTTGGAATGGTACAATAAGTGCCTAAGTAAAACAGACTAGTAGATAGAGTCTGTTTCATCATAGGTCTCTCTTATTTTACATGTTTTGAGAGCTGTTTCTTGGAGAGAAGTTGCCAGTTTTCAGTATCTCTTTGTTAGGATGCCCATTTCCTGAAGTTTTGCTTATTTTTTTAATTTGTTTTTAATTTAAGGAACTTCTGAAGCAGATGTTCTCTTCTTTCTAGTAGACCTAGACGTTATAATAATTGGTATGTGATACTTTGAAGTTTGTTTACATATATTTTGTTGTGTGGGATTATAGGTATTTAAGAATTCCTGTCACCAACACGTGGGGTGACTTAAGTTTTCACAGAGAGTAACAAATAACTTGATAAAGTGTGACGGAGGAAATGCTGGATCAGGCAGCTGTTTTCCTTGCGCTTTACCGCTCATTTTTCTTCCTTCTTCCACCTTTTTCTTCCTTACAAAATAAGCAAGCAGCAGAACTAATAAAGTCTGGTTTGGTATGGATCTTTCCCCTTGTTCCCTAAATTCTGCCTGCTGTGAAAACTCCAGCTCTGCCATGTCCTCGTGGCACCAGGATTTGATAAGAGACAGCAGGACTGTGACTTGCCAGGAATCACACAGGTGTTGGCTCTCCAGTCACTACAAGCCTAGTGACTGCCTTTTGGAGCAGTGATAGAAAGTACAAACTAAGTGTTTACTGCATCTTTTTTACTAGGGGTACAACTTAGCTACTGCTATTGACTTCACATACTTGGAATCATAGAATCACAGAATCTTTTCAGCTGGAAGAGACCTTTAAGATCATCAAGTCCAGCCTTTGTCAAAGACCTATCAGCCACTAGATCGTTTCCCTAAGGGCAACATACAACTCTCTTAAACCCCTCCAGAGACACTGACTCCACCACCTCCCTGGGCAGCCTTATCCAATGCCTGGCAACCTTTTCAGCAAAGAAATTTCTCCTCATATCCAGCCTGAACCTTCCCCTGCCACAACTTGAGGCCATTTCCTCTTTTTCTATTGCTTGTTACTAGGGAGAACAGACTGACCCTGCCTCGCTATAACTTCCTTTCAGGTAGTTGTAGAGAGCAAGGTCTCCCCTGAGCCTTCTTTTCTCCAGGCTAAACAGCTCCAGATCCCTCAGCCGTTCCTCATACGAGACGTGCTCCAAATCCTTTACTGGCTTAGTAGCCCGCCTCTGGATCCTCTCCAGCACCTCAATGTGCTTCTTGTAGAGAGGGGCCCAAAACTGGACACAGTATTCAAGGTGCAGCCTCATCAAAGCCCAGTACAGGGGAATGATCACCTCCCTACTCCTGCTGACAACATTGTTCCTGATCCAGGCCAGGATGCCATTGGCCTTCTTGGCCACCTGGGCACACAACTGGCTCACGTTCAGCCACTGTCAACCAACACTCCCAGGTCCCTCTCTGCCTGGCAGCTTTCCAGCCACTCTTCCCCAGACCTGTAGTGCTGCTGGGACTTGTTGTGGCCCAAGGGCAGGACCCAACAGTTGGCCTTATTGAAACTCATGGCATTGGTCTTGACTCAGCGATACCTAAACTCAGACAATTACTTAGTTCTATTCACTTTGGTTTAGTTTTGCTATTCTAGGCTTTCACCTACTGCCTCCTCTATTCTTTGACGACTCATTTCGTTGAGGTTTGTGATATTTTATGGGATACATGAGAAAGCTCCTGTTGTTATGTCAGAGTTGGGTTGTCATTGTGATATTAGCTTGTCTAAAGCTTGTGTTAGATTTCTTCATAAATATAAGTAGTTGTCTTCAGTGAAAGGGGTAAGAATAACTAAGTAGAGGTTTGGAGGAGAGAAATTACAAGAATGGTATGAAGACAGTGCTAGTGCAGTCAAGTTAAGGAAAAAAAAAAGAAAGGAGGAAGCGTGATGGTGATATCTATTGCATCTTCAAGTAATATTATGAGGGGAGTAGCAGAAATAATGAACAAAATATTAGAACATTCATTTTGTGACAGTCCTAGACTGTTAGAGATAAGAGCTGATTATTATATGTGTTCCATTTCTGAGTGTTATGATTAAAACCATAAGAAATGTGAGCTAAGACAACACTGCTCCCCCCTGTTTCTACTTTATTATCCAGAAGTTTCTGCCTAAAATATGAAAGTAATTTAGGCTACACAGTTGTAGTGGGAGGGAAGTGTGGAAAGATAACAGAAAAAAACCACATTTTGCAGCACAGTCATGTGTTACTAATTCAAGAAAACGCTGCTTTTTAATTTTTTTTTTTACTACTAAGAATATCCCGCTGTCCATTACTCTCTTCCTATTGACTACCTGAGTCCTAGGCTTGAGAAAAGAGCAGTAAACATGTCACAGGTGTATAGCAGTGGCTGTACTGAGGAAGGCCCAAACTCTTTTTAGCCTGATTATTCGCTCCTGAGAGTGACCAGCAGTGCATGTGTAAGGAAGAGGAACTGAGGGGCAGAGGACCCATGCCTTCAGAGCCCTTAGTTTCCCTAGTTAATGCATGTCTTCTTTCAACTCTTGCCTTTTCTCAGTATTTGTTGGGCAGGATCTTGCTGCCTGTTAGTGGATGTCAGTCAAGGAGGGCTGAGCATGGAGGAGAACCAAACTGACAGAAGTCTTTGAAAAGATAACTTCAGAGAATCACAGAATGGTAGGGGTTGGAAGGGACATTTAGAGATCATCCAGTCCAACCCCTCTGCAGAAGCAGGTTCACCTAGATCAGGTGACATAGGAACGTGTCCAGGCGGGTCTTGAAGACCTCCAAGGAGGGAGACTCCACAACCCCTCTGGGCAGCCTGTGCCAGGGCTCACGGTCACAGTAAAATATTTTTTTCTTTTATTTAACTTCTTACTATTGTTTCTCATACAACTTTCAAATATTGCAGAGAGAGGGGAGAAATATAACTATGTCAGCAAGGACAGAGAGGGTCTTTTGTGTACCAAAGGAAACCCAAACCTGCCAAAGGTGACTTTGAATTTAAACCTGAAGCTGTCAAGGGCTGAACTTGTTCCACAGTATAGGGCTTTGAAAAGTCACTGAGTGTAGCAAAGTGTAATGAATAGGATGACAAGTTACTAAAACCAACTTACTAAGTAAATTGAGTATTGAGTATTTGATATCAAGGCAAATTCTAACAAGGTCAAGAAACTTCTCCTGATTAAGGTATACTTCTGTAACTGTGTAGCCACTGAAGTGGCAATAGGAAACAGCATATAATTATATTGTATCTTACCTGAATGTTTCATTATGTACTCTAGAACTACTAGCAAATACTAGAAATACTACCAGAAAATAAAGTGTATTAGAATTAGAAGCTATGCTTAGGGCTTATTTGCTGAAACACAATTTTCAGACACTGTAACTAGTTCTAATTTGTGTTTGTTCTTTTTGCTTTCAACGTTGTTTTCATAGGATTTTTTGGCTTCTTGGAGAAACGGTAGAAAATGCAAAACGAAATAATAAAGCCTGCTAAATACTTCTCAGAAGTGGAGAAGAGTGTGCTGCTTGCATTAGTTGAAAAATACAAATACGTGCTTGAATGTAAAAAAAGTGATGCAAGAACTATTGCTCTGAAACAACGTACCTGGCAAGCCCTAGCTCACGAATATAATTCACAGCCCAGCGTATCACTGCGAGACTTCAAACAGTTAAAGAAATGCTGGGAAAATATCAAGGCACGGACAAAAAAGATAATGGCACATGAAAGGCGGGAGAAGGTAAAAAGAAGTATTAGTCCACTTATAAATACTCACATCATAGGGAAAGAGAAGATTGCCAGCATAATGCCTGAGCAAATGTACTTTTTGCAGAGCCCACCAGAAGAAGATTCTGAATATCAGCCTGATGCTTCTAGTCAAGGTATAAATGTTGCTGTAATGACACAAGCAGTGTTGTTTTGAATGTGGTTTTGCCAGTGATTCTCTTCCAGCAGTCTAAATCTCTCCACTTGGCTGTGACTGCTGGTTATAGAAAAGTCATTTCAGACCTATGGTATTACAAGACTTCCTGTATTTCCCTAGGCTCCCAGGAGTTAAAAGGAGGGTTTACTCAATTTTTTTATCGTTATTTTTTGACATGCTACTTTGTAGCATCACAGCAGCTATCTTGCTAGCTTTCCAGAGAACAGTCCCAAGGATATTTTGATCCTTTATAAACTACTGTTTTGCTGGGAAAAAGTTGTCTGAGCATTTAAGAAAAAAAAACAAACCAAAAAAAAAAACCTAAAAAAGACACCAGCGGCAAATTGATACACTGTTGTCAGTGCGAGAGTTCTCTGTAGGTCTTTTCCCTTTTGTTTTCAAGGACTAAAAGGAATATGTACAGCCACATGTCACACTGCAGTCCAGACTGGAGAGTGACCTTTCTGAAAAAGTTCAGCAGTACATTCTTCTCTGTTTGGCAAGCATACACAGAAGCAATAATCCAAAACCAGAAGGGAGGGTGGCTACAGTGTTTTTTTGCAAATTTATTTGGTTAGGATCACACACAGAACACTGTCCTTGCTCAAAAGACAACAGTAACTACATCGTTAGATAACATTCTTGCAAGTCTCTGTCATAATTCTATTTACCATAAGTAGTCATCAGGATTTATAAAGGAATGTACTTCGAGACCCTTATTTGCAGTGGTAACTATTTTATACCATGAGTAGTTTCTTTCATTTAAGAAGAATGAGTAGAACCTTCTCAGAATAATGTATTTTTTTTTTCTTACAAATATCCTCCACTGTACATGTACAGCAGTGATCAGGAATGAATAAGTAGTATTTATTCATCCTAGTATTCCCTCAGTCTCTTGGCACTCACATTGATGCAGCTCTTCACCTGACACTCAGATCGTGAATAAAAATATTGCAAGGCACATACAGATTTGTCTTAAACAGCTGCATTAAGGTTCAGCTCCAGGCTCAGCCACCTAAATTTAGATGTCCACTTATAAATGTCTCCGTTCATTTTAGTATTCTGAGCTCCTGTCATAGCCATGGAGGTCTATCAACAGAGCCCAAAGCAGTTCAGCTCAGACCCTTGATGCCCTTAGCATTCTGAAACAGAACTGCGTTATGTAGCGGCTCCTGTACTATGATACAGGAGAATTACAAGGTTTGGGTGCATACACTGATGGCTATATTATCACAAGTTTGTTTCTTGAGGGAGAAGAAAGGACTACAGTAATACTTTTTTTTCTCTTATGTTTTTCAGAGTCATTTGTTGTCTCAAATAGAGAACTTTGTGATGAAGAGAAAGAACTGGTACATTTCCCAGTATGTGAAGGTACCTCTCAACCTGAGCCTTCATGTTCTGATGTCAGACTAGCAGCAGATAAGAACTACAGAAGTAAAGCATCTCAGGAAAGTGCTCTGAAAAAGATGCATGAGGAAGAACATCATCAGCAAATGTCAATTTTACAACTGCAATTAATCCAAATGAATGAAGTTCATGTGGCAAAAATACAGCAAATAGAAAGAGAGTGTGAGATGGCTGAAGAAGAACACAGAATAAAAATGGAAGTGCTAAATAAAAAGAAAATGTATTGGGAGAGAAAACTGCAGACCATCACAAAAGAATGGCCTGTATCTTCCTTTAACAGACCTTTTCCTAATTCACCTTAGAGCGAAAAGGGGCAGAGAATCAGTCTGATTGAACACACTCATGAGTAATGCGCACTGGAAAGAGGGTTTTTTAACGTGAATGTACAGTGACAGGTTAGGTGCCTGGCTGATAGTGAACACACTTTGACTCTTAATGCTTAGGGAAACACTGGTAGAGTCCACCAAGGGGAAAACTGTATTGTTCATTTGTAGGTAGTTCTGGTTTGTTTAACTCTGATATGCACAATGTTCTAAAATGTGAACATATTTTCCCCTCTCAGAATACCCTAACGTCCTTTTGAAATTTAAAGTACTCTGGGTGTTCTTACATTGGGTGTTCTTGAGAAAGCTTAACAGCTTCAGACATCAGGTTATAGTATTTGTTTTGATTTCCTTCTCCTCCTGTCTACCATTTCCCAAATGAAGGCAAGGGTTGGAGTTGCTCTCCGCTATTGAGACAAAAGGTGATTGAGAGTTACCAATTGGATTGTTATCCTGGGAGTTGGGGGGGGAAAAAAACCTTTGTCTCTAGTTAATATAATGTTTAACTTATTCTTCACAGAAGATGTGAAAATGAAGTAGTAAAAGGACTGCTGTAGTAACTGAAATCTTTGCTTAAGAACAGTAATACTTTCCAGCTGGCTGGCTGGCCCTCCAGTTGTTTGGGCCTTGACTCTTAAGAGGTTGGAAAGAAGGTGACTTCTTCTTCAAAAGCCATTGTGCTTGTTCTTTCTTTTCAAGACCCTCTTGTATTGAATACAGATTAGGAGGGTTGCATGCTGCTGCCAGCGTTGTGTGGTGTTCACCTGGAGTGAGTCTGAGAGGAAGAGCTTTCTAACATTTCACAAAGTTCTTCGAATGTAGTGAGTCAACCAGTCCATTGGCAAACTCTCCCTCTATCTCCCTATGCAATTCTTGATGGCATAGCAGCTAGCTTGAGTATTTCAACCTCTCTGTATCTAGAAGAAAAAACTAAGACTCACCCTCTTTTCCTTCACACAGGGTGAGAAGCAGTTTAAGGGAGTCATTCCTGTCTTAGAGCACTGTTCTGTTTTGTTCTGTCCTGTGTGTTACGGTGGTATGTTTCTTGGCTTTGCTGTCAATGAGGGGTGGTGGACATGATTTGTATCAACGCATTCACATGGAGATCCCCATAGAGTCTGGAGGTCCAGAGTATTAGATAGTAGAAAAGCACAAATAAAGATAATCCTTCCCAGGCAATCATTCAGTCTAGTGGGACAAGGGTTACGAACATGAGAAATACAGAACTCAACAAAAATTCATAAGAACTTCTGATGTATGAAAGGCTGTTTTACCAGAAGGTGTAAAACTATCATCTGAAATAATGAGAAAAATGAACAAACCCATAAATTTTCATTGAAAAACCTGAGTATCTCATTATTCAATAAAGTATTTTCAGATCATGATTTGTGAAGGCAAGTCTGCACAGTGAATAGCATATTCATATTAGGCTATGTTAAAAAACACACATTCTCTTCCCTGGGCGTTCTTTCAGGTGCAGTGAGTTTCTTTACGCTTTTTGTGTGTGTGTATGTGTATTTCTTTTTCTTGAACTGCTTTCCCTGCTGGTGATTCATCTTTGCAAGCACTGCTGTTATCAACCACAGTAGTCACTGTGGTTTAACGCTGTGCTACGTGTTATTCCCTTTAACATGCCAACACCAGCAATCACTATGGCAGTGACTTATTACAACTTATTTTATGTGACAGATAAAAAAAAATGCAGAGTTGCTGCAAGATAAAATAGGTCATGTATGAAATCTGAGGACAGATCTTTTTGACAGCAAATTCTATTTACTTATATATTGGCTGTATCAAGGAAGCACAGGATTTCAAAAGAAGGATGTCATTATGGACACACATTTCCTGCTGAATGGAAGCACTATTGCAAGGTGTAATAATGGTAGAGCCAAAAGAAAGAAGCAATCAGGAGTTAGGACTTTTTTGTTCTGAGGTTGCATTCTGCGGTCTGGAAGATGAGTCAGTTATTTGAGTGGTTATGGCAGTTGTTCAGACACCATTCAGAAAAAAAGAATAGGAAAGACTTTTGTCCTAACCAATGATAGGATTCTTTCCACACTGCTTCTAAGTGAAAGTAATTTGAAACTATGAAATTGAAACCGTGATGTTAAGGTGGCAAAAGCTGATGAATGGAGATAATTTCAGCAATGGGAAAAGAGCAAGAATAGAGAGACAATCCAGGTCTAGCTAGTCCTGTGAGAAGGTATGAAATAGTGCAGGGAGGATCTCATGAAATGTCAGATAAGGGTAGTTTTGACTCCTGAAAGTTATACCACTGCTCATGAAAGACTATTTTATTTTTATATTTAAAACTCCCACAGTTAAGATATGCCTGTTTTCAAACTCTTACGTGGGCAATGCCTTGCATTTTGGTATATATTCTTATTCTAGTACCAAAAGTTACAGCTCTTAGGCTGAACAATAGACCCTTTAAATTCAGCTTCTGTTTAAAAGAAAGGAGGCCATGGGAGAAAAATTAGAAAGAGCCAAGATGAAGTCATGAAAGAATGATCAATACATGCATAGAGAAAGAATGGGAACATCACACCTGACACAAATGATACAAAGTCCTTTTCTGATACAGGTAATAGATGGCTTTCTGGTGACACAGGCTTTTGCTTCCCCATCTGTGGTTGACTGTTGGTTGCTGTAAGGCTGGGTGATAGACACAGGAAATGTAAAAGATCAACAAGATGAAATAATGTATCTCCATGCCAGGCTTTGGCTTCTCTATGTACAAGCTTTATAAAGGGATTGTTGTGGTAGAGTTTAAATGACGTGAGAAATGTGGTTTTTACAATTATTTAATTTTTTTGCAGTTACTTCCTCTGGTGTTAGGGTTTATCTTTTCCTTTGTCTGCCTTTTCTTATATGTAATATACCCATCCCAGACAATATGTCTGTTTCTTCCTCTCCCTTTTTTTTTCCAGCCTACATCATTGAAGTACTTTCACATAACTGTATTTTCCTATTAACTGTTTGACCAAGCTATATAGGCATTTTCCCAAGGTTTTTCCATAGATAAAATGCAGCGGCGTTTTAAGAACATGCCTATTCCTCTTCTCTGAGTTTGTTATAGAAGTTGTTGGAAAGAATGAACTTAAAAGAGAAGTTGGGCAAAGTGATCACTGCTTAACTCCATAATAAAAAATATACACCAGACAGGTAGTGGCCATTGTTGTCAGCCTTCATGCTCTTAAGAAAGAGAAACTGCGACCTAGGCAAGGTGTGGTGAATTCCTTTATGCTCCCAAAAATGTCATGAGCCTGGCTCCAAGTGCTCTCTCTCCTTGGAGATCATCTAATGTGTTACAAAATATAATCTTTTTTGGGTTTTTTTTTTGTCTGCATGTCTTCTTTGTGTCAGTGAACCCCCTTGTTTTGAGCAGGGGATTTCATCCAGAGCTATGTGTTTTGCTTTTTCTTTTCTTTTGCCCAGATTGCCTATATCACAACATCTGAGCATGAAATAGGTGCTCATCTGTCATCATCTTCCCCTTCCACAGGAAGCATGGTTAGTTAGCCTTTTCTACACAGCTGCCCATACATTCTGAATTCTACGCACAGGCTAGGAAATAGAAGATTGTACAGAGAGGGTAGTGTAGGGAAGAGCACTTTCTCTATTCCAGCTCCATGGGGGACAATGTGTGACTACAAAGTCATTCATCAGGACCAGAGCTAATGCAGTGTGCTGAAGATATGTGAGTGGTACTGATTCTTCATAAAACCTTGGGGTTCTGCAGAGGTTAGTTTTGAGGTTTCCCAATACAGGTTCCTTCTTTCTAGGTAGCAGAAGAGTCTCAGTGGAAAATTTTCACAGATATTTCCTCAAATTGAGACTCTTACCTTGACAAAACATAACCCATCCTGCAATCTATTATTCTACTTCTTTCAGCACCCAGGCTGCTGGATCACGGGAGCAAGGGCAGGATCCCTGCTTGCCACAAATCCCATCTATGGTGCTCCTTCCTGCATTGCAGAGATGTGTTTAGCCCGGGCTGAGAGACACAGCCCTCCTGAGCGGCCATTGCTCAAGAAGCGGTCCTTCCAGAGCAGGGGCAGATGGGATGGCTGAGCCCAGACCATGGGGCTGAAACAAACGTGTTGCAGCCCTGTGACCGGAGAAAGAAAGGAGCCCTCAGGGCTGCCCTTTTCTGAGTTCCACCACATCTAGTGCAGCTGAGGATGTTGTCCTGGATGCTATTTAACGAGCATTTATCTTTGCATCCAATCCCAGATTTTAGCAGTCTCCCAAGGATTTGTGTGATTACAGAAGTGGGTTTCATTGTTCTTTCGCAGATGATTTTTTTTTTCTCTGGTTGTAGTTCCAGCAGCTTTTACAATGCATCCTCTTCCTTCCACCCCACTTGCATTATATTTCTTCCAGTTTTGTTCTGAATCTCTATGGTCACAGTCTGTACAGCCTCACGTCCCTGCGATATCAGATGTTCAGGTATTTTTATCATGATGACATTGAAATGGCTGTACATTTATATATTGTTACTTTGGGGGTAGGGGAATTATATGTAAATCTTAAAATACTATTTCATTGTAATTTTTTCAAGGCAAGTAAAGTCCGTGAGAAGTAGCCTTGTGATCTCATACTTTGAGCTAGCTTGTTCAAAGCTATTTTTATAAGACCAATGCATCTCAGTTGTTTTCGTAAGATAATTGCCTGTCTTTTCTCATTATTCTTCTGTTTCTTCTCAAAGCAGTTGACTGTAAACTCACACACCACCACTCTTCTTGAATTTTGTCTTCAGTTAGATATTAAAAAACGTTTCTGTGCAAATTAAGTACGAATGTGTACTAGAATTAAAACATTTAGGCTAATAAAATAAACCAAGTAACTCGATGACGGGATAATATGCAGTGACTTAATATAATTTTTTTAAATGTCACATATGTAGTGACTGCTAATATCATTTTGAAAATATTACAGAGGAAAGCTCTGCACATTTGAGAAAAAGAAAGAAGACAGTTTGTTGCCAACTACGAGAAAAGGAAACTAATGTATTTTTACATTGAAAGCAAGCAGCGATCTCTGTTTCTGTATCACACTTTGACTTCTGTGCTGCTGTTTCACAAAGCACATTGCTGCTTAGATTTTTTGTTGTTGTTGTCATTCATGGAATTACACAAACCAGCTTGATTATCTTATATGTAAAGAAGGTGCACATAGTAACATGGACAAATTTCTGGGCCTAAAACAAGAGCAATAAAATAGAGAAGTACTTGCTATGGCTCTGAACTTTTTTACTGTTCTGGTGGTGAAGGTATTAGGCATCCCACAACGTCATCAGTCATGTTAATAACACTGAACAATTTAAAGACTTGCAAAAGCAAAAAAAAAAAAAACAACCCAAACCAAGGCTGGTATGTTTTTCAGACCAAGTCAGAACTAAATACAGCTCCTAGATGTCTCAAGAGCTAGTAACATTGTTGCATACGTCAAAGAATTCCCCCACGGGGTCTTCACCTTCTTCACCTTCACCTTCCTTGAGACTCTGGACACCTTTACCACACCATTCACAGCTCCAAGTGCCTGACAACACGAAAAGTAACCACATCAAGCAGGAATCCTGACAGAGTTATTAGTTTACTAAATTGACAGTTTTCTGAGACTGCATTGCCCAGACACACACGCTGTGCACTGCAGAAAGGCACGTGAAATTTGTTCAGTACATGGTCTGCCAAATGGCATAGGCGATACGGCAAAGAAAAGGAAAAGGTTATCCACTGTGTGACCATGATTTGTAAAACTTACGTTCATGAGGATGTGTGGGTGCATCTCACTGGATGGTCAAACTCCTTAGTAGTAAGAATTAAATATTTTTGCCAAATCTTCTAATTCATCCTAGTCTTGAATTCCTAATCTGTCAATTTTGTCTCAGGACAAAAGCAACAGGAAAAAAAAAATACAGTCAAAGTACCTAGAAACTATCTGTTGCCTTCCAGATGAAAACCTGGCTAGATAAAAAGTTACACTACAGATATATATTTAGGGAAGTAATTCTCTAATGTAACAGAAATAAAGCAAATAGATCCTTAAATCATCCACATTTATGTAGGGTTTTTTAAAATGTTGCTTGAGATTGTTTGTTTTCCTTTTGTTATTTAGTCCAGCTGCAGAACAGTTGTGTGCTTCAGTTTCTGACCAAATGTCAGAGCACCTCATTAATCAAGTTTGTTTGGCAAACCAGTAGAAGTAGGTTTGTATTCAGCACAAATTGAGATTTACTGTATTCCAGAAATCTTCAGATATTTCTTCTCAGATGTAAGAGGCTGTTCTTGGACAGCCCTGAATCTGAAACTGGCCTAATATACCAATTTAGTAGTAATTTATGATTTACATGGCACTAACAAGGTGACCTACAAGCTGCTCAAGCTCTGTGCATTATTTAGTCACGTACAAATTGCTTCCTTCTTCTTAGAATTATGCCTTGAAATTATGTACTAAGCCACAAGTGAACCAGCTGAATTACCCATATAAATTCCTGCCATACATTCTATATCACAGTATAAAGCGGGGGAGAAAAACCTCCTGCTCCTGTTTAATTGTGGAGTTTTGAAATTTCAACCTTCAACCCAATGAGCTTTATAACTTTTGAACACTGAGTCTATGGACTGTATGAAGTCTGAATTGACACACAAATGATAAATCCCATTTATCTGAAAAAGATCTGGTAAATGCTGTCACATACCGAGACTCTGAAAAGTACAAATTAGGGAAGTGACTGAATGCATTTGGTATTCAAATCACGGCAGAAATTTTGGCAGGCTGGGAGTTATCAGTGCTGACCTAATGGAGAGGTTAGACCTCTGCTTAAGGAATCCAAATATTGCCTTACATCCAACTTTCCATCTAAAATGAGGTGTCATGAGAAGTCCTTGCCAAAGAAAGCAACATTAGTTTCCAAAATGCACTTGTTTTGCTTTCAGTTACTGGCTTGCATGAGGGCTCTGAGGCTAGACTGAGCTCTTTATGTTGCACTCCTTTAGTGGCTGATAGCATCTGAGGAAGACTTCTCGTACCAATTTGGTCCTGTTCCTCCTGAATGCAATACTCCCACTTGGATGCACTTAGCCATGTGGTGGTGCCAGCTGGACCATGGCGAGGGGCTCACATTACCAGGTTGTCTGGCACTGACTCTCTGCATCACTCCTGATTACCAAATCAGTGGTGGTGAATGAATTTGGATTAAAAATATGAGACTTCGGCCAGCAGGAACAACCATCATTGCAAACTGTGTCACCGAGGTGTCTTGTCACACTGATAAGGTGGCAAACTGAGATTATAGTCAGTAAACAGTCACAACAGTACTTTGTCTCCGCCAAATACAACACCCTCTTCTGGGATAAATCTTGCTTTTAGTCCTCTTTTAGACTGCAAAATGAACTGCTTGCTTCCAGTTTATCCTCTCGTGGTCCTGCCTAAGCAAATACATTTCTCTAAATGTTGCCACAGACTTGATAGAGAAGTGTAGATCTCAGTTCTGATTCTGGCCCAAATGTCACAGCTACCAATGCTGCTTTCATAAAGCCAGCATGAGTGCACTGTCAGAGAGCTAGAGTGGGAAAATCAAGCATGGGAAAGACTGGCTTAAACTCAAGCTCTTCCCTTACACACAGCATGGACATCAGTGGCTCAAGTCCCATGGCACAGTAAACTCAAACCCACATCCTGTCACGACCTAAAACACAAGTATGGGCATAGTAACAGTGTGGGTATGGGTTACTCTAGTGGTCTGTAAAAACAGATTTGGGTGGTAAGTAATTGATTTTGCAAAATGTTATTTATCAAAATCTTCCAAATCATGGGACAGGTTAAAAGTATGTGTTCAACTGCTAAGAACGGTAAATTAACACAGCTTCAGTCCAACAGATTCGGTTTTCTGCTCAGGTTTGGCTAACTGCTATGAATAATATATATCACATAGGCACGTTCTCATCTTTTTTTCCGTGTGACATCTTTGCTGCTTCCATCAAATTAGTTCACATTCTTAATTACAAAAATCAAGCCAACTATGCTAATTCATCCCCACTTGGACACATACAGAAATCCAAGGAAATTAACAAGGTATCAAACCTTTTTCTGGTATTTCATATTTTCAGCTCTATGTGGGCTTTTGTGTTTGTTTATACTTTCCACTTTTTTTCTTCCCCCACCCCCCTGCCCTTCCTTAAAAAGTCTAAAGCTAAATAATGAGAGATCTGGTCTGCACCTTGAGATACAGATTTCCTGACATTTTAGATTGGTACCAGAGAAAAAGTTCTGGTAATCCATAAATGCAAATACAGAGATATTCTGGTCTGTTCCAGAGAGCTAGAAAGCATAACCCTAATCATATCTTTCTTTTTTTTTGTGGTGGTGTACAAGCTGTTTTATCACTCACTAGCATCCAGCAGCACTAGTGTAATTACAACAGGGCCTGTTTTTCAGAGGTGCTGACCCCACTGTTTTCAGCAGGGACCATGGTATGTCAGGACTTCTGGGAAAAATGGACCCTAGAAACCACGGATAGGATTTTCAACAGAGTATGTTGGTTACACTTTCAGATCCCACCGATTTCCAGGGAGCACTGAGACCCATCTTCTGGAATTGCCAACCCATGTGACTATGAAGAAAAAAAATACAGTTTTTCTGTTCTAAAGCAATCACAAAATGTCTTTCTTTAACATTTTTCCTTCCTGTAATTTTTGAGTGACTCATATTGCTGAGTAAGAATCTCTCTTTTTTAAAACAATCACATAGTTTAACAATAGTTGATTTTTCAATGTGTGTTCAAGGGGCTCAAGATGACTGCGGTCCAAATGCAGAGACACTGAAAATCATACCTCTAGAATATTGCCAGCACGAGAGCTTGAGAATCTCATGGAGAAACTTGAATCTAGGTACTCTGTCATTTTTGTATAAGTGGCCAAATAATTAGGAAACCACTTTGTCTTTACATGGTGTTGTATTTATTATGTGACATTAGATTCTGTTGTGTTTTAACAATATATAAAATTACATTGTGCTGTGTTTGTGCATATAGTCAGTGTGCATCCAAAACAGAACTAGCACTTACGTACTGATCTATTTGTCATAACATAGTTGAAAATGTAAATACTCCTCATATTAAATATTTTCATGAGTATTAGATGGTGTCTCTTGTGGTCTTCACCTTTTACTAGCTAGAGTTTCTGGGTTCTGCTTTTTTAAATTGCACAAAAAACTATACACTCTTTAAGATCCCATTTTTAGCCAAATGGTAACCACTAGGCTAATTGGATTTTCCTAGCGGGATGTCAGCCTCTGTCATCTCACTTGTCACAAAGTTTTGGCTTAATATTTTAGTGCTTCAAACACCACCAAGGCTGGTTCTGCCCTGCATGGAAGTAGTTTCTGGAACTGTACCTTTAAACACTTTTTTTTGTTTGTTTTTTATTTTTTAGTTGATAAACAATCACAGAATCATAAGGGTTGGAAGAGACCTCAAAAGATCATCTAATTCAACCCCCCTGCCAGAGCAGGACCACCTAGAGATGGTGGGTTTTGAATGTCTCCGGAGAAGGAGACTCATTTCTAAGGAGAGTCCTAAGAAAAGTGAGGAATGGGTTGTTAATTATCTTTATTGTGTAGCAAACTTTCATGGAAAGTTATTTTATTTTCCTACAGAAACAGTGAGTAAAAGGAAACAAAAGTAGGGCCCTGAACTGTATACTTTCTATTGGCTGGCATTGTATAAAATGCAACAAAAAGTAACATTGAAGGAAGAGATTAAATAACTGTGTAAGTGAGAGGAATCCACCAAATATCTGAAAGTGTATGTAATAAAGATGGCTAATTGTACATTTTAGTGCCTTGTTTCTTGTAAAATGTTAAATCATAAATTACTAAACATAATTACCAAACTATGAGAAAATGTATCTAAATATTGTTAATAGAAAGTGTATATTCACAGAAAAGCCAATAAATCATCAATAATTGTTACTCATTAACTATACAAGACTTTTAGTCATCCTTCTTTCAAAATTGTTTTCAAATAATGTCATTTCATTTTCACACAACTGTGCTGTTTCTGTTTTTTAAGCTAAACTTCACTCAACTGCATGAAACAGAGAAACTTTTGTCAAATTTTGTGGGAGTGAAAAGGTCAAAAAGTGCTATCTGTTGAGGCGCCTTTTATGTATCCTCCACAGAACTTTATATTTTGTTTGATTAAATGCTGATACAGTCATAGGTTCCTCTAAAATGTTCATCCTGTAGGTCTGTTCAAGTTTAAACCTGAGTTAAGCACTAGAGATGTGGACAGCTTGTGTTGGGCACTGATAGGCAATAAAAAAAAAATGTTGCTATTAAGAGCACCTTAATGATACTGGTTGAAAGCTTACACAGAAACCCACAAAAATAAACCATGCTGTGACACATTTAAGAAAGTGAAAGTCTGTCCCACTCACAAGCAGCATGATCAACAGTGAGGTGTGAAAACCCACAAGGATGTTGAGAAGCAAGAAGAGGAGGAGGAAAACAGTGGATTAGGACAACATAAGCATTCTTCCTGACTCTCTAGGACTTTCTGCACAGATTAAATATACTGAAAGCCACAATTTATCAATGATGCCTCATCTATGTCACACGTAGAACTTCGTGGTGACTGTTGCAATGTCCAGAGGAACTGGGACAAGACCTCAGAGGCAGTTGGATTCATGTACATAAGGCCATACAAAAGCTGTTCTGGAATAGGCCAGAGCTCCATCTAACCTACCTATAGACAAGGCTAATAGCATCTGCCCAACAAAAAGTAAAAGGAAAAGCAAGAGTGCAATACTTCACAGCATTCACTGTTCCATGAGGCAGATACTCCACAACACCATAGTGAAATCTTTCTGAACCTGTGGAAGCTATCAGTAAGCACACGTTCCACAGCTAAAATATATGTAGAGTGGAAAAATACCTTCCTTCTTTATTTGATCTGAAGCCACGTCCTGCTATTTTAGCTTGCTGCACTATCTCTCCATGTAGAACCTTAAATTAGAAACTCAAATTAGAAACTCATAGCTGGTTCAAATCAGACAAGGGTTACAACACCTCATTCAGTGAGTTTATTTACATCAATAGATAGTTGGTTTTTAAGCATTTGTGCTAGATTGCTTTTGCCTGGCAAGTTGCTCCTCAAGTCATAGAATCATTGAATGGTAGGGACTGGAAGGAACCTTTAGAGATCATCTAGTACAAACCCCCTGCTAAAGCAGGTCCACCTAGATATGGTCACACAGGAACATGTCCAGGTGGGTTTTGAAAACCTCCAGAGAAGGAGATTCCACACCCTCCCTAGGCAGCCTGTGCCAGGGCTACCTCACAGTGAAATAGTTTTTCCTTCTGTTTAAATGGAACTTTTTGTGTTCCAGCTACATCCCATTACCCCTTGTCCTGTCACTAGATATAACAGAAAAAAAAGTGATGCCCCAACCTCCTAACATCCACCATTTAGATATTTGTAAATATTAATGAGATCCCTCTGCAGTCTCCTCCAGGCTGAACAGTCCCAGTTCCCGCAGCCTTTCATCATAAGGAAGATACTTCAGACTCCTGATTATCTTGGTGGCCCTGCGCTGGACTCTCTCCAGAAGTTCCCTGTGCTTCTTGAGCTGGGGAGCCCAGAACTGGACATAGGGCTCCAGATGAGGCCTCACCAGGGCAGAATAGAGGGGGAGATCTTCCTGAAGACTTCTACGATGCGACCACAGGACAGCAGAAGACAGGTTTGTGCACCTGAAGGTTCCTGTCTACAACCTTTATCTTACTATTGTTGATTCCTGAATGGAAGTATCCAGTTTTATGGCTGACTACACCAACAAACTCAGCAGTTTTTCCTTGTGATTAAATCTGCAAGATTCAGCATGTTATGCTATAATCTGGATTTTTTTCACAGGTAATTTGAGTGCTCCTTGGAAAAGGTAAAGCCATGAATTGAAGGATCTCATAAGACAAATGAGTCACTACCATGCTGCCACCCTTTAGTTTCTAAAGCAGCTGGGTTGGGACAATATCCACACTTCATGTTCTTGGCAGTGAAGTGATGAGAACAACCTAAGTGCAGTCTGCTTCAAAGGGGAAATAAATGTATCTGTTGGCTGCAAAGGCATCATTTATCAAACAGAAGGAAATGAAAATAGATAGCAATAAATATAAGACAAGAAGATAAGGAAGTTCAGTAGTTATAAACAAAGCTAAGCACAGTAGGAAAAGAAGCCTTCACCAGCAGACCCTAATACAATCAAAGATGTTTCGAGGTACAATGGAGAGGTATACTTAGTACATACTCCTGTTATTATATGCCAGTGGAAAACTGTTATTGATAGAGAAAAGGCAAATGATGAAACAATCAGTCTCTTCTTTATTTAGAAAGCAACAAGATACTGGTTTATGAGTGGTTGACTTCTGATATAAGGATGACAAAGAGCCTCATGATCCTTTCTACAGAAAGAGCACACCAGATTTTAGCTAGAGGGAAAGACCAGGTTTAGGCTGTTGATGTTTTGTGTTGTTGGTTTTTTTTTTCATTAAAATGTGCAGAAAACTTGTACCAAGAGTCCGAGAAATGATGTCTGACCATTACTGCTCAACTGATAGTCTTTTCAGAAGACTGGGAAAATTCAGAACCTTGGAAGAGCTCTTATGGTTGCTAGTTGAAGAAAGGGTCATACAGAGACATTTGAATGTAACTGGCATCCCTTGTACTGAAGAAAAACCCCAACAAACTCTTATCCAGTAAATCTGGCTTTGTTCTTAGAGAAAGTCAGAATTGTGATAAAAGATGTAACTGCACTGATAAAAAACACATGGACATTGATAAGCTTTTTGCTTCACTCTAATATGATTTATGAAAAAGAAACCTTCCAAATTAAGTGGCCTAAAACCTGCTTAACTGTTTTAACTGACAGGCATAAAAATGCTTGACAAGCAGTTGCTGGTCAAAGCTTTCTCTTGAGACATTCCACAGGCGCTGGTAGCATGAATAACCTTGAATGAAATGTGCAAGTTATCACTCTCATTTACAGTTAGCACCATGTTTGCCAAAAGAGTAGTGGCAGGCAGAGATATGATATGGTCTGGCTTATTCTGTGAGATGGGCCAGTTCACAAAAGTATCTCAATGCAAACGCAAAACTCTGCATTTGGAAGTGATGTGCAGAAGCCTAAAGAGAAAAGCAGAAACTCTGAGTGAGCAGTGTTTCTGGATTACCAGGTTAGGAACCTGACACAGGCACCCAACTGCATGTGCCCCTGAGGGTGTGTGCCCCTGAGGATTAAAGGGAAACATAAAGGAGAGATGGTGGTAAGAGATGGAAAATATATTGCCACAGGTAGCCCTGGGGAATCCAATAACAAAATACTGTTACACAGAATCACAGAACAGTAGGGCTTGGAAGGGACCTCTAGAGACCACCTAGTCCAGTCCCCCTTCTAAAGCAGGTTCGCTTTGATTGGTGTCAGTGTGTTGGACTTCATGCCTGTGCTTCAGAACTATGTTAAAACTGAAGAGGTGAGTGAACTACAAAGTAAAGGGCAAGAGAAGATTATCACCTTATGCAGATACCAGCAGTCCCTTTGGAAGCAGCCTTTTTGGTTTACAAATAAGAATTTGGCAATGCAGCATGACCTGGGTGTATAAGAACTTCCATCAGGAATTTAAAAAGACTGCTAAATGGCTTTTTAATCGGGGGGGGGAAAATGTGCTCTGTTAGAATAAGCCTGTGACTTAGAAGCAGCAACAGTGGTGGGCAGCCAGCCTCCGGGAGAAAAACCCCCGCAGGGCAGGAGGGCTGTTCCTCGCGGCGACGGCCTCCCGCTGGGGCCGTGCGCCTTTCTGGGGACTGAGACAGCTTAGTTACGGGGCCGGACTCCGAAGCCGAGGCTGACGGAAGCCGAAACGGCAGGACATCGGGGCACGGCGGCCCCCGCCCCGAGCCCTGCCCGCTCCCTCCAGCGGGCGGCAGCCGCGGGCCGCGGGCAGCCGCCGCCGGCGGCCGCTTCCCAAGGGGAAGGCGGCTCCTCCCCGAGCAACGGGAGGGTCCCAGGGCCAAGCGCCGGGCGGCTGCAGCTGAGCGAGCGGGAGAGGCGCTCCGTGCCTGCGGCTTGTTGCGGCCGCCTGCCTGAGCACGGAGCTCCCCAGGGCCACCCCCAGCACCCGGCGACACTCACCGAGCCGGGCCCGGAGAGCGGCTTCAGAGCGGGGCGGGGCGGCGGTGCGGGGCGGGCGGTGCATCCCTNTCCCGCCTGCTCCGAAAGGCTCGGAGGGCTGCGGCGGAGGTCTCCGGCGCGGTGGCTTTTGCTCGGCGGCAGGAGGCCAACACCGGTGCTGACCAGCTGTAACGGACCGTGCGGTTTTAAAAGTCATTTCCTCGCAGGTGTGGGATGCCAAGCCAACACCTTTATTTCATTTTGGCCTAACCAGTGAGAGACTGGTTTAACAATGAAAGAAAATCACTTTCCTAGAGAAATCGGCATTACACACAACCGATATACAGCTCGTTGTACGCCCCTTAAACGCTGAGTGAGAGTGGGCTTCCCGAATCCTTGCTACTACACACCCTCCACTCTCCCTGCCCGGTTCTAGATTTCCGTGGGTCTAACACCAAACCAGAACAAGGCAAGCACACTGCAGGTGAAATACACATTTTTTTTTCAGCCTGTGGAAGTTTTCCCATTCATACCGGGCTCCAGGAAATCCTCCATAAGGGTCAGGGCCGGATCCAAACACGCAGGAGGTTTTGGCAGCCTCCTCTTTGTTTTCTTCATAAAGAGAAATTCCCCAAATCTCCCATCTCAGCCTGGCATTGCCTGGTCAGGGAAATTCTTGAAAATCTTCAAGGTATTTGTTTTGTCATTTCTCGCTTGTTTGTCTACACTAGGAAGAAGGGTTATATTTCAGTGAGGATAGTCACTGTCTTATAAAAAGTTAGTTTAGTCAGGACAAGCAGTGAAGATAAAGCTATGCCCAAGTGGCATTTCTTTCAAAACACTGATTCTCTCATACAGGTTATTCTTCATCGAGCCAGCATATATGAGAAATACCAGGTACTAACCATCATGTTTTAAAATCACACCGTTTTACCCATCCAGGCAAAGCCTCAGGGAAATTCTCCCAGATTTTGTTTATCCACACAGTGCATAAATCTTTTAACCACTCCATTTGCCTGAGGCCACATAGGGGTTACACAGGCACATAAGCACGGGGAACATGCTGTAGCCTTAGGCAATCTGAATTGTTGAAAAAATTGCATGTAAACAGTTATAAACAAGTTTTCAAGTTCTCTATTAAATAAGCAATAAACTAATCCTTGTCATAGACAGATAGGCACCCATGTCTCAGCTGTTTAAGAGCAAATTGCGTAAGACGTAGTGCCTGAAATACCTCAGCCTAAAAGCACCATCATTGTGTTCATGTGAAAATGAATACAAAGGCAACCAAAGACTGAGGAGGCTGATCAGCGCAGATAACACTAAAGTACACACAAAATAGCTGAAGTTCACAGTTCTTGGTAGCATTCCCATTTGCTTCTGGTTCTCAAAGAAAACTTACCCGTACCTTGTCATATTGATTCTCTGCCAATTCGTCTTCTACATGTTCTTGCTACAAATGTCCTAAATGGCACCAGTTTACACCACTGTCCAGAGACCCAGGAAATTAGGTTATACCTCAAGAGCTCAGCCATGAGTAACTTTTTCCCTCTCCCAAGCTGAGAGCTAAACAAAAGAGGTCTAGACATACACATTTTCTGACTCAAGGAGAGAGGCCAGGGAAGTGAAAAAAAAAATAATACAACAACATATAAACTTGGAAAACCTGCTTAACTCATAGGACAAATAGCCATCCACTGCTGGCAGCCATCCTGACCCAGTCCTGACTTTCAGCATCGCATGGTTGGTAACATAGCCACGCTGCCCCTGCAAGTAGCTGCATCTTGCTCCCAGCTTATCATTCTGATCTGGATGTGTCCCAGAACCCTGGGAATTAGGATTTAGGCTGCAGCAGTATCACCCACTCCAGGCAGCGGCCTCAGCACTGGCTGACAGAGTAGCCATTGCCACTGCCTATCGCCAGCTTAATGCAAGGCACTGCTTCTCTGCTCAACCTGGCTGCCCCTTCTGCAACCCCGGCCTCTATGACTCTTTTGAGACTTTGCAGATCCAAGGGTACCACAAGTTCCAAGGGTACCACAAGTATCTTTTCTTAGGAAATAAAGGAATGGTGAATAGCATCAGCATCTAATCCCTATAAGCAAAAGAAAGACATCTCTATTTTATTTTGAGTCCTTTACCATTCCAGGTTGGGGAATGAGCTGTTAG
>WBNH01003999.1:0-239362 GCA_013401255.1 Urocolius indicus
CTTCTAATCCACCCCAGGATGCTGTTGGCTTTCTCGTCCATGAGGACACATTGCTAGCTCATGCTCTTCCTGCTGTTCACCAGGACTCCCAGGTCCAACAGCTAATTCCCCAATCTGTACTGGTACCTGGGGTTCTTCTTTCCCAGATGCAAGACTCTACACTTGCCTTTGTTGAATTTCATTAGATTTCTCTCTGCCCAACCCCTCAAGCTTGTCCAGGTCTCATGGAATGGCAGTAGAGCCTTCTGGTGTGTCAGCCACTCCCCCTAGTTTAGTATCATCCTTTGATGACAGTCTTAGATTCATGCCAAGTGGCCATCCCTTCCTTCCATGATGTATAGACTTTCTTCTTCCACTTGAATTTGCCCAACAGTTCCTTAATATTATTTTGAATGATTCTTCCATTACCAGAGGATTGATTCCATTAACTCCATACCTTATCAATTCCCTCCATATTCCATGAGAAAGACACCACTACTGTTCTCTTTTGTAACATTTGTAATTTTGTAATAGTCATAATAGATAAGTCCAGTGTTATTTAGTCTAAACTGAGTGCAGCCTTTTCCTCTCTAGAGGCTGTACACAAACACTAAAGCAGTATAAGACTTTGTAACAGATGCCTAACAATGAGTATGGACACTTAGCATTAATTTTGAGAGCTATTTGAGTTCACACCACAGCAGCAAGGATGGGATGCATTGCATCTGGCTGGACCTGTTGTAGGAACTGAGAAGTAATAATTTTTAACCAGTCAAGGGAATCAAGTAGATGAAGCGTTCAAGATCTCTGCCAGAGAAAGCATCACATCTTGTTTAGGATTGAACTCCTGCCTGCCTTATGGCTATGGAGAACAATACTAGGAAGTTTATGAAGCCATCCAAAGCATCTGGGTTTGCATCTTCGTATTTTGATGATAAAATGGGGAAGGGGGAAATAAAATGTGGCAAATACTGAAACTTTTCTGTTGTTTTCCAAGTAACAATCTCCTATTGTTTCAATCAAACCATAAGTCTGTGTTTGTAGAATAGTCTCACAAGTGATTTTTTAAATGTCAAAGTAAAAATGCTAATTTTTATTCCTTACAAAAACTAGAATATTTATGTCTACATCAGATAAATATGATATTTCTTCCCATGTGCAAAACCACCAGAAAAAAATCCTTCAAAGCTGAATTCTAATAGAATTGAAAAACATAGCAAGTGTTGTCCTAAATTTGTTCTCCACTTTTTCATTAACTGTTTTTCTCTATGACTTTAGGAAGATGTGGTGCTCTTTTTATTTCTTAACATCAGATCTTTTTAGTCTGGAGTCTTTTGTTCTGTTCCTGACTGTGTCTTCTAAAGGGACAGAAGCAGAAACATAAATGTATGAAATATCACTTCAAAGTCTCATTGATTTTATTGTGTGCCCTTGATTTTTGGTTTTGTTTTTCTAGAAAAGATAAAATAGAAATTCCAGGCAATAGGAAGCTTGCCATGTCTTGCAACATATGAAATACTGCAGTTAAGAAACTGCAGAGCTTCTTACATCTCAACTGAGGAAGAATAGATGACAATGAATGTTAGGATTTGACTACTCAAACGTCAAATTTAGCACTTAACTTGGTATCTATCAATATAGCAGTTGAAGTGGTATCTATTGCTATTGCTTTTTATGACTTTCAATAGGGCATTTTCTGCAAAACCTTGTCTGCTTCCTGAACGTCACTGTTAACTCCTCATAGAATTAATAAAACTGAATATTGAAAAGAAAACATTGATGGTCTCAGTACAGTTCATAACACTGAACATTTGAAGAGAAGAACACTCCTTGTTCTTTTCTTTAGAAAGGTGAAAAGTAATTCTAAGGTTTACATTTGCATTTTTTCTGAGTAGATTTCATTTCAAGCTGTAGGTATAGATTCAATGGAAGATTACACAGTGGTGATAAATATACACCTTGCTGCTAGAGCTGTATAAGGATTTGTAAAATCTGCCAGCTGATGGCCCTTGCAGTCAAGCCTCTTTTCTTTTTAGGGCTCTGGGAGAGCAGAGATAGACTGTCAGTAATAAATATCCCTTCCAATAAAAAAGGTTTTACCTCAAATTGGAAAAAAGTTCATAAATTTGATCTTTTCCATTGAGCAGAAATGTACAAAATATTTTGTTTTGGGAGAATGAAATGGAACATTTTAAAAAATCAAGCCACAGAGTTGGCTAAAGGCAGATAGAAATCCATCAGACCATGGCTTCAGCTGCTCCTAGGAGTGGGGAGTCCCATCAACCAGCAAGGAGGCCCCATTTGCGTGGATGGCAGATTGGAGTCTGCCAGGCATTTCATCAAAATTAATGTGTTCCTGAGAAATGATTTAATTTCACTCCATCAGAATTTTCCAGAGAAAACCATTCCATCAGAACATTCATCTAATTCTATTGTTCATACTCTACATATGAATATATTATTGTTTGTTTTCCAATGACTTACATATTCTTTTGCAGAATTTATGGCCACACTATGATGAGTTGGATAACCCAAGAGATATAGCATCCAAGAGCCTTCAATTCTTCCCACAGAAGTAGCTCTAGAAAAGGAGAAGGAAGGAAATTCCATATGTACCTCACATCCTGAAGATTGCCTTGTCTGTGTCTGGGTATGAGAAATGAATGTATATTTCATTACAGAAGGAGGATATTGAGTCCTAGGTTTAGTTCAGGATAAAGAATGACTTTTTTAGTTGAAAAAAAGAAAAGGAACCAGAAACAATGTCTCTGCCATTGCTATTACAACTTCAGAAAAGCTCCAGTGTATTTTCTTCTTCTTCCCCCTCCTCAAAATCATACTCAACCCTTCCCTCCCGATCATTTGTATTAATGACATTTAATTTATCTAATATGTATATTTAGGCCTAAACAGAAATCCTGAGATTCAAAACCAAGATTAGAATGCAGAGGGAGTTGCTGGAGCTATCATTCAAGACTGGGAAAAAGATTAGCTGTTGCATTAGTAACGTTAGTAATTAGTAATGTTAGAAAGTCAAAGATGAAGAAGGTTCATTTTTGCAGACTGACACTGTTAGCAAAGTGTTACTGATATCAAGGAGTGCTTTAAATGACTAAAACTTCCCTGAAATGTTTTCAGTCAGGCAGCAGAAGTCAAAAGGTAGAAGGGTGATTTCCTGATCTCAGCAACTGAATGCCAGGGATATATTAGAAAGGCCCTGAAAAGTGAAATTTTACTTCTGTTTTTAAAAAAGCACAAAACTAGCAAAATTTATTTGACTGGGAGGCTATGCAATCATTCCATATTATTGAAGGAAGAGGTATTAGCAATTGCAGTGGTCCAGCGGTTTTACTTTTTTAATTCTGTGCTGAAAAGTTTTGAGATGACTAACATTCTCTATGGTGCACATATACAAATGCAGAGGAAAATCTTGATCATTAAATGTATCCACCACTCTTTCTTGACCTCTTCTTTGAAAAGTGACAGGCAACAAACTAAATTCCTAAATATCGTGCCATCTGATCTATATGACAAACACATCAACTTCTACAAAAATGTAAACTTTTCTTCATTGGAAGAGTCCAGAAAAACCTTTCAACTGTGGAATGTGAATGTTTGCCTGGCCAATATAGAAAATGTGACACTCTTTAGACAATTTGTCTCTTTAAGTTTGAAAAAAATGTATGTACTGAACATTTGTTAAAATGAGATAAATATCTGAGAATGTGCTAATAATTTTCTAATAAAGTTTAGAAAATCCCCAGACTTCAGGTTATAAAAATATTATTGATTTTTCCCACAGTTTTTATACACTAAAGAAATACAGGATAGGTCCACATAAGGAAACTGAGCATGTTAACAAGGAAGGGAAAAATTTAGATTTTACCTTATTTCTTCCATGCTCTTAATTATTTATTTTATTATTATATTTATTATATGTATCATATATTTAATTATTATTATATATTATACACTGTATAAGATATATTACATATAATATATAATAGATCTTATATATTATATATTATTGCATATATTATTGTATTATTATATATTATATTATTATTATTATTAATAACATTTGATGCCATGATTTATGGGAAAATATATATATGTTAACAGAGTTTACAACTTTTTAAGGAAACATATCTTATGTGTCAATGGCCCTAATCTCATTTGCCTTAAGCATTCATATTGTTCTAATTATATCACATACAGTGATTTCCAGATGTTAAATCTGTATTTCATTATGTATACTTTGTGTAGCAGAAGTCATCACAAATGACTAAATAGCTTATAGGTTCTGTGGAGCACTCAAAGAGTGATAACAAGAAATGCAATTTTGAGCAAGCTGACTAATATGGAGTATACTTAAGCCTGCTAAAATACCGCTGAAAGCACATGAAGTCCCTGGAGCATGCACTTCATGTTAGCACTAGCAGGGTTTCACTGCTAATGGTGTTTCAGACTTTCTCATGATTCACTGCTTTCAACAGATACTATGTACTGTGATGCTCAATGATGAAAGAATATACAAAACAGATCCATCTATTAATTTTCCATGCTGCAAACCATAAACAAAATAGGGACTATTCTGAGCCACAGCAAGTTGAATATGGGCAAGATTTTGTGCTACTTTTGTGCATTTCAAATTAAATGGTCCCATAGAAATACTTAATGAAAGAAACTGAGGACTGAAAAGACCACTTTTCTCAAAGCAAAACATTATAAACAACTCAGAAAATGACAGTTGTTCAGTTGATCTGACCAGTGTGAAGCAACTTGAAGAATGTGAGAATTTTCATGTGAGAGTC
This sequence comes from Urocolius indicus, assembly GCA_013401255.1. Taxonomy (NCBI): domain Eukaryota; kingdom Metazoa; phylum Chordata; class Aves; order Coliiformes; family Coliidae; genus Urocolius; species Urocolius indicus. Next base: position 4,794 of record WBNH01003999.1, read on the forward strand.
CATGAAAGATGTATATTTTATGTGTGACATTTTAATAATCTAAACCAAATCAAAATGAATTATTGTAGAATAAGATATCATGATTAGATCCACAAAGTTTTGTGTGGGTCTGTGAAAACTGGTTTTCACAAACTCAAGCTACATTGTTTATGTTTAAATCAAGTATTGCATCCATTGTAGGTGTTAGTTGCAGCATTTTCTGAGTTCCCTGAAAATACATTTTAAACATTCCTGATCTTTGGGAACAGTTGGTCCATTTATATGTCCAGTAATATTTTCATATATTACAATTTGTTAGTAAAAGCTACTCTGAGCACATATTTGAGAAGAAATGTTTAGGTAAGATCCAGAGTTCAGACAGGGTTCTAGTTAGCAGTTTTTAAATTGCAGGAAAATCCCTGCCTCTATGAAATCAAAGGATTTACTCACTTCAGGGAAGTCAGGATTTTACTGCAGCTGCTTTAAAGTCTCATTTGTCTTAGCCCAAATTTCTGTGGGATTTCAGAGGCCAGTCTTGGGAGCTCTATAGGTAGATTTCCCTTGAGCCAGAGATTGATGTAGACATGGTGATGGGGATCCCCATCAATTGTGCAGCCAGCTCACTGTGCATGCCATGTACCTGAGAGCAGCACCAGGTCTCACCTGCAGCCACCTGCTTAAGACTTTAAACTTAAACTTTATTTACTTCTGTTCTAAACTTGCATCATCCATTGAACATCTCTTCACTGATATTCGTTTCATCTGGGTTTAACTACAATAAATGGCTGATAAGCCAAGAATCAGTGCTGACTCTCCAGTGACAAAGTGCAGCTGGAACATCATAACCCCAGAAAACCAGACTGCTCCTGTAGTTATCAGATCAAAGTGTAAAATGTGTGGTGAAAAGTGCAGACAGCCTAGTTATGAAATATGCAGGTAAAATGTTGTTTGACCATAGAACAGCTTTCAGAAACAGGTGAAAATCAGCTCAGGACCAAACTCACTTTATAGTGTTCAGCTCATAAAAACTTTAGTCTGAAAAAATGTTTTTTCCAAGTAATATTCCACTTTTGAAACCAAGGACCTTAATGATTCCATCACTTTATTCTCATTAAAATCTTTTTGACTTGTGCACAATTTGCTGATCAAATGTTATTCCTTCACCGGAGATTTATGTCACAATAGAAACAGAGGCAGATGGAAAAAACACATCGATTGCAAAAGTAAAACACTCAACATTCAACAGAATGCTGTCTCATTCTAAGTGATCTGTGTTTCAGAACTGACAATGAAGTATGATTTGACATCAAACTGTGCAGTAAGATTTCTTCAGAAGCACTCCTTCTTACACATTGAAATATACCTTAATTGTCTCATACACTAAAAAGTATATTCAAGCATCCTGCAGATTTTAATTATGATTACTAAAAACAGAAAGAGTATATGTATTACATAGTATACTTGCAGGCCTTTCCTAGGCTCAGGGTTTCATAATTACTAAGAATTACTATGAATTCCTACAAATTCCTATGAATAACTATAAATTACTAAGAATTATGAAGAACAAGTTGAAACTCTAACCTTGTCTTGGGCAGCTCGAGATGAATGGTACAGAACCCAAAGCAGGATTTGAAGATGGGAAATATGGGAAGCATGGGAAAAGTGGGAAACACTGGCTTATAGTTCTCTTCAAGTGGAACTTAAAAAAATCATGAGAAGAGACTCTTAATAAAATTAATCCTGTAAATCCCAAAATTTACAGCACAGTTTATTCAAAGCAGAGAGTAAGCTGGAGGCAGAAGCAGTGCAAATACCTAACAATAAGGATTGATTAAAGTTCATCACACATTAATATATTTATTTTTAACCTTTTATGAACCAAGGAAAAAATACTATTAATCATAATGGTGCAGTCCAGAGACTGGTAAAACACATCTAGCAGTTTGAGGTCAGACTTCTTTCCTTTCAATCCATCTCAAGTATATGAAACATAAGAGCAATATTCAATAAGATAGTGGGAGAGATGAAAGAAAATGCCGCGAAAGGCTGGGAAGTAGTATTGGGCATGAACAGTTTTGGTAGGTCATGAAGCAAGAAAAGTAAAGGCTAATAAAAAGACAGTTCGTTTAGCCCATGATCAGTAGAACAAGATCTAATTCTTTGAATTTCTGAATCATTACTGAAAGTCAACATGGAGCATTCTTCTGCAAGGGACTGTATTGATTTATGTAAGTACATTGAGTATTTTTGTCAATAGTCTCAGGACAGTTAAGAGCAACAAGTTATAAGCAGAATCAGAAGAAAATTCTCTTTATCCAGGAACCTGATCTAGAAGTCAAAACTCTTATTGGTATTAACAGAGACCAGGACTAAGACTTTGATCCCATGCTTTGTGCATGGTTAAAGAATAGAGAACATCTGGACCCCAGGAAACAGAGAAACTGATAGAAATCTAGTCAACATTACAAAAACCTTTTCTCAGTGACTTCATCATCCTATTTAAAGTGTGCACAGGGAACATAATGCTCTGAAATACGTAAAGGAAGACTTTGACTTTCAATCAATGTAAACAAAGGGTGAAAGTATTTTTTCCATATTTGTACAATGAGACTGACCTACAAAACAGTGACTGCAGCAAAATACGCTCTCTTATAGACTTCAAAGGTACATTTGTCTGTTTGAATGTCTCCTACATAAAAGAACGATAAACGCACTTATTTAATTGTGCCCTCTTCCTCCAATGTCTTCCTAAGCAGTAAATTATACTGCATCCATATTTCTCTAAAGTGTTAGTCGGCTTCCGGGCAATCAAATTAATGAGCAGTGTTGCTAAGAGCCAGGTGTGCCAACCTAAATGAAATGTCTCATGGAAGTTTGGACTTTGGATTATTAACCACAGTTAATCGACCTGGTTATTTTATACACAGAAACAGATGTCTCTCCAGAACTGACTTCATTTTTTTTCAGTATTCAAGTAGCAGGAATTACTTTAAAACACACATTACACTTTGCTCTGTAGGCTGTTGGACAACAGGAGGGGCAATGTTGATTCTTTCATTTTTTATTCTGATTTTATTCAATAAGATTGCTGCTCACTACAGTGGCTCAAGATAAGAGAAAAGATCTATTATTTTGTTGCAACAAGCTAAACTTACAAAAGCTTCCTAAATGCATAGTATCTCTGAAAGTATACAAAATATGCCAAAGTACCTTCCTCTCACCCCCCTCCCCCCCTCAAACAAAATGCAACCTTTTTAAAGAGCTCTAGGGAAAGAAAATGAAGGATGCCAGATGACAAATGCTAAGTGCTCATTGCTTAGCAAACATGCTGAACAAATATCAGAAATCTGCAAAGCCATTAAGTACAGGAACTCATTCCACTGAAGCCCAGAGCAGGAAGACAAATAAAGAGCTAGCACTATACTCATGATAATACAGTGAAAGGCAACTGAGTTATATTGAAATTAAATGCGAAGAGACATTTATTCTGGTGCAACTATATTGTTCCACGCTGCTTTATATCAGACTCGAGTATTTTGTTTTAAGATAATGAAAGGAATCATGACAGAAATGACACTGTATTGTGAAAATTAACAAAGCAAAATATTCTTCTCATGTAAAACTTTCGCCGCTGGTTTTACTTTCCTCTCTGCAACAAAGGAGAGGACTGTGCATTCATGTACAATCAATTAATCATCATTCTAACTTTTAATAACATGTAGCATCCTTAATCCTTGAACTATCAGCCACTTCACAATCATAGAATGGTAGGGGTTGGAAGGGACCTTTAGAGATCATCTAGTCCAACAGTGTTACACTGAAAACAGATTAACATGCACCATGTATTTTATCATCACTTACATTAGATGTTACTGCATGAGAGCAAAACAGAAGGTGGGTGAGTTGTCATAAAGATGTGTGGTAGGCTACAGGTAGAGAGAAGACATGCATGTCTGTCTCCTTGTTCTACCTAGAACATAAGGAGCCGGCTAAGGTCCTTGAAGCTATTCTGTTATAATGAAGATTATCAGGCATAAGCCAAAGGCTCCTGTCTGAAAGTAGGAATTATTTACTTTTCCAGCAGCAAAGCAGTTGCTGGTTCTCAATAGAGAGAGATTTGCATAGAATAACTTATCTCACTTACAAGGTATGGTAAATTTGTTTTAGCAGTTCCACCCATGTACTACCTTGATAAACATATCTTACATTTTGACAAAGTCAGTCTATAGCTCTGTTATTAACCAACAGAGGATGATTTCCAAAAGATAAAGACCAATCCAAAATTTAAACCTAAAGGTAAACAATTTTGGACACATACTTCATCAGTATTTTAAATGCCATTTAATACATTTCCAGGAAAATTCTCTAGGTTGTTTTTTTTTTTTTAAAAAGAGAATGCAATATTCCAATTCTCCATTTTTGCTACGAAGGATAAAAAACATATATGAATTAATTCGAGGTTTAACTCCAAAAGGGTTTTAGCCTTCTTGGCTGTATCCCTACATACACTGGCAACTTTCCTGTACTCTTCCCAAGCAACCAGGCCCTTTTTCCACCTTCCATAGAATTCCTTCTTCTCCTTGAGTTGTTATAGTAGCTCCTTCACTTCCCTAACCAGACCCTTTTTATTTGCTAGAACAAGGTCCACCTCTCCTCGTTGGCTTCTCAATCACCTGTGACAGGAACTTGTAATCAGCAATCTGTAGGAAACTCCTGGACTGTGTGCGCTTGGCTGTGTGGCTTTGCCAGCAATATCAGGGTAGTTGAAGTTCCCAACGAGGACCTGAGATTGTGACTGTGAAGCAGCTTTCAACTGTTCGTGGAAGGCCTCATCCATTTCCTCCTCTTGATTGGGTGTCCTGTAGTTAACTCCCACGACAGTATCACCCACATTACCCTGTCCCTTACTTCTCACACATAAACACTCAACCCACCCTTCATTGCTGCCCAGGCAGAGCTCAATGCACTCTAATTACTCTCTTACCTAGAGAGCAACTCCACTACCTTGCCTCGTTGGCCTATCTTTACTAAATAGTATATATAGCCATTCATGGCTGGGCTCCAGCTGTCCCATCATGTATCTGCAACTCACATCTCCTATAACAGACAAATGTTGTTACACAGAAATTTCCACTTAAACATAGCAACTGTGAGGGTGACGGAGTACTGCTACAGGCTACTCAGGGAGGAGTTGGAGTCCCTGTACCTGGAAATATTTAAAAGATACATAGGTAAGGGACATGGTTTAGTGATGAGCTTGGCTGTGTTAGGTTAGTGTTTTGAATTGATGACCTTAAACATCTTTTCCAACCAAATTATTTTATGGTTCTATGAAACATAATATTTGAAGGAGGTTATGAACAGCAGAATTACATAATTCTAGAAAGTATCATCAGCAAGTAACTTCATCTTCAAGGCCACAATAGAACCATATCATTTTCTTAAAGAAGGGCTCCAGGATAGTGACTTGTTGACTGAAGGGAACTCAGCACCAGTGTGCAGTGATCTCCTGAGGAAAAAGTCAAGTACATGCACAGGCAGGGTTGCCTGCACAGATGGAAGCTTTTCAGTGCTAATGGGACTCTATCAGCATATTCACATCCAGAAACAGTGCATACATAGCCCATGCTCAGTGAGTCCACACACTAGATCCAGAAATCTCAGTGAGGACAGGGCAGTGGTTGGCACTCAGATCATCCTCTCTGTTCTGTTTTTCCATCTCTTCAGAGAGCTGCCCATGGGCATGGAGTACTGTTGATCTGGAGGCAGTTATATATTATTCTTCTCTCCACATACATGGTATTGCACCTGAGTAAAGCTTTCATGAGGCGCTGCTGCTTACTGCAATGAAGATATTTTTATGTTTTAGCTTTAGACTTCATTTAAATGTCCGAGTCCTGGCCAGAATAGGCTTTGTTCCACAATTCCATAGGTGAAGAATCTAGTGTAATAAACCCCGTTCCTGTTTGTCCAGATCACTGTGAGCTGTGTCCTCTCAGCATACCATAACAAAAGGACATGCTGGGTCACCTGGAGGCCTGCAATTCAGAGCTTGAATTGCAGTGTGGTACTATCTAAACTGTGTCACTCTTCTATGACAGCTACTGCTGTCAGTGACCTAAAAATGAAGCACAAGGTGCAAAATTAGCAGTCAGCAGCTAAAGAAGATTTTGAATCCTGCTTGTGAAAAAAAAATTAAGAAAAAGAAAAAATTAAATAAGAAGAAAACATGAGTATGTCATTCTGCAGCGGTCTGGTGCAGCTAAATTCAAAACTGCCTGTTGTGGTCAGTGGTCAAGGTTCAGAAAATCAGCACGGATTCCTTCTGCACAGATAAATGACAAGATATGGATATGATCCCCTCACACCCATGTCATTCTTGCCAAGAGCTCTGGAAAGTGGTGTTTTCAAGCCTTCAGATGAAAGCCAGTGTTTACTGGAATCTACTGTGAATTGCAAGAGGATACATATATTATTAGGTCTCAGAACATTCATTGGCTCTGTCTGGGCAAATAGTTTCCATACTCAGAATTCAGGCTGTAACCCCTGAAAGAAATGTTGTGAAGAAAGTAATTTAAATGAATAGGAGCAACACTTACCACAAAGTGAAACAATGAAGTCTCAAATTTGACAATAAAATTACAGAAAGCGGGCTGCTCACAACTTACTGTGGCATTTTTTGCAGAAAGTCACTGTTAGTAGTAGTGGATTTAACATCAAAACCCAAAACAAAAGGAGAACAGGATTGTAAACCTGCAGTGTTTCCTAGTGCTTCTGTTTTAGTCTGTATAACAAGTTCTTTTTCTGTCATATAGGATGGTAACATTGGCTAACGCACACCTAGTCCCTTTCCGATCTTCAACCAAAGACAGTTGTGAGTCAGGCAGATGGGTCACAACAGCCTGTTTTGGTAAATGACTTTGGAACATCTGTCAATAACTGGCAGACTTCTGAGTCCCACCTGGGACTAGCTTTCTTTTCACTTCTGTTTATCCTTGTCACTGTGTGATAAATTGTGAACCAGTCTTTATTCAACCTGAGAAACAGCGAACATCTTAAAAGCTGTAAAAAAATAAAAACATAAGTTTTCAAAAGTTTTTTATTTTATACTAGATCTGAACACACAGCTTGTGACAAACTGCTATCAGTTTTAGTCATCAGAATTTGTCTTTACAGAGCATTTTCATTTGATGTTCAGTTCAGTAATCAAGAATGTGAACAGGATGAATTACAAGGCCGAGTGTGAATTTGAGTGTGTGTTATCAGTGAGCTCAAGTAGGATGAATGAATTTTCAATACTTAAGAAAAAGGGCAATACAAAGCCTTAATTAAAGTCCTTTTATTCCGATTCCAGTTATTTATATATATGGACATAATGTTTTTTTCCTGTTATGGACAGAAGCTATTCTCTGCTTTCATTGATTATAATTCAAATTTTTATAGAGTATCTCTGATGCTTCTGAGGAAAAAATATTTTACAGTCTGCATAAATGGTTACTGTATCTCAGCTCTATAGCAGAGAAGTATCATTCTCTTTGTAACTGCAGTATCTTACACTTACAACCAACATTAACAGTTTGAAGTTTGAATCTGCAGATGTGACCGTGTCTGAAGAACTGTGTTGTTTCGTTTGAATGTACCATGTTGGAAAAGAAATCAGCGAAATTCTAACCACAAAAACATCAGGAGAAAAGTTGGAGTTTGCCTTCCCCCACTTTCAGCTTCTGTCAGTTACCATGCAATGTTAAATAAGTTGCACACACACAAAAAATCACTCGAGATGTTACCTAAAATAACAGAAGGCAAGAGAGTTTTGGAGTTGTAAGTAAATTTAACAGGAGAATGTGTTTGGAATTTTTCTTATCTAGAAATAATTTTCTGCAGTCCTTTTTTTTTTGGTCTTAAATTAGCATCCTTGCTTCATTTTACACACCTTTTGAATCTGAATTCTTTCTCGTTTCTGAGTTCTGCAAAATCAAGACAGAAATGCATTAAAATATTAGATCGGTCAGTTAGCAGTATCATTCATAGAATCATAGAATCATTTAGGCTGGTGGAGACCTTTAAGATCAAGTCTAGCCTTCGGCCCAGCCCTATCAATCACTAGACCATTTCCCTAAGTGCAACATCCATCCATCTCTGAAACCCCTCCAGGGACAATGACTCCAGCATCTGAGCAGGCCGTTCCAATACTTGACAACCCTTTAGGCAAAGAAATTCCTCTTCATAGCCAGCCTGAACCTCCCCTGGCACAGTTTGAGGCTGTTTCCTCTTGTTATATTTTTTGTTACTATGGAGAATAGACTGACCCTCATGTCGCTACAACTACCTGAAAGGAAAAGATAAGGTCTCCTCTGAACTTTCTTTTCTGCAGGCTAAATGATCCCAGGTCCCTCAGCCATTCCTCGTGTGAGGTGTGCTCCAAATCCTTTACTAGCTTGTTAGCCCACCTCTGCATCCTCTCCAGTACCTCAATTCAGTTACAGACTCCAACAGCAGGAGGAATTTCCCCATGAGTAATGACTTACGATTGAATTAAGATGTTGAGGGAGAAGAACCACCTCTATCAATCTATGATTCTGTGATTCTATCATGGTTTATGTAGGAAAGGGCAGATACATTAACATTTCTAACACGCCACAGTATTATATTGAGCCATTCTGAATACACATGGAATAGAGAAATAGATAGGCACAATTTATGGAATAAAAGTGTTAACATGGACAAATCAGCCAAAAAATACTTCTATTCCCATTCCAGACTTTTTCTTGTCTTATGAGGTTTTATTTCTTTATTTCATTTTATTCCTTAGGACATAGATAAGTTTTTAAAATAAATCCATTTGTTCCATAACTGGTGCTTATTCTCATACACAAATGTATGTGGGCTATGTCCAGCCCTGATTCCTAACATTATAATAGGACATGGGATGTCAAAATCAACTATAAGAAGAACAAGAAATTAGCAAGCTTAAGTTTTCCCAATGCATTACTTATCCCTCCAGCAAAATTCATTAGATATTGATAGGTAATGATATCATTTGGCCAGGGTTCTCAATTGTGTGAGCCAAATATTAGTGGCCTGATTTTCAGAAGTAAGAAACTCACTCCAAGACATATAATCATATTCGACAAATATAACATTTTTAGCAATAGGCAAAAGTTGCAATGTCTGGATCTTCATTTAGACCCCACCAAAGCTAGTATTCAGTTTGGATCATACCCAGTTTTTGGCAGCTATTTGAAAATTAGTTCCCATCAGATAAGAAAATAACATTGTCAGGAAAAAAAACCTCTTAAATACTCTTATAAACTTTATGTGTTTTCCCTGCCAAGACTCCTCCTGCGTCAATCAGATCTTCATGGTCTCTAATGTGTAGAATATCTTTGCACAGTTCATGAATTTCTAAACTGGACTTCCTGAATCTTAAATTGCAAACTTTGAGTGCAGAATTTGTCTTATTTCCCTGACATCTCTTAAGTCCATATGGAAATAAAAGCAGTAGCAGGTGACGGGAGAAACTCTTACAGTTGTCAAAGAGCAACCAGAAAAAGTTAAATAAATGCTGATGAAATTAAAAATATGAATACTGAAATAGGAAGTGGTTAATGTGTTAAATTCATCAATGTGCTGGTATCACGAAGCATTCTCAATATTGTCCTGTGTCAGTGGAAGCCAATTTGCCCTAAATTCCCAACAAGTTGCTTCACAGTCAGTTGTCGTGTTCCCTTAAGCAGAACTGCTATTAACCGGGCATGATTAGAGGAGGCTTATATCTGGTTATCTCTGGGTTATCTCTGCTTCAGATACAAAGATGTCCTGTGATCCTTCACAAGCCTGGAGAGCAATCTGGGTCCTACCAATGAAAAAATATGTAAAAATAGTGGTGCAAACATTTTTTAATTGTTATATTATTTGGAAGGACTATACATATTTATGTAAAACACTTGCTTCCACTGTCTACACTCTGTTATGTACATTACGGATACAGAAAGAGAGCATGTGGTGCCTCACAAGAGCACCTATTGCTTGGCTACACAGAATACTATAAGGGTGACATGATTTGAATTATAACCTTTTTGAAGTACAGAATGTAATTTTCTGTATATTTAAATAGTTAATAGCAAAATAGGGACAGGTTTTGTTGCCATTGCCAGCCATTATAGCTACAATTATATGTATTTTCCTATGTGATCTGATCTAGGTGGACCTGCTTCTGCAGGGAGGTTGGACTAGATGATCTCTAAAAACCTCTTCCAATTCTTCCATTCTATGATTCTATGATTCTGTTTTAATTATAAGCCATTGTCTCATTGTATTTTTTCCCAAGTATTTCCAAACAATTTTCAAGGTATATTGTTAAAATTATAATTTAAACAAGAATGTCTTCATATTTCTAATTGTTCTCACCAAAGCTAAATGTTTATTTGGAGAAAGATATTCATGACTAAGCTGTAACTCTTTCATCCCCCAGATTTACAGCTTAATGGCCATGTCACATATCATATACTTTGCACAATTTAGACATGTCTAGAAATAGTCAAGCAATATCCTTCACAAAAATTTCCCTTAAAGTGTATCTTGAGGTGTTTGTTAATAGAATTAGAGAAACGTTTCCAAGTGGTGTTGGATACACCACTAGTAGACCCATCCAGTCTAAATTAAGCAAAGCAAGTGTGAGGAACAAGATGTCTGGCAGTTGCACAGATTTTTTCATAGATTATTACAAAGATATCTCTACATACTTCTTTTTAAGATTAAGATGAGCTGAAGTTTGCACTGCCACAACTATACAATGATTATTCCCCAGGCTAGAGAGTTTAAGCTCTATAAGCTCTGTGGTTAAACATTTGGATGCAGTGTAAACATATCCTTAGGGGAAAGTTCTCACCATATGGATACAAAAAAGTCAACAGGAATATATCAGTAATGCTAAAATATGGATCAGATTTGTCCACAAGATTTTGTCCAGATTGTGGTCCTTAACAGAATGGAGAAATAAAGTACATATTTAAGTTTAATTATTTTGTTGTGTTCATGTTTTGTTTTGAAAACACCAAGTAGATGAGACCATATGGACTTAATAAATATGATTGCAAATTGGACTCATTTTTAGTTATTCAATAATGAGAAAGCATCTTCTATGATAAACTTTTATTTCTGTGCCTTGTACATAAAGCCTTTTTCCAGCACCAGAAAGCTTTTACATTGAGAAATCCACTCTTAAAAATCCATTTCTAATTCTAAGATTTAGAAATATTCTGATTTTGTTATTATTATTTAGAAACACTGATGTACTTGAGAGTGAATTTGTGTGGCAAAGTATATGCCCATGAAAAAGACACTTTATGATGGAAACATTGACTCAATCCTAACTATAACATAGCCAGGGGCACCATTATAATCATGAAAACCTCACTTGAGAAGTCCTGTCTCCCTACACACATTGATTTTTAAACTCTAATTCACAATCACCAAAATGTCAGGCTCAAACAGCTTATCCTACAAATTCCTAGGAACTTACAGAGTTAATTCACTTATTAAGTTCTTATGAATCATCATAAAATCCATGATTTATGAGACAAATTGTATAATTCACAGTATAATTTATGTACTATGAAAATAAATCTATAAGGTTGGATGCAATATGGTTTGACTCATTTGGTTTAAATAAACTCTAAATCTCTGAGATTCTATAAAGCCAGCCCCAGCTCAGACTTCTTAGAGAACCTCTTAGCTTAGACACTCAAAGTGGAAGCAATCTAGATTTATTTCTTCTATTGCTGTGTGCTTTCAAAATGAAAACCTTTTTTTTTTTGTCACACCAGGAAATGTCCAAAATGTCCATGATTATCCCTGCTGTCTTTTGCATGTTAGCTTCAGAAAAAGACGCTAGAATGCATGTTTCTCAGACTGTTCTGGTTCTTCTCTGGAATGCTCCTTAAAGCATTTCCATAAGGTCAGGTTTTGTGAGATAAAAAAAAAAAAACAACTGAAGTCCTGGATCTCCATGGACAAAATGTGTTTTGCTGCAATGGCAATGCAAAATGCAAAGTGAAAAATATTCCAACTTTTGCTTAAGTAAAAAATGATGAGAATATAAGCAAATGATACCAAAAAAATGTCCGACTTCACTGTCTTCAGTAAGATGGCTTTGATTAGTGTGTTGAAGAAGTCTGTCATGGAACCAAAATACATGAAACATGTATCTATTTTTTTCTTTTGAAGTGGGACTATAATACTGACAAGCAGATACTAAAAAGTAGATGTTTGTAATGTGTCTTTGAAAAACATACTTTCAACAGACTGATATGCCAGAAGAGCAAGATGTAAACCCTCCTTACTGCAGCCTGCTGCAGTCTCTGCCATGTAGCAGGGAGAACTCTGACCCACAACACACTAACCTCTGCCGACTGTGGCCACAACTACCCTTGCTGTAGATCCTTTTCTTCTGGTCATTGTGAAAGGAAATGTTGTATCATTTGGCTATAGCCTGCTTGCTGCTGACAAGTTAATCCCTCATGGCAGATTGCCTCTTCCCTTAACAAACACGCTCAGACTATGTTTGTTGTCAGCTGAACAAACCCTGCAGAGCTCATACGTACTGTATTTTGAACTCTAGTATTAAAAATGGGCTAAAGACTTTCTTCACTTAGTCTCTGCTGGAACTAAAGTGATGTTAGTGCCTTTCTATTATTCTGCTGCTAATAAACTCCACAAACTCCAGAGCCCTTTCTTTTATTAAAAAATTGAATGTGGAAATACAGATTTATATAATCCTCACAACTTAATCGAAGGAAATTAGATTGCCACAAGACCCTAAATTCTGGTGGAAAAACCTAATCTTTAGAGCAGTCCAAGACAATCCTTGGCTTGTCCACAAGTGCATGAAATTAATAACATTATTTAAAATACTCTGCTTTCCCCAGCACATTCTGTCTGTGGGCTTCTCCCCTTCATAGTGCAAAGCACCCTCAGGGAAGCAGCAAGCTGTCAAGCTCCTTTCCAGTTGTGCTAATCACATCTGACTCGTATCAGATGAAAACAGAACAGCCCCACACTGATGAGCTGAATACCACTGATAGTATGGGTAGCTCATATTTGCAGGAAGAGAAGCATTGGTTAGAAGAATAAACAAATCAATACAAATCAAAAAATTAGATCTAGTAGCTGACTAATGTTTGGCACAATTATCTTTCATCAGGATCTTTGGCTCAAATTCTTTGTCCAGTATGAATTGCTTCTTGATCCTGTCAGACCATTGGGGAAGTATTTTTTTCTCTTTGATGAAATTTGCCTTCTGTGCTAAACCCCTAAGATATTTGCAGGTAGGGAGGGAAAAATTTATTACCGTGAAAAGCAGTCAGCATGGGCAACAGTAAGAACTAGTACCTCATCATTATTCATTAAATCCAGATTTTGTCACAGAAGTTTTACCTCTAATAGGGAACCTGTCACTTTGAACAAGGAAGACTTGAAAGAAATGATAGAGTTTTACAGTTAATTATGTTTTTCACAAGTTCAAAGTTTGAGCTGTCAGAGTAAGATGTGAGACAGTCTCTTACTCACTGGGGATGTTTGGTGTTTATTATGCTCAGCATTTCCTCCATCTGAAAATCTAACATTTAATGGGGTGATTTAGTTGGCAGTGAATGACAGGTCGTTGTCAGGGTTCCTGACATGTTCCCCTGCCAGGGTAAGCATTCACTTCTCTTACGTTGATCTCTAAAAATGAAATATGAAAGAACTAGTAGAGTAGGTTGGTTTGGGTTTTTTTTTCTAGAACGGGGTGTTCATATTAAAAAGAAAAGTCTTAAATTTACTGGGGTAAAATATTTGCTAAATTTGAGTTAGATGTAAAAAAAAAGTCAGGACAAATTTTCAAGCAGATATTTACAATCTGGGAGGATGCTAATGCACATGCTATATACAACGTTTTGAAGTACTATCAAATAATCTTTGACTATTATACTCTGTAGTCAAAGGAAACAACAACCTTGGCTAACACAGCATTTTATTTTGATATTTTTCGATAACTTTAAACATTTTAACTTGGAAACAGCAAATTTCACTTGCTCGTAATTGCACTTTCTCATGTTTGAGCATATATTATACCTATCTAGAGAAGAGTTTATTAGGTACAGGATTTGTAGGGGAGGAATAACAACAGTTTACAAAATCCAACAAAACACTGATGTAAAATCCTCTTATTGTATAATAAATGGTGAAAAGGCTTAGACAGCTACTCTCACAGTCATCTTTAATCATTTGTCAGATCATTTTATGGTTTTCTCACTGCGCCAAATAGGAATAATCTGATGCCTAATGAATATGTATATAATCATAGAATGGTAAGGAGTTGCATGGTCTAGATCAAGGATTCTGGAGCAGGAAAGACAAAAGGAAATAGTGAATTACTGGTGTATGCAGAGGCTTGGGCCGGTGCCGCGTGCTGTGCAGGTTTTTGATTACAATGCAGTTCCATGTTTTTCAGCAAGCCCTTCTGCCCCTGATTCTGTTTGAGCTTGCTGTGTGTATGACCTCCTTCAGGGGCTCAGCTACACCCCTGAATTAAACACCCCTCCTGTCAGAATTCAAATGCACTGTGGGAAATAGAGGAACTTTGCATAAAATTTCTCCTGGGGCTCAACAAAACATATAAATTCACAAGGCAATACGTTTGGTCTTAATTAAACATCCCAGGGTTATACACATTATGACTATACTTTATATCTTAGACTCAACATTATTTGAACAAGGATTTGATGTGTGTTTCATTCCATTTTATAGTGCCGTGACTACCATTAACATTTTCAATTATATTCTTATATTAAAAAAATAAATGAATGTCAGTTGAGAATATATGTATAAAATATGGCCAAGGAGAGATGTAAAAGAAATATGGGAACTTGGAAAGTCTACTCTATCTCAATGGAGGATACATAAACATTTTTACTACATAATCCATAAATCAGCAATATGGAAATAAATGAGCAAAACCATTAAAGTTACAACAGAATTTTTCCCATTGATTTTATAATGTCTGTTTCATAGGTCACATTATCCAAATGCTTTACTTGTTGTCAAAAAAAAGTTATAAATATCTTGATTGTTGTAAAACTTTCAAAAGCATTTGTTACGTACCAAAGCATAGCTAGTGTCTAGGTCTGACCAACATGCAGTATTCACATGCTAAGCATGATCACCATTTACTCTTCCAGGAATACACAGTGCACACTTAGCAGTAAGCAAATGCACTGGCTAAACCGATGAGAGCTTTTCTGGACAGAAAAGCATGGTATGATAAATCTCATCTTTCACACACCCAGTACTTTTTCTTTTTTTGAGAACATGTCTCATAAAGGATGTTGCAAGTCTGGCTCATGGATTCATTTATCTTTCATAAATCAGAAGGACCTAATCCAGTGTCTTCTCCATCAGTTATATCACTGCACAAAACCTCAGTATTTTCTGAAAATGGACACGTTGCAGACTCAGTCTTCTGTATTGCAACAGCTCTGTCACTGGGTCCATGAACACTATTGCAAGCATAAAGCTGTGCAAGCACAAGTGCCTTATCTGAAAGCTCAGGTTAAAACAAAGCCTTTCTAGATATTAAAAAGTCAAGGAGTCAGACAATACTTTCAGAAGCAGTCAAGTAATTTCAATCTGTTTTCTAAGATTATTCAGAGCCAGGTCTCAAATGGGCTTAGGTGTAGAAATATTCAAGTTCGCGACTGCAAAGGTTAGCTAGTTGCCAGCGATTACCTTTTCTGTAAGAGATAAAAATTCCCTATACGATGATTGAAGAGAGTAAAATACCTAACACCTAGGAAAGAAATGTACAATACCCAACTCATTGGAAGAAGTAATACAGAAAGTACCATTCAAGAGAAGAGAGTATTGAAATGCAGATTCCCCATTGCTTCTTTTGAAGGGCTGGGGGTTTGTTTGCTTGTTTGTGCCAAACCAGGACCCCTTGGACACATTTTCTTGGTGAAAGCCCAGTCAGGGTACCCAGCATTTTGAACTTATAGTCCAGATATACACTAGGTTATTAAATTCTGTAATGCTTTTGTAGGAATTGAATTCCCCATGTCACATAAGTTGCATCAAATATCCTGAAGAAGACACATGGGCAAATTGTGTCTTGGTGTTGATGTAAATGCACATGGTAGAGAGAGAAAGGGATCTTGTAAAGGAATCATTTCAAAAGGACCACCCATCCAAAGGGATGAGATCCAAAAAGCAGAGCTTTCAGAAAATTATTTGAGCCAAAATATAAAATATAGACTTATCATGAGACAAATGGTTAATTTACCTAAAGGATTAAATATGTCTCATTTCAAGCAAATATCTTTCATATGGTAGGGATGCCCTTAAATGTATTACTCATCTTCTGTATTTGAACAGGAATATTTGGGATGGAAGAAAGCACTATTTCCACTCTGAGATTTGGGGGCAAAGACTAATGAATGCCTTCATCAGTCAAGTTGACAGGACCAAAGAGTTTATTGATTACTGTCACACAGAACTCAGTAGAGACCTGGCATGAGCTGATCAGAACCAAACAGTTGCTCTTCTGCCTGAAACTGGAACACAAAAAGTTCCATTTAAACATAAGAAAAAACTATTTCACTATGAGGGTGAGGGAGCCCTGGCACAGGCTGCCCAGGGGCATTGTGGAGTCTCCTTCCTTGGAGGTCTTCAAGACCTGCCTGGACATGTTCCTATGTGACCTAATCTAGGTGGACTTGCTTCTGCAATGCGGTTGGACTGGATGATCTCTAAAGATCCCTTCCACCCCTATCTTTCTATGATTCTATAATAAGGGTCATTATAGAGGCTTCTACCATATTCTCTTCTTTAATATCCCTTGCTAAGGATCATCGCACCTATCAAGTCACTTTGACTTGCGTGATCTCTCAGTTTGAAATCACTTTTTTATGTTATGGTGGTTCTCTGTATACCAAGTCATACACATTTTTTTCCTACAAAATCCAATATTTTTGCTTTCCTTTACAAATATCCTTATTTATAAAGACCCATCAACATTGAAATGAGCTTCTAAATAGAGGAGACTCTGTTTTCTGTTTTCCATTGAACCAGATTTCATCAAGCAGTATTTAATTTACCGTATGCTAAATATAGATTGGTCTGAATCTACATTCTATATGGTTGGCACTTTACTATTTTCGTGGCATTTTTCAACAACTCATTGCATTAAGGACAGTAACAACTTGTAGGGCAACTCTAAATCTAAACAGGACTCCACACTCCTGCTCATTATGCTCCTTGGAGATATTCACCGTTTCCTTTTTGTTTATGGTATCTTCCAGTAAGACTAACTTAGGGAAGTTAGAAAAAATAGACTACACAAGTATGTAAGTGTTTTTGGAGTTTCTTCAGCCAGCATAAACAAGTCTACTCCTGTGCTGCTCAAGATATAGACAACTTTTCCTGCACCGTCAAAACAGACACTCCTCCTTTGACTTATTTTTCTTTTTGATAAATATGATAATCCTCTGATTTTCGTTTTTGTTATAAGCACTCATATGTCTGACCCTCTGTTATACTTTTCAGCCCAAAAGAGACCTTTGTATATTCTAAGTAATTATCAAGAACACATTAGGAGTCTGGATAGGCTTTTAAAATAATATTGGAATGTACATAATTTACTTATATGTTTTCATAGAATCACAGAATTGTTTCAGTTGGAAGAAACCTTTAAGATCATTAAGTCCAGCCTTTGTCCTAGCCCCATCAACTACTAGATCATTTCAGTCCGTTTTTCCAATGCGTATAGGCTATATGTTCCTCTTTACTATCGAACAAACATTGATGTTAATTGGAGAAAGAAGCATTTTGCACAATGAACATGAGATATAAACACCTGTCAGAACCCTCTTGATGTTACAGTCCACATAAAATACAAAAAAATATTTGGATTTAGCTAATCCACTCCCAGGTCATCCATTTTCTCAATGATTTATTTGTTCTGAATGTGCATAATTAAAGGATTCATATTTTTTCTTTTTCTAACAAGATTAGCAAAGGCATTCGTCATTGTATATGTAGTAACTGTACAATATTTCCATTCCTACCTTCTCTCCTTGAACTACACTGTTTTCTCAGAAAGCCAGAAATGTTCCCAGGTGACAACGAAGCATTGGCTTCTGTGAGAGCTGGGAATAAACCGGACCACCCAGAATTAGAATTTTAAAGAAAAAGATCTGTTCACTTGATGAGAAGCTTATTACAGGCTCTTTTCCAAGTGGGAAGTGAGCTTTAAAAATAATCTTTGGAAAACCACTCATGCATTGCTAACTTAAACAAACACTATAGCTTTAGCTAAAACAGAGAATATATTTTCTTCCTGATAATTTGATCTCAATTATGCTTTGTAACAGAGGGGAAGTAGCAGATCCTCAAAGGAAGTAAGCAACAGATGCAAGATGTTTAGAAAGTTATTATAATTTGTGTAAACATTATCCTGGAATAAACCAAGCATTAGCCAAATTGAGGGCATCAATCATATTCATAAACAATCTTTTTGTCCAGCAAAACTGATCCATGTCACAAAACAGATGCCTTTCTAAACGAAAGATAGGACCCTATTAAGTCCTGAAGTCTCTTTTCTCCTTCTAACTTCACTAAAAACTGGGAAGTGCCCTGAGAAGGTTGTAATTCATCACATAGACAATGGTCTCTCCAAGCTGCTCAGAGGCAAAGATTCCCGTTATAATTACCCTTTCATTTACACAGAAGACTGTAGTTCTTTTTAGTTCTATAATGTGCAAGTTTCAAAATTCAATGACTAATTAAAAGAACAAGACAAAAATTCTTACCATCTCTGAAGACCTAAAATTGGGTGGAAATTTGTGGAAGCAAATGAAAATATGCCTTTTCATTTTCAGTACCTAGGAAATGGCTTTTTTGTCAGCAAACTGAAGTTCACCATGAGTCCCTGAGACCTTCACTGGGATGGGATTTTTTTTCCAGAGTTTTATATGTCAGAAAAAGTAGACATGGTGCTCCAAGCACCGAGGTAAGTCCAGATAGCACACAGAACAGCAGCTCAGCCTACTTGAAATGAGCAAGTTTGTCTACTAAAAGTCACTTGGCTGCAACAGCTTGAAGCAAGACTTATTCATGCTTTTTCACAATGGTAGCTCAGGACCTTGACAGCACCCTGGAAAGGTGTTCAAAGGCAGCAGAAAGTGTGATGTTCTGTTTCTACCAGTTTGTCTTTCCTCCGATTTACAGAGTGGCTCCCATATGCCTTGCCAGTGGCGGAAAAGAGCTCCAGCAAAGTGGTGAACTCTAGTTGACTAAACACAGGTTCTGGCAATGCCTGCAGCTACCATTGTGGTCTGCTAGTCTTTACAGCAGACAAGTTAGGTTTTTTGAGCTTCCCAGGGCATATAGAATACAGCTCTGGTAATTAAGGCATGCAAACCTTACACATAGGAAAACATCATTCATTTTCTAGTAACAGTGCAAACTCCATTGGAGTGAAATAAAATATGACTAACAATAATCTTGCTTCTCCTATAGTATCACCTACTACGAACATATCCAAATTCATGCATGGATCTCCCCAAGGCTCTAGACCACCAGCAGAAAACTGCATAATGACATACTAAATTCTGATTATCTATTTAGCATCAACACAACCAAGATCTTGTATTTACTACAAAGCTAAATCAAATATAGGTCCTACACCAAGTCTCATCCATGCATGGAAAATTTTAATGCATGTAAATTTTAACGTATGAAAGGAACATAAAGCTATACTAGTGAATCAAACAGGTCCTGGACCATTTGCTAATCAATGCACATGTCAAAGCTCTCGAATTTCCTTCTTCTGGAAAAGCGATCTAAATAGAAAAGACCAACAAACGTCCTGATGGATGCTTGCGAAGAGGCTGCTAGTGTGGCAGGAATCATGGGCAAACCACACAGTCTAGCAGAAGCGAGCCATCAGCTTCCAGTCCTAAGTACATTCCTAGACACTGCTTACCAGGCTAAAATTTAACGTCTAATTTACATCTATGTGTCTATGTTTGTTTTAAAACCAAACTCAATTTTGTGTAGTGTCAGTTTTAAATCTTAATTGTATTCATCAAACTTTTTGTAATTAATAACATATACAGGACCCGTTTCCTTTGTTAAGTACAGTGGCAGAGCTTTTTTGGTGATTGTAGCACCAAACCAGATTTGTTCCTTGTTATTCTCTATCTGGTTCTCATTTGATTGATTTGCTTGGGTTGGGTTGGGTTTTTTAAAGCTAGTCAAGATTTTTTTTTCTTCTTTCCAAAGGAAGAAACAATCACAAAGCATATGTGTATGCCTGCATATGAAAGTACACCCATATGTGTTTGACAAACATTAAGTCCTTGCTAATATAATAGAAAAAGGCAGCTAGGGAAAACAAGGCAATCCTGTGAGTCTGTATAGTTCTGCCTAAGAAAAGGCTGTCAAAGTGACTTCTGTGTTATTAGACACCAATGAATACAAAAGGGAATTTTCCCTTCTCATTCCCAAATGAATAGAAATCCTGGAGCTCCAATAAAGAGAATAACATAGGAAACAGAACTGATAGTTTAGGTACTAGTGGGGTACTTGCTTTGACTATCAACTCCTTACTTAGGGATCTGCTATATTGTAGGAGGTATCCAATGATGGTACCACAGCCCTGCATATCCATGTGTATCAGGACACTGCAGTTCCTCACTTGGCTAAAAATTTGTCTATCGTAGCCAAAGGGATCGGTATAAATTATTTATAGGCCTCTAGCTCTAAAGATTCTGCATCATGAGTAACCAAACACCACAAAACCAGAGACTTGCAACAGTTTCCATCTGCTTGGACCACTTGTAAAGTAGCTGAGAGATTCCAGTATTGTGAATCAGGTTTTCACATCAAGATACCTACTACCACAATTGGCACCTTTGAGTAAACTGTTCAGAAAAGAAATGGTTGGAAACTTCACAAACTTTCTTAACTTGTCTGAGTTACAGAACACATAGTATGCAGAGAACACAGGAGAACCACAGGAGAGTCAAGGTAGCAAAAACTGGACTGTTGATCTCTCTCTTGTTTACCACCTATATAGGTTTTTGTATTCAGGTCTGAAACTATTGCTAAATGCAATTTGTTTCTAATAAGAGTTTATTTAGATTATTTGTTAATATACATAAGGACTTTCATGAAGAAAAACAAATATACAGTATTTACAGTTAACTAAATGTTCCTAAGCAGTTTACATTCATAAGAGCCAAATCTTAACCATACTTGCTGCATCATTCAGTTTTAGAAATTGGATCAGACAGTCTATTAAAACAAGACAATTGTTGTACAAGATGATGGACTGGTAGTGAAAAGGCTTTGATTTTTCTGGTTTTAAGTGGGTGATATTTTGATCAAACATAATATGATAAGTTAGCATTTTACATAACGGTAATTCTGAAGAATTTCAAGAAGAGGAGGAGATGATAAGCCTCTGCCTGTAAGAAAATGTATATGAAGATATCTGAAGTTGCAGAAGAGCAGTGGCATAGCAATCTGGATGTCCTGTTTTAGTACTGTTAATTCTTACAGTGTTACATTCATTTACAGACCTCAAATTCTAGAGATTAATTTAGATTGACATATTTTTATGGATAGTTTTGGATCTTTTAAAACTGAACTTGCTCAAAGTAATGTAATGCATTAAAAATGCAACAACTTACAGACATATAAATACCACTTGACGGTCTTGTCTTTGATAAACCAATTTTGTTACTGACATTGGTATTGATTGTCATTCCATTCTACGACAAACATAAAGGATATAAGGGCTGAAACAAAAGATTTGTACTGTTGCGTACAATCTCTACAGCATTGCAGAAATTTTTACCCTTCCTTGCCTTATTAAATTGTTGAAGAACTACACAAAATATGAGACTTCTTGAGTAAAAGTGGATAACTCCTTCATGTGATCCCTCGGCAATATCCCTCACCCTCTACATGCATCCCTTGCCTACTCTGAAGTTTGACAGGACATCCAGAAAAAGGAAGGCAGAATATTTTGGTTTGGTCCAGTCAAACTCCACATAATTTGTCACATTTAACACTCTGCTTTTACACACAAATCCAGGATTCACTTCCTTTGCATGCAGCAGCCTGCTCAAATGAGAAATAGCTATATATCTCATCACTGGCCATCTGATCACTGGGATCAGTCCTGACCACTCAAGAGAAGTCCAAATCCTTTCTCTAGTTGTCATATATGATGATCAGAAGAGAGGGATTGAAATCCAAATTCCCATGTCAGAATCCCGTCTTTTTAAAGTTGAGTCAATATTGCAGTTCCTAAGAGTTGGCTGAAGGTATCTATTGTCTTCAGAATAAGCAGTAAGCATGAAAACAGATGTATTACATTTGTAATATAGTGTAAGATTCATTATCATAGAATCATAGTATCACAGAATCATATGTGAATTGTTTATTGTTTAATGAAGAGTAGATGAGGTTTCTTGTGAGAAAAAAAAAAACAGTGGCTCTGGTGTCTGTAGGACCAAGTACTTTAAAAATATTGCAACAGAGTTAAAACTGATGAACATTCATGTGTACACCTTATATTTATTGCCCTTACTAAAAATAAGACCTTTTTTTCATTATCATTAAAAAAAAGTGTCACTCCATAATGTAGGTTACCTGCTTTAGCAGGGCATTTGGATCTCCAGAGGTCCCTTCCAACCCCTACCATTCTGTGTTTCTGTGATTATAGGATGGAATACAAAATGCAACCATTAGTTTGCCTTCATCCCTCAAGAACAATACTCCTGATGTGCAAAAGTTAAAAGCCGAACTTCCAGGTTCCAACTATTGTGATGAAGATGAAAGGATGCTCCAGAAAGAAACTCCTCCCTACATTTCAAACATGGGTTTTGTTGAATGGGATGAACCATTCTGTGAAGATGGCTATTTGTCTATGTTGGCTCCAGGAAGAAGCTGGGTGGCTACTTGAGACTAGATGGCTTACTTTGAGGTGATCCTACACTGAGAAAAGGACAAAATCAGCTGGTCAGATGCTTTGACCATCATCATCTACTTTACAGATACTTTGCTGAAAAATAATGGTCAACATTTTTTAATCTTCTTGTCTAGGTTTTAGAATATTGATTTGTTGGAAAAACTAGAAACTTTTATCCACGCAAGCACAAGTTAATTTATTTCTTCATTTTCTTATGTAATTAATTCCATCCATGTGTATGTTTTCAGGCTACTTTACATATTAAACACATTACATATATATTTTTTGGAGAAGTTTGAGGCCAACATCATTTTTAAAATATGCAACATCAAACTAACTGCAATGTGTGCTTTATTAGTATTCAGAAAGCACACAGCTACTCATGCAGAGAGGTCAAAATTGAGAGCTATTCCTTTTTTTCTCTCTAGTTCTTAGTGAAAATTTCAATCAATAAGTTTATTGAAATGTTACTGAATTACACCACCTCATTAGAGCTTTACTAAGTTCACCTGAGTCTTACCTTTGCTCTCTGATTAGTAGTATAAACTTCTTACTCATAGTAAAGTTAACCAATTTACACTCTTAAAACAGCTTTCATTGCCCCTTTCAACAGAGTCTTTACTGTTAGAAAACAGAAGACCTGATCATTTCTTATTGGACTTAAAGCAAAATTTATGACTCTGAAGCTTTCCCTTCATAAAGCATTTCTTTACGTTTCACAGAATTTTACTGTCAGCTTCTCGTGCATAGTGCTGATAGTCTTTGGCAATGTTTTTTCTCTTTCTGAGGACTGAACTAATGAAACATCAGGCTACCTGTTATTGTGGTTTCTCTCTGTTAATTTACTCCTTTCTACCCTCAAGAAGAGGGCAGAATAACTATGTGAGATATGTCTTAGTCTTGAAGACTATGAGAGTGAAAACAGGAATGTCATTGTTTCCTGATCTGAGCTGAAATACTGACTCATGTGTCCTGAGCCACCCTCTCTTAAGATTACTTTTATGCCTTCATTTTCCCACATGTCAGCTGAGGATAATGTACTCTGTCTCAGTGGGGATTTGGATAATTAAGGCTTTTAATGCAATCCTTATGTAATAATTGGACTTACTTTAATGAAAACGCTGCAAGGATATTTCTAGCAAATAGGGAATCAATAGCCTCAGGTTCCAAATATCCCAGACGGTCCTGTTTTTAACCCTAGCAAAATAGCAGCTTCATCAGAAGAATTGAGTGAATTGACTTTTAGTCAATGTTTCAGTTAAATAAAATATTTTGCTTTGGATATCTTTTTTTTTTTTTTTTTTTTTTNTGCTTGTAACTTTTCTGAAAAGATACATTGGGATAAACTTGGAACAACTACTTTGAAAATAAAAGCTAAAACTTTGTATGTCGGCATGTGTCTCCCTCTATTTTGGTATTTATTCTCTGACTTTCCAAATCTAAAAGTTTTAAACAAACAGAATATTTAATAAAAAAATTGTAACCTGTCATGTTCATCCAAGAGAGGATTAAGGTTATATTAATTTTGGAACAATAAAGACTTGGGAAGGGTTTTCTTTTTATTTATCTGACTGAGTCACTTTTTGAATGATTACTGTAATGCATCTGGATTACAGTAATTGTTGCATGATAGAGCAACTAATGTTTTTCTATGGTTTAAATCTAAATAATTATCGTGTACATGCTAACAAATAAAAGCAACAGTCTCACACTTCACACTTCACCAGGAACATCACAATATTGCCAGTCTTTCCCTCCACCCTTCAAATTTTAACAGAAAATGCCATTTGTGTTCCTAAATGAAATGTTGTCAAAGCCTTCTTCATATCCCCAGAACTACCTTTCATACAGCACTGTGATGGAAACGCTCACAATCCCATTTGAATGGAATTGGGAAGAGTAGTTTTGGGAGCCTGCTGACAGGGTCCCGTGCTGTATCCCCTTATCCTTTGTCTTCACAGCAGCATCTCCCACTATGCAGAGGGAGCTCTGTGTTTCCTGGCAGCATCTGCCTGCACATCACCTTGTTCACTGTGTCTTGCAGAAAACTTTGAGCCCTCACAGATGACCAGATTCATACTTGCAGGAAGGCAGCTGCTGAAAAGATCCTAAGTTGGTATGGCAGTGAATGAGCTCATCACCATTGGATCAAGTGTATTTATTTTTGCCAGCATTTTTTATGATTTTTTGATTGCTTACTTTTTCACTGTTGGAAAAAAGTGCTCAATAAGCAAAGACTGTCTCTGTCCCTTGACTCCTGCCCAGCATCTAAAATATTCCCATTTTAGAAACCCTCTTGTATTTCCCAGGCTCAAGGGACAGAGATTTTACTAGTGTGATGTAGACTGCACAGAAAAAAACAAAATATGAGGAAGATGCAAACCAATTAATGATTCTCCACAGACTAATTTGCTAAAGTCTTCATGGGAAGTGAGATTTGAATATGGCTTTTTTAACAGATATTTCTCCATGAGAAGCCACATACCGACTCAGTTTCCAATATTCAAAGATTTTAATTCTTTTAAGGTCTTTTTTTTTTTTTCCCTGAATTCACTGCTTCTTAAAATTAGGTCTAAACAGGCTGTATTTTAAAATTTACTGATTTCCTTTTTATATCCTGTGACACTGATGGCAAGGGTCATACAGGGCACAGGACCTGGACACCTAAATAGATCAACAAAGGAAAATCAGTAGCTCTCAAAAAGACTCTAAACCCTCTGCATACTACACAGGTAGCACAGAAAAGGGCCTTGGAAAGGAACCTGGTCTATAGAGAATGCGAATAAACTGGTTGTGTCTGGGAATCATCAGCATAACTTAATTTCCT
The DNA here is from genome assembly GCA_013401255.1 of Urocolius indicus. Lineage (NCBI taxonomy): Eukaryota > Metazoa > Chordata > Aves > Coliiformes > Coliidae > Urocolius > Urocolius indicus. Next base: position 30,620 of record WBNH01003999.1, read on the forward strand.
TCCAAAACACCTCCCTAAGAGCTATAGAAATGCAGCCTCATGCATTTGGTACATAAGCAGCACTTCAAGAAGCCTATGGCTACATATTGACCCGTTCCCTGTGAACTCTAAAGAAACTCAAAGCTACATGGTCAACTCTGTGACAGGGTGTTATTGCAACCCCATGCCCAGGACTCCTCACACAGTTCACTAAACTTAGCAACAGTAGGTGTTATATTCTGACATCTGACAGAAGGGACATGGGTCAGCTCTGGTGCTCTCCTGGTGAGTCAGCCACTCAGAAGTGTGTCCTTGCTTTTGCTTACTTGGAGATCAAACAGATTTTATATTTTTATGCATCTTTTCAACAGGAGATGCAGACAGTAGTTTCTATCTAGAATAGCCTGTGGTTCAGCTTCCCAGTGGCTGAAGCTCTTTGTTTTGGGAGAGAGCAAGAATGGAAACGTAGATTTGTATACAAGATGGGTCCTCTCCTCTTCTGCACCTTAAAACAAATCAGAGCCAGTGCTCTGCTACTGAGCCTGCTTTTATTCTCTAATATTAGGATTAGGCATTACCTTGGAGCTTAGCTGCCCAACTCTGTTAAAACTGTGGTACTTGCCCTCAGAATGAGCTTCCCAGCATCTCATTTTTTCTTAGTCATCAAACTTAGACTCTATAGGCATGTAGAAATGTCCAGGTTTAGACATTTTCTGGTTTTCCCGGTATTGCATCTCTGGTGCTGTGGGTCCAGACTCCTTGTATATTTCACTCATGGTGTGATACTTTCCTCAACATTGGGAGTGCAGGAATGCCAAGCAGACACCCGGCCAGTGTCATCAAGTCTCTCACTACTAAGCTACGAGCTTGAGTAACTGAGGTTATGTACTGCTGAAGTACAAAGTCCTGCAGCTGTAAGACACAGACTGCTGGTTTTGCAGATGCAGAATCATTTGTTGATGTGCTGTTGGAACATCTCTGCACTATGATCTGCTGCACACTATAAAAGGGTGACATCATTTCAAGAATCTTGTGTTGATAATCAGATCTTACTTCTCAAATGTTTGCCTATCTGAGTGATCTCTCATTTTTAAATACAAGGCCAGAAAATGCCAATGACCACTACAGCCCTCCAGTAATAAGCTAAAAAAAATCTCCAACCATCCTGACAAGTGGAACAAATGGCAAGTACCCTGGACTTCAATTTTATTAACATTTGCTAATACCTACTGTGTGATTGTCTTGACTCATCCCATCTGACTTCAGTAGGACTATTTACCATTGCAAACACTGAACTTGCTTGATTTCTGCAGCAAAATCAGTGTCATTGGTCAGGAGAAAATACAAAAACTGCAAGTGATGAATTGCATTATAGCACAATCTCATTAACTTATGGATTAATTGTGCCAAGGTGTAATTTAAAAGGCTAGTTACTGTCCCTGTTCATGCCAGCATGGTTTCCTGCTGACATCAAAGTTACGTTTCCAATGACCTTTACAAAATTGTTGAGACTTTCTATCATTGCATCCATGAAAACAAGGAACAATTAAAGCTCTAAAAATATCCAAAAATATTTTAACCCCATTGTCTTGCAATCCTTTTGGAAGAGATGAATGATCTGCAAAAGTAGAAAACCTCTTAATCTACTTATCTTAGTCAGGAAACTATTTGGCCAGTAGACTTTTGCCAAGACCACTGCAGAGATCAACTCCCTATCCCTATCCCAACTGACTTTCCCAATTCTTGTACTTTTGCAAGGGTGTTGAATTTTTAGCAAGTACATAGTGACTTTAACAGATGCACATTCATACCTTCATAGGAGTGCATATTGTAACCGGCCTAAAAATACTCCCAGAACTTCTAAAACAAAGGTTTAAAATGTCATATGATATCATACAAGACAGCCTGAAATATTGAAATAAATGTCCTCTACAATGTCCTAATTTCTTGGTTTTCCTTTTTTTATTCTTTGTTTCTACCCTCAACAGTCCCATTAATTTCACCTCAATCTGAAAAAATAAATAAACTGTTTTCATTAGCTCATTAATCCTTCTTTTCTACCCATTTCCTGCAATATGAATATCTTTCCCACCTCACAGGGGTGCATAGGGCAAGACAGATCAAATCATATAGCAAAAGACTATATGAAATTGAGACAAAGAGCATGGTATGGAGGAAGTTGTGAACAGGGGAAAAAGATGCAGGGCTCCAGATGGCTCTTAAATCAGGATTTTTTTGTGAGTATTAATGCAGTTTTTGAGAGATAAGCAGAGCATGTGGTGTAAATACACAGAATTAAGAGGTCTGATAATATTTCTCTCTCTTCCTTCTTCCAGAAGATGACCAGTTGTAAATACTTGTGATCCAAACACAGACTATCAATGGCTCCAAAAAGAGAGCTAAAAGAAGGGTGAAGGAAGAAAAGTATCTTTAAAAACAATAATTATGAAAGCAGTAAAAAGCTCAGAGAAGCAGAGCAGCTGAAAATCAGAGCAGGGAGATGAGGGCACATCAGGACTACTGTACTAGAAAAAGAAATGTGCACACACCCACAGAGTCAGTGAGACAAGATATATAAAAAAGTCAACAGCTCTAGCATAAAGCAGATGATGATATGAGCAGTCTTCCTTCTTCTGGAAAAAGGAAGCTTTGATTTGAAGAGAGCCATGAAGCAAGTAAAATTGAATAAATATGCCAATATATTTTCATAAAAATTGAAAGCATATGTGTTGCATTAAAACATACATTTTTAAACAAAACTTATAGGAATCTTTCCATCAAAGGAGAAAATTTTGGCTGGTTAGAGACTTTGCTGGTAGTAAGAATCGAAAGAGATCTGCACACCACCACTGGAGTCAGAACTGGAGAGGCCCTTTCCCTGCAACACTGAAAATCTATGGCAGCACTGCTGTGCTCTGCAAGCATGCACAGGAGGCAGGACTGTGGTACTTCCACCAACCTTTGAAGGAACTCATGGGAAAGGGAAAACTTCAGTATGTGTGGGTTTTAATCACAAATATTGCAGTTTTTCCCTGTCCTTTATTGCACTGATGTCACATAGGCGTTCCACTATTTGTCTCTGTGTGTGCTGTGACAGAACAAGCCCAGATTCACACTCATCATTTTTCCACTGTCTGCTTATGCATGGGATTGGAGAGCTGCATTGGGATGTATGGAAATCCATGATGTTTGCTGCAGGACCTTTTCTCGCCCTCTGCAAAGAGACCTGAAGCACTCGACTGATACTGGCTGCACTCAGGTCCTGTCTGTGCCCTGGAAGCAAAGTGACACTGCTGCATAGTAATGAATTTACAATTCTGGGTCTAACTGAGAAGGGTCCTGATGTTGCATGTTATAAGACAGGTGGGAAGTATAGGCCTTGGACATTAATGTGCCTCCAAAAAGCAATGTGAATATATGGAGTCAAATTACTCTTAGTGCTTCACAACAAAATCTAGTCACATTTAATCACTTTCAGGAGTCAGCAGACACAGAGACACATCTCAAGACAAGAGATTTTAATGTGTTTTCCATAGGCTTAGAAGAGAGAAGAGAGAAAGGGCTATTTTAGCTGAAAGATGTTGACTCAGGTGACACATTTAAATTGTGCCTGCTGACATCCTCCGAGGTAGCCACCAGCTCTGCTGAGGGGCTACAAGGAAGAGATTTGCACTGGGAAGTCCAGATCTAAATGCACTTCTTTATGAGCAAATGAAACTTACTGAAAGTGCCAATTAAGAAATTTATAGCCTTATAAAAGCCTAGCCAACACCAAACTCAAATCTTATGTGAACACGACACAGTGTATACATTAAAATACTAACATGCCACTCTTCAGCTTCTCTACTGCCTTGCTCCATTTAAATCTTCCTCCTGAACCAATCTTAATGTGTCCTCATTCGGCCTAAGATAAAATATTTTTCAGGCTCAGCATTGGCCCACATTATGTCTAGTCTTTTAAGTTTCCACTGGTTTTAGACCCAAGGCATTATGTGTCTCCATCTCACTGTTACTTCAGTATTTATGGCATCCAAAGCTGGATGTCTCAAAGTCACTTAATGTTCAATTCCACTCCCATAAAAATTGGAGCCCCTCCTTTGGCAAGAGAGACAGCTTGTCCACCGCTCCTCCCACCTTTCCACTCAAATGGTGAGCGCTGCTTTGCTTCCGAATAAATCGGTCATTTTAGTGCTCAGTGAAACTTTTGGTTCAGCACTGCACAGGGTGTTTAAAACTCTTCTCTATTTCTTTACCATTTGAGAAAGAGAACCAGAGTAAAATGGGTTTTCCTCCCTGCTGGCTTTTGCTAATGTTGTTGATTCGTCATTTCACCAATTGATTGGTCTCTAGGTGCTATCATTTGGCCCCTTGGAGGGGAGGTAGGAGGCACCAAGCAGCTCAGCATTCAGAAGCAAGTTAATAACTTGCTTTGGAAAGTGTTTCTGCTTCATTTAGTTTGTGAGCTTTACTTTTATTTAGCAATTTGACTTGTCTATAGCCTCTTTGTCCTTATATTGGTTTCTATTCCCCATTCCCAAGTGGAAAACTGACAGATAACCTTTCCAGCATGGGTTGCAGATATCACAGCCTGAAATGCACAAACCAACAAACCACATTAATGTGCTTTATGTTCTTCAAAGCATTTAAATATTCTGACTGAGGTTCAGAGCTTTTTATTGCTCCAATTATCACTCTCCTTTTTGCACAGAAAATTCTGATGCTAACTAGTACACATGCTACAGAAAGTCCTGTGTATGAGCAACACCTTGCTGTTGTGGTATTCTAACATCCAACTACTAATTACTATTATTAAAATGGTACAATATCTATAATTGAATTGTACTTTCAAGATCTTCAGTATGCTGCCCATTTTTAGTCTCTGGGAAAACCTACTATCATAAGAAAGGATTTACTAATGAAATAGTAAAGAATTCTTTATTCACAATATATATTGTCTTGGGATTTCCTCAGCATATGCCTGAAAGACCTGAGAGTTTTTGTACCCCATGTGAACTGGCTCCCTAAGTGATTATAGCAGCATGACAATCACTGTGTCTCAAAACAGATCCTCTCCTCCAGCCAGCTTTGTCTCCAGAGCAAACCTAGGTGATGTCCATAACAAACCTTCTTCTCCTGGAGGGTACATAAAGGATTTTGGGAGGTGAAAATTATCAGGAGAATTTAACACAGGGCCATCCTTAAACCCAAAGCTCAGTAATTTTGTGTTTTGAACTCGTAAGTCACAGAGGATAAGCTTATTTATAAAAGCCTATCATTTGACAGCTGTATAATGACTCACTGAGAAATGAAAGAGCTGAAAGAACATGATTCACCTGAGCAGGAAAAGGACTGGTTTACAAGCAATCAATACAGCCTGCTCTTTAAAGCAAAAGATTTGGTGTTGCTGAATAAGAGTTAAGAGTCCACAATTACATGAGAAAATGGGAAAGTGTTCTAAAGGGGTATTTACCGCAGATTAAAATAGAGTGTCACTTTCTTTACTGCTTATTGCCAGTCACAAATACTGAAATTTGGGGTGTTTCTGTCTGAATGTTTTATTCCTACAAAGAGCTTTTGAAAAAAATAACTTCTTCTGGAAAAAGCAAGCAATGTCTAGACCCACAGAGAGTTTGACACAGATGTCTGTTAGGAGCAGCTGGTACAATCAGCCTCTGGCATGGGCAGCATCCCATGTCACTTCCCATGGTCACCTACTTTGGGGTGTTGCCCAGAACTTTCACCCCCTTCCTGTCCTAGCTCTTTGCCATTACCAGAAGTAGTAAAAGACAGTTTTCAGACATAACAGACCAGTCTTAATTCCTTTCATTCACCTTCCCATTTTCAGAAAAGTAGTAGATATTTTATATCTGTGAGTTAAAACTCAAGAGATTCCATCCTGGCAGCCAAAGTGAGATAACCACATTAGCTCAATATCTCTACAGAGTGCTAAAATTTGATAGTGTCTCATTTACAGCCATGTAAAGAACCCTTGGGGTCTCACTAACGTGCTGGAGCAATAGCCAGCTCCCTCTGCATTCACTGAGAGTTTGCTTGCCTGAGACCTTGCCTCCAGCTAATTTCCACAAAACTTAACTGCATTGTTAACCAGGTGGAGACATTTCATTATTTGCCTCCTCAGCATTTTTATCTGGCTTCACATAAATGGTCTTTTCCACAACAGATATGGAAGGTTTAGATCATAAGTACAAAACATTGTCTTTTTTGCCATGGTGAAATGGCACGAAATTAGTGCACTACTTAAAAAACAACAGAAGCTCAAAAGCCTGTATTTCCACAATAGCAGCTTTGCAAAGCGAGTTCTGGGAAACTTACACAGCTGCTTTTTTCTTGGTATTTTAATTTTTATGTTCAAATTTCATCCAGGTATTGAGAGAGGAAAAAAAAACCCAAAAAACAACACATCAGAACTTTTGGAACATGAACTAGACTAAAATAGCAGCAAACTCAGAAGCTTAGGATGAAGATTATAATCAATGCAAGAAATAAACAGATCTATCTCATTGTATTCTTTCTTTCTCTTTTTGTTTTTGTGGATTATTTTGAGAGTGGATTTTTTAGTACTATGCACAGCTCATCATATAAAATGCATAGCAGGGCTATAGATAGCATTCCCAGCATTTTTTGAGCACCAACCACAGCTTTTTCTTTTCACAGATCATTACCAATTTGATAGAGTGATTATACAGAGACAAATGGTCATATTGTCCACCTGTAGGTTAATTAAAAAAATTTCTTTTTCTGCTGGGCTGAAGGGGTACATAATTCAGAGGGGCCCATGTGTGGTAGTAATAGATATGTTCCTTCAGTAGGATTAAATGCTATATTGCTTACTGTTCCTTAACTTGCAATCAGTGTTGATTTCTTGTAAGTTATATAGTCACATTATCTTTTCCCTGCTAGCACTCGTTTGAAAGACATAGTTAAATGTTGTAATTACAGCTAATTTATGCCTTCCTGCTTAGGAAGCAGTAGATTCTAGCTATAGTCCTTGTCTTTTTTTACTGGCAATTAATTTCACATTTCTTCTACTAGTGAACTAATTCTCAAAGTGTTAGACATGTTCAGAACTGTGATATGAACAGTGAATTGTTTAAAAGAGCCATTCTATGAACATGGAAAGTGTCTTGAAAAATGAAGATGCTCAGAGCAGGAAAATAAAAGAGAAAAAAGAAAAAAAGATCTTTTTCATTTCTCAAAGCTGCTAAAATTATTTTATCTGTGATATAGGATCTTCTATACAAAAAATACATTGCAAAAATATTACCAGAAGGACTTTTGAGTATATGACAAAAACTTGCAAAACACTCACATAGTGTTTCATGTTATTGACACACCAATTTAGTGTGTGTCAATACACACACAGTACATCAGCCTGTACTGATGCATGGGGTTATTCCTCCCCAGATGCAGGACTCTGCACTTGTCCTTGTTGAACCTCAGGAGGTTCCTCTCTAACCAACTCTAAAGCTGGTCAAGATCCTGCTGAATGGCATCACAGCTCTGGGGAATCAGCCAGTACTCCCAGTTTGGTGTCATCAACAAACTTGCTGAGGGTACACTCTGTCCCCTCATCCGGGTTGTTGATGAAGATGTTGAACAAGACTGGCCCCAGAACTGATCCCTGAGGAACTCCACTGGCCACAGGCCTCCAACTTGATTCTGTGCCACTGATGACCACCCTCTGGGCTCTGTCATTCAGCCAGCTCTCCATACACCTCACTGTCCACTCATCCAAGCCACACTGCCTGAGCTTTCTGATGAGGATGTTGTGAGAGACAGTGTCAAAGGCCTTGCCGAAGTCAAAGTAAATGATATTCACTGCTCTCCCCTCATCTAGCCAGCTAGTTATGCCCTTATAGAAGGCTATCAGGTTGGTCAAACAGGATTTTCCCTTGATGAATCCATGTTGACTCCTCCTGATAATCATCTTTTCCTCATATGTTTAGTGGTGACATTCTGGATGAGTTGTTCCATCACCTTTCCAGGGATGGGCGTGAGACTGACTGACCTGTAGTTTCCTGGGTCGTCCTTCCTTACCACTTTGCAGACTGAAGTTACATTGGCCTTTCTACGGTCTTCAGACACCTCACCTGTCCTCCATGAATGTTCAAAAATAATGGAGAGTTGTTTAGCAAATATACCAGCCAGTTCCCTCAGCACTCTTGGATGCATCCCATCAGGACCCATTGACTTATGAGCCTTAAGCTTTCCCTTCAAGTCTTAAACTTCTTCCTCCTCCACCAAGGGAAAGTTCTCTGCTGTCCAGAGTTTCCTGAGAGTCAGCATTAGCTGTAAAGATTGAAGCAAAGAAGGCATTCAGTAGTTCAGCCTTCTCTGCATTCTCTGTCACCAGGGCACCCTGTGTTCAGCAGTGGGCCCACATTTTCCCTAATCTTCCTTTTGTTCTGATTTACCTGAACAACCCCTTCTGAATTTCCTTTACTTTCTTGGCTAGGTTTAATTCTAAAAGGGCTTTAGCTTTCCTGGTTGCACTCCTGCTCCGGCAAAGTTTTTATACTCTTCCCAAGAAGTCAGGTCCTTTTTCCACCTCTCATAGATGACTACTTTCTCCCTGAGTTGTCCTAGCAGAAATTTTTTCATCCACAGAGGCCTCCTGCCTCCTTTTCCCACTTTTCTACTTATGGGGATACACTGATCCGGGCTTGGAGGAAGCGGCACTTGAAGATCAACCAGCTCTCTCGGGCAAATCTCCCATCTAGGATCTTATCCCACAAGATCCCTCCAAGCAGGTCTTTGAAGAAGCCAAAGTCAGCTCACCTGAAATCCAGGGTCCCAATCCTACTTGGTATCCTGCTTCTTCCACACTGGATCTTGATGCTTACAACATTATTATATTTTGTAGACTAAAATGCTTGGGTGCTATTGGAACGCACTGAGCTCATTCTGATACAGAAGATGCATAAATATTACACCACACACAGTGGAGGGAAAGTAGGGGTTCGTTTTAATGCTGAAAGAGCATCATAAACCTACTGCTTTTTCCCATCATCTAAGAATGCAAACTCTCAAATTTAAAGGTGATACTGTGTGTTTCTTAAAGGATGATATATTTCTGTGTCATTTACAGTTACATCAAAGGCATATTTGGGCAGTTAAATTAACTTTTCGTGAAATTCAAGTCAAAGGCCATGGTATTTATTGTCTTATCAATAGCCACCCATGCAATGGTTTTTATGTCTGGTGGTTAGTGTGTTAGCACTCATTTATACAATATATTGACACCAGAAACAGAGATGCTGCATCCATCTTGATACAGGAATCCTGCAGATTCTTTTTTATAGCAGCTAAATAATAATCCAGATCCTTGGCTAAATTAAATCAGATGAGCCTCATCAGGAGCAGTAAGACATAATGATTTGTTTCAGATGAACACTGAGTTTTTCTCAAGATTTTATTTTCTATTTTAGAAATTAAAGACCCCCAGCTATCCTCCAGCTGTGCAATACAGGATCCTATGGATCAGGTCACCTCCAATTGTCCAAGTTGAGGCCAAGCTGGGTGCTTAATAAGGCTCCTGTCTGTCGCAGGACTGTAATTTCTGAGGAAATGAGGGCACTTGAGACTGTGTCCTGCCAGCATGGAGTTAAGAGACAGCCAAGGTGTATACTAGAGAGCTCATTCGAGATCCCAGACATAGAGACTGCTGGCAGTACAGTGGTTTAGCACACTTACTCATGTCGTTATATGCTCTTCTCTCTTTTCTCCAGCAGCTCAACAGAATATGGGTTCTTGTGGATCGTTTCCACTGAGAAGTAGAAAGTAGGATTTTCCTTGATGTAGTCCTGCTCATCGGTGACATTAAATCCCATTTGTCATTGTATACATTCAGAAGAGTGAGTGACTATTAAAATAACTAAATATACCATATCTTTCGTATGAAAATACATGCATTGTAAGATGCTGAGGTGGTTGGCAGTCATCATTGCCCTCACAAAGGTCTCCTAAGGGTCAAACAGGGCATGGTCTGCAGTGTCATAGAACAATAGAATGGTAGGGTTGGCAGGGACGTCCAGACATCATCTCCTCCAACCCCCCTGCAGAAGCAGGTTCACCTAGATGAGGTTACACAGGAACATGTCCAGGTGGATCTTGAAGTCCTCCAAGGAAGGAGACTCCACAATCCCTCTGGGTAGCCTGTGTCAGGGCTCCCTCAACTTCACAATGAAATAGTTTTTTGTTATATTTAAGTGGAACTTTATGTGGTCCAGCTTTGACCCATTACCTCTTGTCCTATTGCTAGCTACAATAGAAAAAAGGAACATCCCAAGTAGTGAGGGTTGAGCAGGTGCTTCTGCTGAGCCTTTGTTCCAGAGGGAAATTTTCTCATGGCTTAGTCGTTGCTTTGATGAGAGGGCTGTCAGGTCTGTATTTGAGAGACTGGTCTTTTAGAAGTCTACATGTGACTAGAAGAAGAGTGGACTTGTAACTGATGTATAAAAGTTACTTTTTCTGCTGGATCTTTGGCTCAAATAAGGTTTTTTAAACCATGGCCAAGACACAAGAAGAGAGAAGCTCACAAGCCAGGTGCCAAAGGCTAGGTTTTAGATGAAAGAAGGTGAAGATGACTATGGAGGTGGCTAGGGAGGCCTCCTGTCTCACAGACAGATTAAATTTGATGCCAAAGGCATTTCATTCTCCTTGAGTTTGCAAATGAGTGATGAACTGTACAGTTTCTATGGGATTGTCCATAAAGAAAGCTCTCTCAACTTAATGCTCATATGTGGAAGAGAACTTGCACCACATATTTCTGGTAATAAGGCTGGCATTGGTATACCTTTGAAAAAAAAGAGGCTCTTTTGGCATGCTTATAGCATTCAGATTTAAAAAGATTAATTCTTCTGCATTTGTAACTGCAATATGTCTATGGCATGAAAATTGTGTTGAATTCAGGAATTAAAATGCAACAGTATGAGTGACTTTAAATTAAATATGCAAATTAACACACAAAAGAAGCAATTATAAGTTTTGTTCACAACTGTGTTAGACAAACATCTAATTTACTACAAGGTATTCTAACTGTAAACATCAGGACTTCGCTACTTTTTCTAATGAATAGTTTTCTGAAGAGCAAAATATTGTTTATTTATTTAAATTAGGAGAATGGACCTTTTTTATACAGTATGACAAAGAGAAACAGAAGATCAGAGAATATTTTCCCTGGCATTAATAAGCAAGTGTAGTATTTCAAGGAATGTATTATGGAAATATGACTAACCAACAGTGATATCAGCAACATCCAAGAAGAGTGTTCAAAATGTTTATTTTTATTTCAGGAGAAATGCTTGGAAACCACTATCCTCACCATTATCTGTATTTGGTTACACTCCCAAAGGTTAAGAAAAATTGCAGCCTTCTGCAGTAAACAATTTGCCACTCACAAAATACAGTAAGGACCACACAGAGAAGACGGATTAGACTCTGAAATTTATTTGTGTTTTAAAATTACTAATTTGAATGTAGAAAGAGGCCTACATCAAAATTTTTCTTTCCTCTCTTTAGCTAGTTTCGAGGATTAATAGCTCCTGGTATAAAACTTACTGCAAGATTACAAAAGAGCAACCCACATATAAAAATATTATTTTTTATTTCATTTGTTCCTGCTGTATGTAGTTGAGGTAGGCTTCATTATTTTAAGTATTGGTAAATACATTACTGTTAAAGCTTTGACAGCTCCAAGCACATGATGCCTTCTGCTTTGCCCAAGCACATGGTACATCCTGCTATACCGAAGCCTATACACAAAGAATCCATATGTGTGCTGACCACTCAAGCCACTAAAAAGCCATTCAAATTATTTTCGTGTGAAGATTTCATATTTTTTCTTGTCTTTGATCTTTTAACATTCATAAAAACAATCTCTACGTATACACTCTCCTTTTTCACTTGTCTGATAATGATTGCGAGTTATAATCCTCCATGACCAGATCACTACTTTTGCAATGATAGATTGAACTGCAGAAAAGAAATATACTGCATTTTATGAAATTTCCAAAATTTCAGTGGCAGAATCAGGGTTTCTTCCTTCACTGTGGACCTGTCACTGACACCTTGAGTCATGACTGGAGGTACAGGTTGAGCTTAGCAGTGCTCCCCAAAGCAGTCCTTTTCTCCCTTCACCCAATCACCAACTCCTCCTGCTCTGTGTTTGGGGTGCAAAGTAGTTGAAAATTAATGCTGGAGGCAGAAAGGGCAGTTGTTTCCCAACCTGTTGAGTGTTCTGAGCCTGTTCACATCTCAACACACTCAAACTGGCATGAGATGAAGCACAGGGTAGGGGCAGGACCGAGTGCTGGGAAGGAGTTGCAATTCTTTATTATCTGTCCCCTGCCTCCCCTCCTGTGGTCCCTCCTGATATTCCTGCTCTTGTGGTCATGTTTGTAGCACAGGGGAAATGTTCTCACTACTGAAAAACTACTCTTTCCTTATAGTTACATAAAAGAACAACAAAATCCTCCAAATTTCTCTTGATCATGGGAAGAAAAACTGTACAATTTTCATCCTCCCAGCAAATTGAAACTCTTTTGCAGTGGTGTTTCATCAACCACAACCAATATTGTTAGAAGACTACAATTTGGTGGTGCAATAGCTGTTATTATATCAATATATTTCATTACTCTGTAGACAGAAGCATAGTTCATGCTGATACAACTGCAGCGATAGTAGCGTTATACTAATATTCATACCATGATAAATAAAAATTATAGCCCACTGCCTATCAGGTGTGCCTATTCAAAAATATATTCACTAAAGATGTTCTGAACACACTGGAGAAGGTTGCAGTTGCTGAAAGTGTAGTCACTCAATAGCTGTGGAGTCAACTGGAAAGTGAGGATTTCAAATAAGAAATAAGCAGATGACAAAAAAAAAAGGCATTCTGAAACATGATCATGTTTCTACGCAGGCATCTCTTGAAAATAAAATGCAGAAATCATGTTGAGAAGGCCAAAGCCTTTCTAATACTACATCTGCAAAATTGTTTTGAAACACAAAGTTTTCCAGAGATATCCCTAAGGTGTCAACAGCTCTTTATAGCTTTTATTATTTTTTTTTAAACAAGTTGTTAAAACTGGAGAGAAGTTTTACTGACATCACACTGGGATCAGTTACTGGTACAAGAGAAGAGAAACTCAGGAGCTGCCAGTTTGGATGAGGAGATGAGTTTCCTCTGTCTCTGGAACTGGGGCTCGAGTGCCTTTAATCCTGGGAAGCTGATACTGCCTAAACCCTACCTCATCTGCCAGATAACTCATCATTGTCCTGATTCTCTCTCCCCTGAGGTTTCTACAAGACACATATTTTTAAGGAGTTGTATGCCAGCTTTCCCCCTCCCTCAATGCTTCAGCAAAAGACATCATATCTTAACAGTCACTGGTCTTCATGGGTATAGATCTATTGTCACCATCTTTGCCAAAAAGAAACATGCTCTTAAACTTTAAACCTTTTAAGGTTTAGCAAACACTAATGTAAATAGTTCTTTTAACTAAGATCATCTCCTGAACAGTGGCTGCCATTGTTCTGCATAGTGTCTAATAAGATGAGAACCAATTCTCATTACAAATGTTATTATCACTGAAGCATGAAATCATAATAAATGCAGATTAGATGTTATAGTTGTCACTAATGTTTCTACTATTCTGACCCGTTACACTCTGTAATTTTTACTTCTAACAAGTGTAGTGGTATGATTTATTTGCCCAGAAGGTATGAGTCCTGAGAACCTGACCCCCTAAAGGTATATCTCATTTCAGGCATTGTTGATAGACCACAAGTAATGTATTGCACCCTGAAACATTTTGCTTTTCATAGTTGTCTTTCATTGACAATCATTACCAGTCAGCTACCAGCTTTAGCCATGTCACTCTTGCTAGTGTGTCACAAAAACACCTGGAAATGTCCCTGAGCAAATTTCTGCAAACAGGCTAAAAGTTTTAACTTCTATAATACTTAAAGTGAGGTAAAACAATTTGTTCCAAAGAAGTTTGCAGCAGCTCAGAAGATTTTCAAACCAAAAGAAGTCTTGTAGATAACATATTTTCAAGTTTTATTTCTCTTCCTTTGGCAAAGTTCTCAATTATTTAGCTGCCAAAGTAGACATGCAATAAACTCAATACAAGAGGCTTAGTCATAGGCTAGCTAGGAGAGAAATAAATCACAAAAAGTAATGGAAGGTACTGAAAAAGTCCCACGTGTATTGATCTTTCACTGCCTTAGAGTGCTATCAGTATTGAGTCATCAATTTAAGACCAGCAAAGGCAACCATATTAAGGGATTACCAGCAACAGAAGTTGGCCCCTGCAAATCCTAAAATGAAAGAAAATAATACTCCAAGGACCTGACTAATCCACATTTGTTTCTATTTTCATTCTTCTGTATTCCCCATGAACCTTGTGTAAGAAAAAATAATGGAACCGAAACATGGAATTCAATAAGTACCTTCACCTTTGGGTTGATTTAAATAATGCAGATGAAGTTCTATATATTCACCTACATGAAATATCAAAATTTGCTTTGAATTCCAAATGGTTGTAGCTAAACAAGGATTTGACCTTGATTGTAGATATTTTTAGGTGGTAGAGCAGAAATAAATGCACTAAACCCTATTCTATCAACTCTTCATGGCCCAGTAATCCACAAATGGGAGCTCTTGCTGTCCCTGGAGAGCCCACCTGACAACAAAGAACATGGAATTTTACAGCTAACTTGGTGACCAACAGGATTTGAGGAATCTGTCACAAAAACCTTGACAGACCATATTATGTAACAGAAACACAGAAAACCCAACAGCTGCAGAATTCACTGTTAGAGCCATTTTTACAAAGCTTACAATGAGCTGTATAATTTTTTTTTTTGTATAAGCCAAAAGCTGTGCTGGGAAGGACTTGCTGATTTTCACAGGTCAGAAAAGACATTATAATGTCAGAGGCTGCAGGCAAGGGCTTGGCAATCTTAATTCCAGTGCTACAATCATGGACAGACTTCAATGGCCTTCTCCAGAGGCTGATTCCCTTGCCTGTTCTGTGAACAGGACTGTGCAGCAATGATGTCTCCAAACCTTTTTCCTCTGATGCTGCTCCACCTGTGCTCCCAGTACTGGCATGGACACAGAGGATTTTACATTGACATTCTGTACTGAGTAGGTAATCTCCTTTTGGGTGGCTTGAAAAACCACCCAACCTAAAAGCAACTAGAAATCAAATTGTGTCTGCGTGAGAAAAAAATCCTCCACCTTGTAGTTCTCATTCAAGCAAACTAGTATACCACAATGGCAGGATGCCTTTACCTAACTTGTTTATTTGCATTCTTGGCTTCGTGGATAACAAGAGCTTCTACTGAGATATCAATCATTATAATAAACTAGATAAAGTGAGCTTTCATCTGGGGAGTTGGACTAGATGGTCTCTGTAGGTTCCTTCCAACCATTCTATTGTTCTATGATCTACTATGCCTCCATAAAGCATTAAATATAACAACCCAGTGTTTACATTTAGCTGAATGGAGACATCATCAGATATCAAAATTATGCTAAAATAAGTGAAAATTGAAAGCAATATCATTAGTGATGTGAAGGTATTTAATAATTTTCAGATCTAAGTATGCTACAGAGATTCGAAATTACCATTCTTTATGCCACAGCTGAAGAAAAGAGTAAGATCCTTTCATTATTATTTTAAGAAATGTGCTTTTACATTTTAGACAGAGAATTTTTTTCACATGATAAAAGAAAGGTTAAATATTCAATGTCTATTAAAGAATGGCTGAAACAGGAAGAGAAATTTAATTAATCTAACAAAACCTGAGTTTTCAGAAGCGTTTGACAAACTATGATCCCATCAGGAGATTCAAAACTCCTTCTCAGATAAACGCAAACACTTGGAATAAGTAAAAAAAGCTTTATTCAACCAAAGGAAAATAATAAATGCATCTCTAGTAAAAGCCCAGGCTTGTGCATTAAGTGACCTGAGAGTCTGGATTGTGCAAGCCCACACATCTGCCAGCATTACCTTATTTTATCTGTACTGGAGCTTGCATACTGATGTGATTGCTGATGCCATATAGATATATCTGGAAGACACAAGTGAAAAGTATCTCAGGTTTCCTGGCGTCACACAGAACAACGTCTGCTTAGGAACCAGCATGCAGGATGTTGAAGGTAAAAACTTTACCCCCTTGAAGTCCGATGCTACCATCTGCAGATTGCATTAGAAGAATTTCTCTTGACTACAGATGGTGTGTTTATCCACTCCACGAGACACTTTTGAGTCTTTTGGCAACACGAAAGACTGCTGAACGCTGAAGATGAGGAGAATGCATTCGTAGTAGATGTGGCAGAAATCTTTCTCTATTGTCATTTTATCTATAAACATGTCTTTGTCCGTTTTGGTTTATTTGTCATCAAAGAATAACATTTCATAGGTGAACTTGTATTTTCTGATGTTTTAATAGAATCTGCAAATGGAGCCATTCATTTCTCAAGAAGAAAGGATGGATACATAGCAACTACAGAGGGCTATAACAAGTCAGCTAAGAGTCTGCTGCTTACAATTATCATCTCCTCTAGTAGAAACCAGAAAACAACAAGGCTAAGGGAGAGCACAATAATCCTTGTCCCTTCATTTCCCATATAGGGTGGATCTATCCATTCTATTGCTAAATCCTTAACACATGCCTACAAAATTTGCTGAGGGTTTTTTCCTTACAGATTTTTAAATTCCCCATCTGTTAAAGGCACTTCCCCTCATTAAGACTATTTACATGCAAAAGTTTAGACAGCAGCAGCTTTTGTCATGACACCATCAAAATATTTAGAATGTTGGTTTTTTTTTAAGTGGAGGAAAATGTATTTTCCATTTGTACTTGGCATTAAGTTACTGAAAACCTCTTCTGGTAAAAATCAAACTGAATTTACTGTGATGGCACTAGTGTAGCTAATAAATTTTGGCCCGGCCTTGTACCCTTAATTGTGTTAATATGTTTCAAAATATTTTTATGGACTAAATAATGGCCACTCCTTTTGTCTGACTAGGAAGGAGAAGAACCTCACCTATATGTCTGCCTTAGCAGTCTTGTGCTCCTTACCAAATCAATATCCCCCCACTGAGTTAGAAACCTTACTAAGCCTTATTTCCCACTTAACAAAGTTTATGTTCTTTACAGGAAGGGCAATCATGTTAATGTGTATTCACCCTAACACAAAGAAGTTTGTAACTCAGTACTAATTGCTTTAAAAGCTTTTCTATCATATGTGGTTTATCTATGGTTACTGGTAACCTTAGCAAACTGAGTTTCTGTTCATGATGATGGCAGGTAGAATTTTTGCTCTGTTGACAAAATAGATTTTAACGTTTACAATTATCTAAATGGTGGATGTCAGGAGGTTGGGGCATCCCTTTTTTCTGTTGTAGCTAGCAATAGGACAAGAGGTAATGGGATAAAGCTGGAACACAAAAAGTTCCATTTAAATACAAGAAAAACTATTTTATTGTGAAGGTGCGGGAGCCCTGTCACAGGCTGCCCAAAGGGATTGTGGAATCTACTTCCTTGGAGGTCTTCAAGATCCACCTGGACATGTTACTATGCAACCTGATCTAGATGAACCAGCTTCTGCAGGGGGGTTGGACTAGATGACCTCTAAAGGTCGCTTGCAACCCTACCATTCTATGATTCTATGATTCTGTGATTTTTTTTTTTGTACAAAATAAAATGAATTATTGCTTTGTAATTGTACACAAATTCAGAAGCAACAGTCAACAGAGAGAGAAATACAGAAAACTTGCTTTTAGTGTTAATAACTTCATGGTGCTATCATTTCTTGAGCTTTTGCTTTCAGAAAATACTTTTCTCCTTTAAGTAACTGTCCTTGTTAAGAAAAAATAAAACAAAACAAAACAAAAAAGGACAGGGAAGGGATGCTGCACCTGGAATACTGTGTTCAGTTTTGGGATCCTCACTATAAGAAAGATTTTAAAGGATCCTGAAGCCTGTCCAAAGAATGGCAACAAAACTGGTGAAGGGCCCAGAGCACAAGTCTTCTGTGGAGTGGATGAGGGAATTGGAGCATTTAGTCTGGTGAAGAGAAGGCTGAGAGGAGACATGATCACTCAATACAACTACGAGAAAGGAGGTTATAGCAAGGTGGGGATCAATCTCTTCTCCCAAGTAACAAGAAATAGAACAAGAGGAAATGGCCTCAATTTGTGCCAGGAGAGATTTAGACTAGATACCAGGAAAAAACACTTCACTAAAAATGTTGTCAAAGAGGCTTTGTTTGAGTCACTATCCCTGGAGATATTTAAAAGCCATGTAGATGAGATCCTCAGGGACATGGCTTAGTGGTGGGCTTGGTAATGTGAGATTAGTGGTCGGATTTGATGATCTTTTACAACCTAAGAGATTTTTTATTCTTTTCAAAAAAGAAAAAAAAAAAGCTTAAAAAATAAATATGACATTAGTTACAACAAGAGTCTTAGAAAGTTTACCATTAAAAAACTAAAAAACTTGACCTTTTTTGACAATGGATACAAGCAGATGCTTAATTTTCTAATTAAAATATGTACTCCAAAACCTGAAAAATGGATGCTAAACTGATGAACAGGGGAAGAGGTCCAGAACTGTGTGCTACAAATTATTAGAACATTTAAATTGTAAATTTTATAGGTAAACATACCAGGGAGGCACTATTAAAGTAAGGTATATACTCAAACTACAGCTTCTTAGATACGAGGCTGCAATCCACCTGGGTGATGGTCCACAGTCATGCTTTGACCATTGTATCAGTGGGATTAGCAGCAACACTAATGGGTTGTAGTGGGTCCACATAGATAACTGTACTGAAACTTCGTTAAAGACTTTTTTGCACCAGCCTTTCTGATCCCATGCAGAACTTCAGTTTGCTCATTTTAGTGGCATTTACTTGCTCCTATTATAATGTTTCTTCCTCTAATCCCAGAGAATACTCTCACAACATGGTCTTATCTAATGGCTTAGTCCACTCCTTACTAGGTTATAGGTTGGGATCCATCAGAGAAACAGCTCAGAGTATCAATATGACCTCTTCAGGAACTAGCATACATGCAAATAGCTGTTGCTACACCATTTAGTATTTTTTGTCACTAGACTTACCTGCCTATCCGAGATAACAGATTGCCATACACTAGGCTCACTGTACTTCTTAATTTTAGACTAATCCTGGACAATCTGAATTATCAGGTGCTCCTCTTATTTGAAAATACAGGTTAACAAAGCAATCAGTTGTTTATAATGACAAAGTTATGCCAATTCCCTTTTTCTTTACAGAACACTTGCATAGCTTGTCAGTAGATTAAAATTTGTTCAGGAGTGCCAATGCTTAACAGAAATAAATATGAGAACAAACAGAAGTGACTTCAATTTCAAGCCAAATATAGGAAAAGTGATGCCATTTGGGTGGCAATAACAGTTTGAGCCTCAAGGCAAATGACTTCAACTGCCAATATAGTACATAGCCAGAAGGTTCTGTTAAAGCTTATTACCAATGTTAATAGAGTCAGGAAATGTCTATCTTCTGCCAAATCACTTTTCTGTCTCCAGATTGGACTACTAAAAAACTTTCCAGGAAATTGAAGGAAATTTCAAGCCAGAGCCTACAGAGGCTTTGGCTTTCCTTAAGCAATAAAAGTGGGGACAGAAGGAAGGAAGAGAGATATGGTTTTGTCCTGAGCTCTGAATTCCTTTCTCTGCAAAGCTCTTAATGTCATTACAGCTATGTCTGAGTGAGCTCACAGATGGAGCACTGCTGATGGAGCTCATGGATGGAGCGCTAAAGTCAGTGAGGCCAGTTTTGCCTAATTTTCCCAATATGAGAGAGAAAATTAAGATTTTGACACTAATAAATCTTACCATAATTACAGTCCTTGAAATAGTCTGACATAATATTTCAAATAATCCCCCAAACATATCCTTCTCTAGGCACATCATACTGTTGAAAGCTATAGTTAAAGAAACATTTTGTTGACTTTTTCTTTCTGGAATTTAGGTACATTTACCAGGAGAAAGAGATCAATACTTCTGCAGTTCACACACAATATACTGAAAGGACCAAATATGGTTATAGAATCAAAATTGGAAGTAAAAAGAGCTTCACTTACTGTCTATGTTTTTGACCAGGTGAATACTTTCAAGTCAACTCATCATTCCAAACCTCAGATTTCCTGCTTGAAGACCTAGATACTAATAATCTGTCTGGAATAAATATTATCAGTAATGACCAGTACTTAGACCATTCCAGAGTATCTATTTCAATTGATATGAACTTCCTAAACTGTCTATATCTAATATCTATATAGTCAGCAGAAAATTAAGCAGTTCAAACAGCATCCAAAATTTGTCTAGCACTTTGAGTTGCATGAGAGAGAGGTTATGTAGTTTTATGTTTTCAAATGCAGGTTTCATAAATGCAAAGAGAAAGCTAAAAATATTTTCATGAATAGAAGTGCATATATCTGAAAAATTCCATGTTTTGTCTGGTTATGGTGTTATCTTGGCATAATAATTAAAAATTAGATGCTGAAATTTGAATCGTTTCTGAGGGAGAGGAAAAAAGGGCCAACTAGACTTTTCTAATTAGATGTTGTCCTGAAAGGTTGACAAGAAAAAGATTTCTTAACTTTTCAATAAAGAAGTCCAGCTAGAGACAAAGTAAAACTATGTTACAGAAATCAGATTTTTTGCGGGGAGCGTTTATTTAATCTTCAGGAAGTAGGTGCATATGTTTTTTAAAATGTGTCATTAACCTATACAATTTTCTTCTTCCTGCTTCACAAGATGTTATCCAAGTGAGTGAGGAAAATGTCTCTTGAAGAAAAAGATTGTGTCTATCTAAATGCTCTGGTAAGCCTCAAGGTATGAAGACAATGGAGCTAGAAGAGTTAAGCAGACATCTATGTGTGCACAAAACCTGACCTCTCTGTGGAAGGCTTGTGAGCTACACATCCAGCAGCTCAAAGTCAGTGAATCTTCAAAAGCCAGTCAGCAGAGTAAAGAATATTTCCAGCGTCTTCAACTTTAGTAAGTATTTTTGCAGGAGGTCTGCAGTGTTTTTAGTATGCATTGTTACAGCTTAATAGTCAGTCTATTAAATGTGAGGGTGACTCAGTGGAGCACGTGGGATAACCATCTTCTTCAGGAATGAGCCTAGATGTATCCTTTATGGTTTTCAGTGTTTTTAGTTCTGCCCCTTGTGTCACTTAGAACACCTACCTGAAAACATCACAGGATTTAAGAGCTCATTTATTCAAGTAAACAATACTTTACCAGACTTGACTGGAATGACTCATATTTCTGATGTGATATGTGAACTCATCCTCCGACATCACACTTTATAGATGAATAAATTAGTTACATGTGATAACAAATAGATTCTAGAGGACATTTAGGAAGAGAAAGTGGTTGCAAAAGCAACAAAATTCTTCCTTTAGAACAAAGAATAAGAAAAAAAGTATTAAATAGAATACGTCTTGCCCCATCACCTTCCCCCACCTCTCTTTCTCCTGTGAGTGCACACAATTAATTTAGAACAGAATATCATTTTTAAAAGGAGATATGGATACACTTCAACAAAGTCACATAATTTTCATCCCTGTACTCCTGCTGTGAAAGGATCTTAAAAAGGCAGCTGAATGATCTCCCTGTGATGCTGTGAACATAGAAAAGTGAAGACAAAGAAGGTCAGGTTGTGACACCAGCAGAAAAGAATTAGTATATCTGGTTACATACAGCGAGCATTTGTTTATTTTAATCTTCAAGAAGTAGGTGCATATGTTTTTTTCAATAAATCATTAACCTATAAAATTTTCTTCCACGTGCTTCACAAGATATTATCCAAGTGAGCGAGGAAAACATCTCTTGAAAATAAGTTGTGTCTATCTAAATGCTATGGTAAGCCTCAAGTTTGACCTTAAGGTCAATGGAGACCTAATTTCAAGGTGCCCAGCAGCTTTTGCTGCTGCTTCTCAGTTGCTTTACTGTTCCCTTCTTCCCTCCTCCAGCACAGGAGTGCTGTGTCCCAGTAGGATCCAAAACAAACTCTTTATTTGACTGGTCTGTAAGATGTTGGTAGCTCTCATCCTTCACTGATTTTAAAGGGACTCAGATTTTTCAAGGGGTCTAATTTCTGTTTAGAAATTCTTATGCTGCTGTGGAAGTCTGAGATGTTCAGCAGCTGATAGGGTAAAATCTTTCTTTTCTACCAATTTGCCCAGGTGGGCATAGTCCTTCATATCAGCAACTAATGCATGGTGATCATTAAATGTCAAAAGGACTTGTACCTTCCATAAAGGTGGCACATTCAGAAGTCATTCAGTACATGAGTAACTCACATCCATCAGAGGTAATCACCAGTGCTACTAATTGCTGTATTTCAGAGCTCTGCCATGGTGCACTATTGTGCTTAGATCTGAATGGGCAGGAATAGAGAACTGGAAAAAGAATGTAAAGGCTTTCAACTCTCAAAATTTAATTAAAAAGGGCCCAGATTATGAGTGAAGGTTTGTTATTGATTCAAACAGATGTTTGGTTCTCATATACAAATAATCTGTGGTTCTCATTTCAGTATCTAGCAAACTGGTCCTCACATGCCAGCATCCATCCTTACAGCAGGAACTACAGCCCAGGAGGAGCTAAAATCTGAACAGACACAGTGAGAAAATGGAAATGCTGTGCTCTACTGGCATAGGAAAGTGCATTCTATCTAGTCAGCAGTTGAAATACATAAACTTTCAGTTTGAAGTATAAATAAATTGTTATTAAGGAAGCCTAAAGAATGACTGAATTTATGTATGAACTCATGTCCATATGCGTGACTGATTCTCAAACTTCTCTCACAAATTTTCTAAACATTACTTTGTTATTATGACATAATAATAAGTTATTGTTTGGCCAAGACAGATGACATTAATAACTTTAATAAAATGTTTCTTCTTAGGAGAAAAGGTAAAACTAGTCTGACTTTTCTTCTCTACAGTTTTATTTCTCTAGATTGTAAGCAAAAACCAGTTTTCTTGGACCAAGGCTAAGCAGACACCAGCCAAGCACTATTTTTCTTCCCAAGCCTTCATACCAGTTCATCCTGCTCTACCTCACAGAGTCCTTGGAGGTGTATGCTTGCAGTTTTATCCATTCTCTTGTTTTTATTTATCAGCTCTCTCTGCTCTGGACAGGTACTTGAGCACCAGAGCATGTCCCATGCCTGAGGCATGATGCGGATTTTCATAAACCTGATAGCACTGTGGAGTTGGGTTTTTTTTCTGTACAGAATGGCATTTAACCTCCTTAAACTGTTTGAATAAAATATTAACCTTAGAAGAAGAAATGAAAAAATGAGCAGGTATTAGTTTAGGATATCAGAAACAGCAGTCAGAATTTTTTTAAATGACAGTTTTTAGAAGAAAAGGAATGTATCATTGATAAAAGCTTTCCACATAGAAACTTTGATTAATATCACTGCTGGTATGTTTATAGAAGTGTTGTTACAACACTTTTGTGGTAAAGACAACGTATTAGTCAGTGTGACTTCTTTACAGGAAAGTCGCCATCAACCTCAAAACTGCTACAACTAAACTTTCACAATATTGCTGTGGTATTTACATCTTACTGCCTCTTTCTTTTTTTTTTTTTTCTTTTTTTTTTAGCTTGAAATTTCTTTCTTTGTAACAGAAAAAGAAATAAACCTACCCGAGTGAATAATATCAGAGACAACAGTCATCTACCACCCTGGAGAGAATAACCAGGAGAGAACACCCACCCATGTATGCAATCAGCACCCTCTGAGAAATACAAAACATATGTGAAGTTGGTTAGGTACACAATTTTGCTGTGGTGAGATGTAGTCTCTAATCTAAGAAGAGGTATCTTGAGCTTATCCTTGAGATTTTCTGATTTAAAATGTGCATCTCTTTACAGCTTTTCAAAGCTGGGACACATTAGACACATTCTGTCTTATGTAACACTTTAAAAGTTTTCCAACTGTTAAAAAGCTTAGCATTGACAGAAACCTGGCTACATTAAAATAATTGGTTTAGGCTCCATGAAGTCATACCAGTGAATCGTCTTTGATGTATGATTTCACCTGTAGCTAAGATTTAGCGTCAAAGTTGTTTTTTTTTTTTTCATGAGGGTCTTCTATATCCAACTGTTTACAGTGCATAATCTCTGGAAAACTCACCTGAGGTAAAATCAGATTGTATTAAAATGTAATGATTCAAGATCTTGATTTGTGAATTGCAAAGAAGTTTAAAAAGAAAAAACAAACCAACAAAACAACAAACTAAATCATGATAAAAGTAAAGAGTGGGAAAAAAGCAAAAGGAAGAACAAAAAGAAATTTAGCAGTAAAGATACTGCTTCTACCAGTATAAAGAAATCAGCTGGAATGTGACATGTTGTGTAGCTGGATTACCAGCAGAGCACAAAGTGTACAGCTGTGCATATCAGAGAGCCAAATGTTGTGTTTAAAGCATGTTAATTAACCAGACCCTTCCCGGAATGAGAAGCAAGAAATTGCCCAAAGTCATTGCACAATATTTCATTCTTTTTCATTTATCCATTCAGCTAAGCAGTTCACATGCCAATAAACTTCAAGCATTGTTAAAGAATGTGGATTAGTTGTCCAATTGTTGAAAGATCTAAAGATATTTTTCAAGTATTTGTAGCTATCCTGAGTGATTCTTTGTCAATTTATGGCATTGCCTTCTCTCAGTTACAGTGGGTGGATACTAAATATTAAACTAATGAAATGTATTGACAATTGTGCAGTAGACTAGATTCGTTTACAGAAATCTAATAACATTTCTGATAAAATAAGTTGCTTCCAAAGCACCTTTTCCACGGCATCCGGAAAACTTAGCTATGCAAATTCTGCTAAACGATGATGCAACCAGTCCCCTCTCTTCAAAGGTTTACAAGTAAAATGTGGTAAACTATTAAAGCATTTTCAGTTGGAAACGTCCAAGTGCTTTGTAATTAAATAGGATGGACAAACCTCAAAACATTTGGTTTCAATCCATTTAATTAATAAAAGAAAATGTTCATGCTTATTCCAGTGTTTCAGACTATAGAAAATGGGATGCAAATGCTATGATAATTGCATATCACGCAAGACATCTTGTAAAGCTGGAAATGCTGCTAAAGTCTCATGAGTTTTCAGCCCCTCTACTTTAAAATTATATTTCTTCTGATGTTTTAATAAAAGTATATGCTTCACATATGATATTTTTAACATCCACCAACTGCAGAAATACTTTGGTTATATAAGTGATTCAGCCTTTGCAATATGTGAGCAAACTTGACCTAATTGGGAGCCAGAAGCTGCTCCTATTCAGAATAATCTTATTTTAGGGAACGATTGTCTGGACCATTACTCAAAAGCATGAATTGAGATTGTTCTACAGTTAATTTACTCCCCAGCTGTTGCCATCGTCAACTGTCAGTCCATTTTACCAGCAGCCAGAATATATACATCTTCATTGAAAATCTTAAAACCAAAGTACAGGTCATTCTGGAAAGGAATGCCAGACACTTACACCTCTTCAGGAAAAGAGTTTTGTAACAAATAGTATATCCATAGCTAAATATAATACAACTATACCATGGAAGTATGCAGTTACTCTTGCTCTTGCTCAGACAATCAAGATTTGCTTATTAGCCTATGCTAAAATTTTAAATGGTGTAGTGGTTTTGGCCTAGGCCAGGTTTTTTCAGTAGCAGGGGAGCTAAAGGAGTGGCTTCTTTAAACAAAGAGAGTTGCCACAAGCTTCCCCTGTAGCTGACAGGGTTAGGGCCAGTAAGTTTTAAGTTGGACCCTGCACCTGACCCAGGCCTGGCCAATTAGTGGTGGAGGTAACACCTCTGTGAATAACAGATTTGAGCAGAAGTTATTGCACAGTGGCAGAACTGCAGCAGCAACAGAGAGAGAATGTGAAAACATCTCCGCAGACACCAAGGTCAGTGGAGAAGGAGGGGGAGGAGGGTGCCCAGGCACTGAGAAGAAGGCTCCCCTGGGATATGTGGTGAGGACCATGGTGAAGCAGGTTGTCCCCCTGCAGTCCATGGAGGCCACCGGGAAGCAGAGACCCACTGGCAGCCCGTGGGGGAGCTGCTCACGCCGCAGCGGGTGGATGCCTGAGGGAGCCCGTGACTGCGTAAGAAGTTCATCCTGGAGCAAGTTCCTGGCAAGACCTGGGAGTCCGTGGGGGAGGTGCCCACACCAGAGCAGGTTTGCTGTCAGGACTTGTGATCCCGTGAGGGGACCCAGGCTGGAGCAGCCTGTCCCTGAAGGACTGTCTCTCCCGGTGGGAAGAAGCAGTGGGAAGTGTGAGGAGGCCTCTCCCTGAGAAGCAGCAGCGGCAAAGTCCATCTGTAATGAACTGACTGCAACCCCCATCCCTCATCCCTGGAGCTGCTGGGGGGGGAAGGAAAAGGAGTCCTGGGAAGTGGAGGGGTGAGGGGAGGAGTTTTAAGACGGTTTTATTTCTCGTCTCTCTGCTTTTATTGTTTCTTTAACAAATCAAACCTTTTTCTCCCTAAGTTGTGTCTGTTTTGCCCGTGATGCTAATTGCCGAGTTTGATCTCTCTGTCCTTATCTCAACTCACAAGCAGTTTGTTATATTCCTCTCTCTCTCTCCTGTCCAGCTTAGGAGGGGGAATAATATGTTGACTGGGTGGATATTGGCCTAAACCACCACACATGGTTTTGGACGGGAAAAATTTTCAGGAAATTTTGTCACATTCTCTTTCCTTGAGGGAGCTTGGAAGATACATTCAAAGAGGATAATTGTTTTTGTTCATTGGAGTACTGAAAGCAAGCATGTCCATTCAATCAGCTTTTCTATAATTTATTTAAATTTAATAAAACACAACATGAACTCCAAGTACAAGGAATTGATCTTATTGTCATAACTTTTCATAAATAGGAACATTTGCAACTGCTTAGCAATTAACAACCACAACTGTAAGAAGGCCAGCTCCTAGTCAGTATAAATTAGTAAAGAAAATTAATTTGAACAGAAGAATATCAGTCTACACTAGCTACAGACTTTACCTCAAATAGAGTTTAAAAATATATATGCAACTAGAAATAAAATGTATAGGCAATTGTGGTGAGCAACATACAACATCAGGTAATACAATATTAGCCATGCCTGCAAAACCCATGGAAATATGTTATAAATCCTCAGTTTTCCCTCTTCATCCACATATGGCAGTGTAAGCTGTCCATAAATTCTGAAGCAAAACCATTGGTGTGCTCAGCTATAGCTACAAAGCCAATGCAACATCCTCCCATGTCATGTCTATACTTCACTCATGTGTAGTGCATAGACTGGAGAATGTGCACGTGTGTACACCAAAAATAAATCGCTTCAGCAGGAGAAGCTACCTTCATGCAAAGGTGTTGCTGCTGTGAAGGCTTCAAGTGATGGTGGCTTGGTTATCATTCACAGAAGGGTGATTCTCAACAGGGTTCAGGAAGATATGCAAACAGTGCTACTGAGAGAGAGAAGGGAGTTACTTTCATATCCACAGTCTTTGTTTCTATAAAGTTGAGGAAAATGTTAACTTCAAAAAAATCGGTCACAAGCCAAGATTTTCTACTGAAAAACAAATGAGACAATTTTTTCATGTCTTTTATCTGATATCCCTTTTTATTTAAAATGATCCAGGAGCTCTGTTTCAAATTCACCATCTGCACATCACTTTGTAAGAAGAAAGTCTAGACTCTGCTTCTGCAAGTCAGACTTCACACAGGACTAATGTCTCTCACAGCATAATACAAAGAGACACCTGTGATATATGCATGAATACAGTCCTTAACCCCTGAACCAGGGCTGTTAGAACACAGGAACACTGCTCAGGACCTTTAAAGTCTAGCCCAATGAAGTTAAGTGTCACTGTGGGAAAAAGTAACTTCATTTTGAAAATAAAATTTTAAAGCATCTTTGACTAATAAGCTGAGAGATAATGTTTCAAATTAAGGAATGCCAAACAGCTTTGCATTCATACTTTTCTGGAATTTTCATTATAGTGGTTTTTTTGTTCTGATTTGAGAAAAAAAAGAGTAAATGTTAAAATACACAAGTTTCCTGTGAGACAGAAGTTCCAAATTTTGTTCTGCTACAGCAGACATAAAAATAGAGCTGTCACAATGCAGAAAGGTATATGTTTTCCATGCATACACATACCTCAGGATTCCTGTCTGTCTTCTCCAAGGTGATTTTTCTTACCCTAAATGTTAGAAAGTAGTCTTTTCTTGTTGACCTTAATGTAGATCTGTGTTCTTGGTATTTGTATCCCCAAGCTTCTCAAAGTCAAGGAAAAAATAATATTTGTCCATCAATTTGTCTCTTACATACCTGGTAACACCAATTTGCCAGCTAGTGAATTGCAACTATCAAGCAGGCTGCCAAAAGGAGCTTTTACCAAACAAGTAAGGTACCTTGAAAGATGGATTCCATCTTGTACATATCTGCCAGTTTCAGTGAGTTCCTCCTAAGTTATTGATATCTCTTCTTCCTAATGCTCTCTGGTCATTCTTTGGCGCTACCTCTGTTGCACCGTTGAAATTCACTATTTCTTGTTTATCCCAAAACTTCTACACATTAAGGCACCGATGGAGGTGTTGATGCCAGCCATGCAGGTACTTTCTTAGTTTAGGACCCTAATATTTACAACATGCAAAAGAAGGTAGCATGCAAGGAAGCTAAGGATAAGGAGAAAAAGTCCTGTGAGGATAATGGCAACTGTCTCCATTTGATTAAATGGTAAATGTGAAATGTCTCCAAATTGAGGTCCCAGCCAAAGCTAACTGGGTTTTTTTGAGACTTATCTCAGTGCAACCCCTTGGACTCTTCCTCTCCTACTTTTTTTCAAAATGTAGGCCACACACATTGGAGTTCCCATCCCCTTGACTCCCTCTTCCCAAGCTTCCAAATCTTTACTCCCTTATCTTAGTGTTCTCTGTTGCTTTCCAGCTCAGATCTCTTACCTTTATGTTTTTTTTTTCCCATCTCTTGCCATCCTGTCTTTCCCATTATAGAGATGACAGTTTTCAGTCACTCACCTTCACCTTTGAGAACCCAAACCCTCTTAGAGGCCACTTCTACCTGCCAGAATGTGACTTTTCATTTCAGCTCCCTGTCTATCACACACCTCCAGCTTCCACTAATGCCACTGATACTTGAGATTTCCATTTTCTCCTCTCTGTCCTGGCTGACGCAGAGCCAAAACTGACAGACTTGAGATGACCTCTGGTTTCTCATTGTTCTCCCCACAGGAGTAAAGTTTGGAATCCTGGTAGAGATTATCTACACAGTATTTAAGGATGCAATTATACAAAAAGTCTTTGTTGAGCTAAAGGGAGGATATCAGGACACAGCAGCACTGGTCAAACCAGTCCCCTGTTTTCAGTTGGGGTCTTATACTTTTCTGATTTGTGTGAGAGTAAATGAGAATTAACTTTGGTCTAGTCAATTAATCTAAATGCATATAAAATTCCTACTACAAAAAGGGAAAGTCAAGCCTACTTTAATGATGAGAACACTATCCAGTACATTGTACTGTACACTGTAACAGTTCTCATTAACCATGCTTTCACTCAACAAATCTGACTTTACAGGCTTATGATGAAATACTAAATGCATCAGTTATAAAGTATTCTAATTCCACACAGATACTCAGGAGCTATTTCAGCTCCAATGTTTTCCTTCTAAAACCTCATTCCCCAACTGAGAAAACCATTTGCCCAGGAAGGTTTTGAGCAAAGCAGATCTCAGGGGTATATGCTATAATTTCCCAAACAGAACATAAACCAGTTGAAATGTCCACACATTTTAAATTTCATATAAACTTCATGAAACAAACTTCTGTGTGAAGCTAGTAATTTCCATTTCATAGTAAATACTGTGTCAGGCTCAATAGACTCGGCATGATCAATAAACACTTGGTGTTTTAAACAGTGGTATCTGTGATGCATACTGTGTGGCCTGCATAGGAATCACTCTTTCACCACCCCATTCTGTTTTATTTTGGTTTTAACCAGTTAAAACAATCTGAGCAGTAGAATAAGTATGTCTTATGCTGTCATCTGACCACCATCTGAGATCTGCATCAGGACCCATAAAGAGCCGTGCAAAGAGAGAGTTTGCTGTGTTGGACACTGCTGTGTCCCTCCTTTGCCATGTCAGGGTCTCTCAGACTGTGGAAGCAGTCCCAGCAACTGATGTTCAGTAATTGGATGCTCAGATATTCAGTCTTGCTGATAAATCAAGGCTACAGACAGTCTTTTAATTTCTTGTTGACATGCTTAATAGACACATGTGAAATAACTAATCATTATCTACTGGTTACTAAATTACATTTGCAAGGCCAATTTTGTCTACCCATGTTCACCATATTAAATGCAAATGAATTAAAATGCAGACATTTTTCATATTAGGGGCAGCATAATACAATATAACATATTTTTCATCACATTAATATGTTTAGAAGTTATTTTCAATCAATTTTGCATACATGTATCAATAAACATGAACCATTTGTGATGGTTCTGTGCCTTTGTTGGTATAGCAGTAAGAAAATGGTTTAGAAGACTGTCAGATGTACAGCATAAAGCAATTCTTCCTGTCTCAGCTATTCTGATTAAGGCTTCTAAGTAATATTTCAGGCAACTTTACACAAAGTCATTTTTAAGGCTATCTAATTTGAGAGGGTAGACAAGTTTAAAGCAAACTTTGTGTTGCATAGTATTAGGTCCACAATATCAAGAAAACATTTAATGATAATAGAATCATAGAAATTTAGAATGGTAGGCATTGGAAGGAACTTTTAGAGATCATCTAGTCCAACTCTCTGGAAGAAGCAGGTCCACCTAGATCAGGTCACTCAGGAACGTGTCCAGGTGAGTCTTGAAGATGTCCAAGGAAGGAGCCAATGCTCCCTTAAAAGAACAGTAAAATATGTTTTTTCTTATGTTTAAATGGAACTTTTTGTGTTCCAGATTCATCCCATTACCCCTTGTCCTGTTGCTAGATACCATCAAAAAAAAAGAGGTGCCTCAACCTCCTGACACCCAGATATTTGCAAATATTAATGACTCAGTCTCCTCTTCTCCAGACTAAACTGCTGTTCCTGCAGCCTTTTCTCATAAGGAAGATAAATCAATGAAAGCTTAAATTAAATTAGATCTGGTTTTGTCTGAATAATCCTACTCACAAATAGCTCAGATTAACCATGTCGCTGATAACTTGGAACAATTATACCAACATGATTCATGTGAACCAAAAAGTGATAAAATTCTTGTTCTCTCTGTTTTTTGTTTTTTGGTTTTTTTTTTTTTTTTTTAATAGGATCAGTCGGCTGGCTGGACTACTCAGAAAGAGAGGCTGAGGATTGTGGCATTTACATTGTCTTTGACATAGATCCAGGAAATTATTCATTCAGCTGAATAAAATTTATAGACAGAAAAAGAGACCTGAGTTTGGAAGATCAAGATCGTTTCCGTAACCAACAACAAGCTACACTTGCAGTTTTGTATTTTCACTCTTTTCAGTCATCAGGAATATGCATTTGTCTCTGGGAAGATGACTTAATTATTTGACAATATAGTTAAAATTATTCTCTAAATTAAATTAGAGTTTGGGTTTTTAGGACCTGTGGTTGCCTGAGGCTGGAGTTACATTGACAAAGTCAAGGAAAATATGAGTCCACCTGACATATTTCACCAGCATTGGAAAGGGTGACCACTGAGCTCAGAGCTGCTGAAAAGATGTCTTCTCACAGCTGCTTGAAGTGACTTTACTGACCAGACTCCTACAAAAAGGAAAGTTAGATAATAAAAATTAGAAATAGCAGTTTTAAGGACTATAAGTGAAGATCATTCTTTGTGCTCATACTAAATTTAGACATCTACATTTTACAAAACAGATGAAGAAGAGTTCAAAGATTTCCAGAATTTTAATACTTCTTTCCCTAGGGCTGCATTTGATTACTGCAGTATCCATGAATTATGAAAGAGGAGAGAAGGCATATTAATAAGATATAAAGTCCCATTTATTCTCCAGACATAAAGTAATTGATTCTTTACATTGCTAGATTAAACATGTGGTAATATATTATTGTATTGTATTGTGTTGTGGCACAATTAGCTGTGTAAGTAGTCTGATATTGGAATAGAAACGGAATTTATTTCCTCTAGGAAACAACTTTCCTAGGAGACACATGATACTTGTCTATGTGCACAGCTGCCAAGAAGAGTGGTTATCTAGTGAGAAATTGTGAACACGAAAGTAAATCATTTCTGCACAAGACTGGAAGCTCTTCTCTCACATCCCCATTTTATGAAGCAACAGTGATTCCCCTCAAAGGAAAAACATTAAAGCCCATACTGCAGATAAAACTATTGCACAAACACAGAAGATTAAGGAAATAAAGTATGACAGTAGGCAAAGGTTCATTGGGAAAAGAATCAAAAGCACAAGAAAGAAGAAAACCAGTTCAGAAACAAGTAATGATAGTGTACCTTTCCTTTTAACAAGAAAGTTGAATGCCTCTAGAAATTAAACCTAAGACAATGACAATTGAGAGAGACTAGAACACAAAAGAAATGTAAAGACACATTTCTGTCTAAGAGGGTGCTTGTGGGGATTAAAGAAACAGAAAACATAATGAGAACAGAAAATGAAGGACTCCAATGCAGATCTCATTGTAAAACTAGAAAATTTGATATCATAGCATCACAGGTCAGTTTATTCAGGTTCTTGAACCTTGCCAATATTTCACTAGAGGTGATTATCATGAAAAAGGCAGAGAAGTCAAGCAATCATTTCAAAGTTAGTTTGTAAAGACTCTTGTTCACTTCTTACCCAGTTGTTAGTATGCTGTTATGAAATGTGTTGTTTCCATAGTAATATGTTACAGTATAATCAAGGGTTTCCAACTCGCACAGATATGGGATGAAGACTGGATTTTTATTGCGAGTTGAAATACATTGAGAGAATTCAGCATCAAATGATATTTATTTATAAAAACATTCTACATGATCCATAACTCCGCCCAGTGCCACTCTCTCCCCTCAGCAAAAGATAAATGTTTAGCAGTTTTTAAACCAAACAACTTCTACAGCCAACAAGCAAGATTGAAATAAAGCGATAAGTAATTTTGATTCCGTTTCCAACCACATGGCAGCATATGAAGAAAAATAAGAGTCATCACCATAACATTAAAGGACTGTGATCAAAGAGTGTTTTGCAAAGCAAAGTACATGAAATTAAGTGCCAGAACTGAGGTTTTCCAAGTACTCTCCTAAGTATGTGACTATGTTAGTTACTTCCATGACCATACAAATGCATGTATGAGCATATACATTCATATATATTACTCATATATAAGGGCACAGCAATTTGCAATGTATGTAAAGGACAAGTAACAATAGAAAGCTGGAAATACTACTTCAGGCTTCTTGTATGGATTCTTCAAATAATTTGCTTGATTTGTTTCTATATTCATTCATTAATATTTACATAGAAAGTTTTCCAAGGAAACAATAAGCAATACAATCCACCGTACTGAGGTTTTTCAAGATAAATAAGCATTTGATTCCTTTTTGTCAGAATGAGGCTACTTTTCTTTTCTTCCCCTTACAAATTCTTTGTTTTAAAAGCCAAACTGGAGGATGTTTTCAAGAACTTTAAGCATTCTTCTGAAAGTTTGGTACATCACTTAATGCAATTTCATTTTACATCTTTTGTCTTTCTGAAAATATCAGACACCTACAGTTGCTTAGGTAAGGTAAAACAATTTAAAACTCTATTTCTTTTCAATCTGTCAAAGCTGTGCAATGAGTCTTATAACACTTTTTAGTAGCATAGAGAAGTGCATCATAAAATCCAGATACAGGTGCAGTTCAAAAACTGTTAAAAACTTAATGTTAAAACTTAACGCTCAAAATTGTGGGATCATGAAAAAAGAGTCCTATAAGATTTATAGCACATGCACTGACCATCTTGGGTGAATATTTTATGAAATCAATTTTAAAAGATAAAAATAAGAACTATTTAGAACTCATCTTCCTTATTCTCTTATATATTGTAACTATTTAAAATTGCATATTACCAACATAAGAATAATGCAAAGAATTCTACAAAAGGTAATAATTTATAAGGTGCAATTTTGCCATTTCACTCCCAAATACTCCTAAGTATTTTACAAAAAAAAAAAATGACTTTATAACTTTATCTTGGATCAGTAGCTCCTGACATTAACAAATCTTTCATATTTTATTTATAAGATAATAGTAATGGAATCATAGAATAATTTGGGTTGGAAGTGACCTTTAAAGATCACATAGTGTAATCCCTTCTGCCATGGGCAGGGACAGTCGTCTTCAGTTTGTCTGTATTTAGTCGTGAAAGATCATTTTGACTATGAGAAAGAATTGTCCCATGAATAATACCTCTGTTTATGGAGAGCACGCCTCCCCAAAACATCACACATTTTTCCAGACCTCAGGAATAACTCCAATTGTTCCAGGTAAAAGAACATGAAAATCATAGATAGAAAGACCCTACCAGGTTGTCTAGTCTACACCCTTGCTAAAACACTAAGTTTTGTCCTGCTTGCTAGCTTACGTCTAGCAAAGTACAATTCTTTAGCAGTAATTGGCAAGAACCATATATTTCATTCTCAAAGATATGATGTATTTGTATTCATTGTTTCCTTTTATTCGATCCCTTTTAATAACCTCAGAAGAAAGCTTTCTTTAATCATTTAGGTTACTTTATGAATACCTTCTTAGGGATGACTAATCAGATGTAACGTTTTCCCCAAATGTCTTAGTTTTCAAATTTCCACTTGTTACTAGTATTTTGTGAATTTCATTAGGCAGCCTAAAAAAAAGTATCATCTCTCAGCAACAGTCTTCATATCCTTTTATTCTCTTTTTCTTTTGGCAGCAGATGTTTCCAAAAAGATCATATTTTTGAGAAGATCGTCATGCTTTTAGCTGATCTGTTTTCCACATCTCTACTCTTGAAGTAAAGTTTCATGATAAAAAAAAAGAAACTGAGATTTTTTTCCTTTTCCATTTGTGTAATGATCAGGTGTATTAGTTTGTAAAGTTAGAGAGTTTCTTTAAACAGTCATTCGTTCCACCATCATATATATTTTTTATTGAATTTTTAATAGTCTTGCTAAAAGATCCTCATATTATTTTTTAGGTTTGCTTGTATTAAGAAAGAATTAAAAGTTTTTCTCTTTCTTTTTTTTTTTTATCATAGCAATCAAAAGAGTGTTATCCCAAGTCCTCCTTTAAGATTGCCCAAGGGTTTCTCACTTTGTCCCAGGCAACTGAAAGCTTTCTGAATCTCTTTGGTTACTAATCTTTCTCCAAAGTACCTTGGGAACCTCTTTTACTTTTCTGCACTGAGATTTAAGAAAGGCTATTGTTTATAAGCCAGTAGCAGATGAGCCTGGTCTTTTTTTCTGGGGTGGGGGGGTGGGGGGGGTTGTTAAATACAATTCAGATTGGAATGTACCAATCAAAGACTTCCCAATGTTATTTTGATTTAACTGCATAGCTGAAAACTGTTGGCATCATTCCTTCAGTGGCTGTTTTCCTACTGAGTAGCTGAATAGGTTTTAAAAGGCCAATTCCTTTGAAAAGAAATTACAGTGAAAGTAAATCTGAAAAGACACTTCTGTCCTTCAAATTCCTGCTATCAGTTTCTACTTTCTATGGAAAAAGAAAAAAAATCAATTTTTTCAATAGATGTCAAGATCTTGCAAAGCATTTTTTGCCAAAGCCCTTTAGAAAACAGATTTTCAGGTACAGAAGGGTATATTTGGATATTAATGGGGTCAGATTTCAGCAGTACTAACCTGATTTCACAGAATCACAGAATCTCAAGGACTGGAAGGGATCTTGAAAGAGCATCCAGTCCAAATGTCCTGCCAGAGCAAGGCCACACAGGAACTCATCCAGGTGGGTTTGAATATCTCCAGAGGAGGAAACTCAACAATCCATCTGGGCAGCTCATTCCAGTGCTCTCTCATCTGAACAAAGAAGAAATTCTTCCTTGTATTTTTTTGGAACCTCTTCTGTTCTAGCTAGTACCTGTTGCCCCTTGTCCTATCATTGGATCTCACTGAGAACAGCCTGGCTCCGTCCTCCTGACACCCCCCCCTTTATATATTAGTAAACATTAATAAGATCACCACTCAGTCTCCTTCAAGCTTCCAGCTCAGTGCCATAGCTATGGCAGCATGATGTCCCATTGTGTCTCCATGAGATCCACTGTACATTTATCAAATAGGGAAAATTTCATGACTGCAGGAATTACTAACATTATGTGATAATAATTATTAATATTTTGTTTAGGAATAGAGCAAACCCATTTTAAAAACCAAAAAAACAGATTGAGTCAGTTAAGGCAAAACCAGCTGGCAAAGGCAGTAAATATGTGACAAAACATATGCTGTCATTTGTATAAGCATAGAAACAATTTAAACACACATGTAAGCAACTACTTTTCATTATGATTGCTTCTCATCTCTGTTTCCATTGGTTCCAGCTATACTTTTATTGTGTTACTGTGGTTTCTTCATGTGTTCCCAGCACTACAGATGAGCTTCCTCACACTAACATTAAATATTACTTTTCCTGCTCTTTTCATAAAATTAGAATCAGGGACATGCTGTCCAGTCAATCTCACAAAAAAGAAAAAACAGCTTTTATAAACTCACGTGGATGTTGTGGTTCAGAAAATGGTAAAGGTCCTCTTGCCTAGACAGACTCTTCTAATGATTTTAATTATAGAGCATCCCAGTGATCAACAGCAAAAACGAACAGTTATAGCTTGAAATGGGGTTTGGAAAATAAAGTGCTGGGACCTTTTATTAACACTGAGTCTGAACTTTTTGATTATGTGTAGGGAAAGAGGTAAAACTTGTTTAGACTTGGTTCAGCCTGAAAAAACACATTCCCCTTCAGCAGGTGTAAATGGTTAATTCAGAAACAATGTGAAACCCAATCTGCCCACATTGTAAGCTAACTGTGTTAATACAGGTATCTGCTCCCTGTAGATTCTCCTTTCTGCACTTCAATCTCCATTTCCCACCAATTTCTCATCTATTTTATAAAATAAACTACTTGGTTGGCTTGATGACAACAATAAGTCACAAACAAAACATCCACTGTGTCAGTGGGAAAAGTTTTATCTATGTCTCAATTCTTTAACTCCTCGAAATCAATCTCACATTTTGGTGTCAGGAAGCCTGGCACAGTATCAATGATGTTATTTTAATCAGTGTATATACAGAATATAACCCACTGACCCAGCTTGGAAGGTGCAGGAATACACATATACTACACATGTATTGTGGTATTGCCTTGAGAGCTGCTCCTAGGCTTTTAACAGTACCATTATGGTCAGCTAAGTGATCATGTTTTCTGTTTACATTGGGGGTTGTCGTGGTTTAGGTCCATCAGGGAACAAAAGACCACGATTAGCCTCAAGTACCGAAGACTTAAGGATTGCTAAAGGGCAGGGAGAGCTTAATTGCCGCTTAAGGTGCAGGACAAAACAGACCAGGCTACTCGGCTTGGGGAAGAAAAACAGAAAACAATTTAATACCAACTAAAACATAAAACCCCAAAAAAAACAGAACCAGAACAAACCAACACAGAATGGTACAGAGATGAAGAGTCCGACCAGCCCTTTAAGACCACCTGCTCCCCACCCCTCTCCTCTTCCCGGGCTCAGAGCCCTGATCCCGGTGTTTTATACCTCCGTCCCCCCTGAACGGCCCAGGGGGGCAGGGAGTGGGGGTTTCAGTCAGTCCGTTCCTGGTGGCTTCTGCCGTTTGTCTCACCTCAGGGCAAGTGGGTTCCGCACCAGTCCTCCTTGCAAGTCCGTGAGGTACCACACACACATGGCAGCCCTGCACGGGCTGCACCGACGCACATTTGTCCCAAAGCCCTGCACGGGCTGCACCGATGCTCATTTGTCCCAAAAGTTGCTGCTCCTCTCTGCCTCTCGTGTGGGGCTGCTCTGCGGTGCACAGGCTCTCCAGCATGTCCTGTGCCATGACCGCCTCCCCCACACAGTCTCTGGCCCGTCCGGGCACACTCACATGAAGTTGCTGCTGCTGATCCATAGGTTGCAGGGGTACCGGCTGCACTCTCACCACGGCTTGCAGAGGGGTCTCTGGTCTGATGCTCCATCCTTCCTCCTTCTCCGACTGTGGGGTCCGCATGGTCGCCTCCATCTTGTACCACTCTTACACCTCCTGCCTGGCACCTCAAATTCCCGTCCCTAAATAGTGATCGCAGAGGCACCAGATTGGCCCAGCCGGGCCGGGGGTGGGTCTGAACCCAGGAGTCGGGGGAGAGTCTAAAAAACTTTTACCGGGTCTTCACTGCAACCCGCTCCCCCTGTTACTAAGCAAAAGCAACTCCTTGCTAAACCATTACAGGGGTATAGAAGGTTTGCTTTAATTGTTGAAGATTTTACTATTGTTTTAATTCTGTTGATGTTAGGAGACAATATGCTCTGGAACTGTCACTTCTCACATGTCTTTCGGACAGTTGTGTTAGTTCCAGCTACTATGCATTTACTAACGCTGAGATGTAAGCCAGAAAGGCCAAAGACTAACTTTCAAAATCCTAGCTAAGATTGACTTTTGACAGGCAAGAAAATTACCTTTTTGCTTCTATATTAAGTCCAGACTACGTTGAAACTATTGAGAGAAAAGCATGGAAGTTGTTAACATCAGTGGCTGAGAGTGCAATGTGTACTGTGGTCAGAGTATGTCAATGCTTTAAAAAGGGTGATGCCAAGAACTTTTATGCCTTTTTGTTTCCTTGATAGTAGCTGTGGCCCTTTCATGGCCCTTTGGAGTGATGTACTACCTGCCCTCTACGCTGACAACAACTACTACTGTCAAAATCCATCTGAAAAATTGCATGGGCTTACTTGTTGGGCACTGTTGTAGTCTTTCCTTACCAAATGACAGAGCAGGGTTTCAATCAACGTGATGCTGAATGTAAGCTGCCCTTGAGTTAGTGAACTGAAACTATAGAACCAATCTCAGCAATCGCAAAGCAACCTATTCTCCCTCCACTGTTACCTGGCAGCTCTGAAACATTTACCCTGATGGAGAAAATTTTCCCACTCAACATGAGTGCCAACACAAGTGAAAGATCCCAGAAAACAAAGAGAAAGCTCCTTCGTTTCTTTTGCAAGTTTGTAAAGCAGCACCCTTTTGCCAAATAATGCCTCGAGTCACCAGGCACAGCTTACTGTCTGCACTTGCTTATATTGAAAACTATAGTTGAATCAACAGTTTTCCAAGAGAAAGTGATTCCTCAGGATGGATTCCATGAGTAAACTACAGTCAAAGTTGTTTGTCCTAGACACATGCTTTGGCTGGGAAAGAATAAGGACTTTCAGGCACTCACCTGAACATGCCCTAGTTGCAAGAATTCTTGTCCAGTATGAATGTCTTGCTCATTACTACACATGCATGAACAAAGTATATCAAAGTGGGTTAAAGAGGAGTGGGATGATACACCTAAATAATTCTTCATGTATCAATCAGTTTTATATTACACAAGAAGGACATACTGCAAAGTCCTTGTCCATTCCTGAAAGGTGTGATAATACCCCAAGACCTACCAAGTGTGACTGAGTAGGATACAATCATCAGTGAAGTCTTTACAGGCAGTGTAGACTTTGCATAACTTTGTCCCATCATTAGGCAAAGCGACTTATAGGATCAGACAGGGGGAATGTCATGAAATGCTGAGACATGTGTACATCCATAAAGAATGAAATCCAGAATTCACTAAAGGAGAATTAACCAAAACATAACAAGAGGTTTATTTATGTATTTTCAAGTGGAACGAATTCATCATAATGGTTGCCCTTAAAAAGGATCAAGTGACTCTGGAAAAGAAATAATGTGACTCCAGTAGTTGCTGTATTCTTTGGGTATTTTATGTGGAAAACCATATTGGTTTATCTACAGCAAAATTGGACTCATTTTTAAATGAAACTTTGCCAAAAGCTTTGTTAACCATAAAATATGAGCGTATAAGAACATGCCATGCCTTCTGGGCATAATTTTACTTATAGCAACATAAATCAAAAGTAATTTCAGAAAAGTTGAAAAAAAAGTTCCACACAAAATAAAATTAGAGTGCTTCAAGATGATTAAGACACAGGTGTGAGGGTGTAACACCTCTTTCCCAACCATATCATTTATTAGGGTGACATAAAGTTGCCAACAGCCTGGCAAATAAGGAAAAAAAATACAGCACAAAATTCAAAAGGCAACACCCTATGAACTTGGCATCTTCATATTATGTTTTCTTCGTCCCCCAAATATTTCTTTTAACCAGCTGTATGTGTACCATACTAACTAAGCAGGGCTCATGTGTTTAGCAAGCAGTTTTTCTGTCATTACTTCTAAGAATAGGGCTCCAGTACTAATGCAATGTATATATTGGCAACAAATGTTGAGCTTAGGATCCTTTCTTCCCTCTCTCCCCCTTTTCTCTATAGTTCAAATTAGAACTTAGATTTGAAACCCCCAATTTCTCTATGAGTCACTGAAATTCTCCTGAAGTGTACAATAAAGGGAAAAAAATTAATCACACTCACGATTTGCTGTGCAGTCTTAAGAGAAGAGCTTAGCTAAAGCCTCTGTCAAGATGAAGTATGCCAAATGCACTTCTGTGTGCAAAACTTAAACTAAAACCAAGAACAATTATTCCTTCCTATTTGGTACTTCTCACTAGCTCACTTTCCAGGATATCCAATTTTGCAGGTTAGGACTTCAATGAGATGATTGTGTAGTATGAATTGCAATGTGTTTTCTCAGCAATCAGTGAGGGATGAAAGAAAAGGGAATGGGTTGTCACGCTAGCTGCCAACTTTAGACCACCTTGGGATACCCCAGATGTAGGCATGCTGGGAACTGTGGGAGGGTATGTGGAAAGACTTGCACAGCTTCACTCTTCCAACCACTTGGGTAGGGAATTAGACGTTTTTCTTCTTATGGGAAGTTAATCTCTTTCTTTCTGATCTTTTGAATCTCAGACAACAAACTTAAATGGCTTTGGGAAAAAAGAGTCCATTAAGCCACTTTCTATAAACACTATTCTGTTCTGTACAAAATCTGTACAAGTGCTCTTTTTCCAGCAGATGTTTCAACATTAGCCATGGTTGCATATCCTCTCCCCATAATAATCAATGTCAGCTTGCAATGACTGTTGGCCACCACTCCACGAGATTCTTTGTGGCTATTGCTACCAGATCAGAAATGCGATCACTTCAACATGCAAAGTGCTAAGAGGTTCACTTCACACACAAACTCACAGGATTGAACTGTGTCAAAAACCATCCTGTAACAGTAACATTGTCCTGACTGGCTTTAACCAGATTAAGTGTCTTCTGTCCTCCAACAGCCTAACACTAGCACAAAAACTATGTCACGTGCATTTGTTAATTTGAAAAAAAGTGACTCTTGGCTCAGTTTGTTTCAAGTGAAATGTGCCCTAGTAAGTGAGACGGTGAGGCACAGTGTTACTCAATTTGGAAGCCCACACTGAGATAGGTTTGACTATGAACTTGATATCTCTCAAATGAGTTGACAGATGAGTTTTAGACTAGAAAATTCAATTCCTGTCAAAATAAAAATGTCTCAAGCAAATGTGTTGATTTTTAAGGTCTTTTTTACAAGTGTCAAAGTCTTTATAACTTTTCTTTTACATTTTGACAACATCAGAATATTTTGTTTAGATACAGCTAAAATTTTTTTTCAACTTAATCAGTTTGCTTTATGACAGTCATTTTGACATCCAATGGTAAAATGAGTATTTACTATAGCTGATAATTTGATATTACGATATGTCGACATAATCATAAAATGTTGTCAAAATATTTTAATGTTTCCCAAGTCTTCATTGCTCAAAGATGTTAAGAAATTTGGCATTTTAAGACATACTGATGAAGACTGATTGAAGATGTATTTTGTCTTCTTCTAATTCTAGATTACTGATTGCCATAAAACTCCTAGCGCTGTGCTCTGAATCCCTATTATCACATTCTCATTTGAGGTGGGCTTAGTTGTGAAAGTGTATGAAGTAAAAAATGAAAGTTTATAATGGAAGAAAAGAAATATTGCCAATGGATAAGAAGACATTTCTGATGACTAGTATACAGATGATAAAGTTTTACTTATTATAAACCTTAAAGCTTTCTCTCTATCTTTAATTTTTAAAGAAAGAAGATGTGTTTGTGTATTTATAGAAGCATATATTTTTAAAAGTATAAAACAATTTCTAATGAATGATATCTCTTCTTACCCAGAAATAGTGGAAATTTTGGTTGTTTTGCCTAGCCATAGTTTTATAAGCCTTGACAAGTTGGAAGAAAAGAAGCAGATGTTAGCCAGAATTTTAATTCAAAATAGATATTACTTAGACTTACTTTAGCATCCTTGATGTTTTTAAACAAACAAACAAAAAATAAACAGTTCAAGGATGATTTCATGGAATCACAGAATCATGGAATGGTAGGGTTGGAAGGGACCTTTAGAGATCATCTAGTCTAATCTCCCTGCCAAAGTAGGTCGACCTGGATCAGGTCACACAGGGATGCATCCAGGTGGGTTTTGGAAACCTCCAAAGAAGGAGCCTCCACATCCTCCCTGGGCAGCCTATGAGAGGGCTCCCTCACCTCAATAGGGAAATAGCTTTTCCTCATGTTTAAATGGAACTTTCTGAGTTCCAGCTTCATCCCATTACCCCTTGTCCTGTTAGATACAAGAGAAAAAAGGGATGCCCCAACCTCCTGACACCCACCATTTAGATATTTGTAAATATTGATGAGATCTCCCCTCAGTCTCCTCTTCTCCAGATTAAACAGCCCCAGTTCCCTCAGCCTGTC
Source organism: Urocolius indicus (assembly GCA_013401255.1). NCBI lineage: Eukaryota > Metazoa > Chordata > Aves > Coliiformes > Coliidae > Urocolius > Urocolius indicus. The sequence goes on from WBNH01003999.1 coordinate 73,612, forward strand.
CTCATAAGGTTTACTTTCTCTTTAATTTAATTCGTCTTTCAGTTTCCAGAAGTGAGGACAAGTATTTTAACAGAAAGCAATTTTCAAAAGAGAATTGATGGTGTTTTGTTCATCATGCAGGGAAAAAAACTCCTGAAAGGTGACAGCAAGCCTATGCTTAAGTGTCATAGTTCTAGACTTATATCTTACAAAACAACAGGTAAACTTCAGTTAGTACAAATGCAACAGGGATTTATATCTGGAAAGGGAAAACATGCTGCAGAGGATTACATACTGCAAGAGGTGTGTTATGGGGATGAAATGTAGCCATTAGATACATAAGAGACATATATGCATCCTTCACTTGAAACCAGGCAAATAACCTTGACCAGTTTGTAGTTGAAGGGGTGACTCCTGTGGGTCACCCATTTTATTAATCTTGTCAGGTTTCAGTGCAAAAGATACAGAAAAAGGTTTTAGTTACTTTTTCAGGCCTAGGGCCAGCAATCTAACTACTTGGGGAATGTTTTGCCATCCAGTAGAACCAGGACTAAAATGGACAAACTTTCCCACAGATTCTGCCAACATGTTTGAATTCTGCCTATAACAACAGTACTGCTGTTCCCAGTACCAGGACTTTTGTGAACAGACAAACCTCGGCTCAGTCCAAATTACATAAAGAATAAAAATGTGTACTGAGATGTAAATTTTAAGTTCATTTCCCTTTGTGTTTTTCTCAGATATCTATGCAAACACTCCTCACTCTTCCTCAGCACAACAAAAGCATGCGTCTGTAAAACAAATGGGAGCTGCTTGTTACCAGGGAAAAAGCAGTCTAATTAGCTGATAATATTTCAGTGTCATGCTGCCATGGGAAGACTAGGCAGTGCTTACACCCTGCATGAGTTGAGCAGAGGGTTAGTGTAAATGGGACTAAGTCACAGATACAGGGCAAAGATGGCTTAAATTGTTACACCTGGAAATGAACACAGCACCTAATTTTTCATTTTCTGCTTTGTAAATTCAGAAATAAAACTATAATGTCTATTTGGTTGTTACTAGCAGTTTATAGTGTTTCATAGATGAAGTAAATTGCTATAAACTTAGGAAAAATATTGAAAAAATATAACATGTCTAAACTTTCTTTTTTTAAATTCAAAAGATGGATTTTTTTGTTTTGTTTTATTTTGTTTTAACAGGGAACTGAGTCTGCCAGGAATATCCAGACCATGTGCCCTGCCTATTTTATTTCTGTCTGTCTATTACAATGGCCTTCTTTCTTCATAAATCATTACAAGAAAATATTTTTGCATGGAGATTACAAAGGAGAAAAAAATAACATTGAAAGCAAGAGTGTAATGACTGGTTCTATGTAGACATGATATTGGAATGCAGATAGTTTTAAATAGAAAAATCTGCATTTCATCCACCTACCTCCACCCTTAGGAAAAAGCAAGATAGACCTCAAATAGCAAGTCACTCAGTGCCTGTGTTATTACTGAGATAAAGAGGGAAATGATCCATCGTTAGCTAGAAGGTACTATTTCCTTTATGCTACATGGACAGCTGTTAATACAGCAAGACAGATTTGCAAGACAATCCTGTTGCGTTCAAACCAGGATCCAGCTGGTAGCATCCCAACCGAAGCAGCCTTCTGACACTTGCTCCTGGCCCACTGCCCTTCTCTGAGATGTGCTGTTTGCCTGCCCCATAAACATTTCTTTCTTTGCCTGTAAAGGGGCAGGAGCTGCAAGTCCGAGCTGGGGTGAGCAACTCTACGTGGCAGAAAGGCTCTTTCCCTCCCATATCTATGCAGCTGACGTAGAGCCAAGAGCTGTCTCTAGGGGAAGAAGCTGGGAAAAAAGCACTTGAAACCTGAACTGTGGTGGAAAACCAGGATATCCTGCTACATGATGTGGCCCCTTCACCAAACTGCCTTCTAGGCAATATGTCTTTTGACGTCATAACACAACTTTGTTGGCATTTTCTCCACTGAGCATGTCACTAGTTCCAGCCTGTTACTTCTTGCTATATCAGGTAGTACATCCATGTGAAATGTACGGATTGAGGACCTTCCTGCTCTTGTTACCTGTGAGCTGGAACACCTTGCTGTGGCTGCAGACAGGCAAACACACACTGGAGGAGTCTGAAGGTTTCTCAAGCTGAAACTTTCACCAGTCTGAGATGCTATTAAACTCTCCTTAATTTCCATTCAGGCCCTGTTTCCAGTGCACTTGGCTTTACTCCAGCATTCAGTGCCACTCAACACACAACATCAGAGCTTAAATTAAGAAACTTAATTACTTTAACTACAAACTGTGAGGAAAACAAACAGGATCAAAGATATACCCAATCATGGCCAAAATGTATAGTGTGTTCATCAACACCTACATACTTTAGGACAGGTCAAAAAAGCAGTCTGGTCAGCAATTCATCCTGGTCAAAGCCTTTCTAACACATTGGTGTTTATTTTCTGTATTTCTTCTGCCCTGGTTGAGAGGTTTTCTCCCACAGGTCATCCTGGGGGACACCTTAAGACCCAGCCTTGACCTTACCAGAAGGTGTAAATGGATTCACAGCAGAGATTGGCATGGGTCTAGGAGAAATCTACACAGCTCTGTTCTCTTAATATCACTCTTTGTCTCCACAAAACACAGTGCAGTGTAGCTACAAGTGACAGGTATAGATCTGTCTGAGTAGACAAATAGCCTTTTGGAGTGGAAAGGAGGTGGAGAGAAAAATTCACTATTGGAGATGTCTCCCACAAAGGGTTTTCTATTAACATTTGATTACATTTCACAGGATTTATTCCTGCAGTGCCCTACAGATAAGATATGCCAAAACACTAGCTGACTTTTCCTAAACATAAATCCTACAGAGTGCAATCAAAGTGTCAGTAGCAAGCTCAATCTGTTCTGCATGTGTGTACTGCAATGTAACTGTAAGTGGGTTTGATCAAACTTCACAAAAACTGCACAGCACTGAGGGTCTGGGCTTGCTTCTCAGGATTTCTTCTAATGGTTTTGAAACTCTTAATTGTCTAATTAAATAAACATGGGAGGGTGGGCTATTAGTCTGTGTGTGAAGATGCCACTTAGACAAGTTTTCCCAACTGTTTTCAAATCATAGTTTTTATGCTATACTCCTCTGAAAACACAAAATGTAGGAGTGGAATGAAATATTACAGTGAACTGGAGTGTCATTGTGGTGGATACCTCACTGTGGTTTCTCAGACTGCTGAAGATGAGTTACTGGGGAAAACTGAAGGACCACTTTTTTTCCCCATTACACCATTCAACACTACTACAGACATGAAAATATTTTCCATTCTGTACAAAACTTTGGAGGAAACCTTTACTTCTACATCAGGAGTGCATGTCACCACTGTTTTCTAAAGAGAAAAGAAACATTAGCAGTATCTTGTTTCAGATGTGTATATAACGTGTATATACACATATAAGTAGAAGAGAAAAAGGAAATATTTTAAGCCTAGAAAAGCAAACTAAATCCTTAAAGACTCTCAGGAGATTAAAAGGTGGATTTCTCATATAAAGGGCTCACCTTTTACAGGTTACCTCTGCAATAAATAAAATGCATTCAAGAGCTTTATACATAATCTGCTACTGTATTTTAGGGTAATCTTAAATTGGGAGATACCATTTGTACTTTTATATTAATCCAAACATAACCTAAATGCTTTCCTGCTGCTGCAGAGAAGAGAAAGACTGAAATTCAACCTGGTTTTACCTGTCTGGATACGTTCATTCTGTCTTATATGAAAAGAAAAACAAATTATAGTCTAACAACAAACCAAATACTGGGATAGATTCTTTTATTTCCTTCATAAAATGTTCTTGAGGCAGAAAAACAGACAGATATTTTAAGAAATCCACTTATGTCTCCCTGCTTCTATACAGTTCCAGCCACAGCCTTGAAGCAATTCAAAGGGATCATGAAGGAAGGTTTAGAGGCAGCAATCTCATCCTGTACAGCTCAGGTGATACAAAGGGAAAACAAATGATGCCAAGAATTTACCCTGTGGGAGCTCAGCGCTAACACATGATCAACACATTACCCTTACTGATCTCAGCACTAATATCTGATCAGTATCTTAACACATGAGATTCTGACAGTGTTTATTATTAACGATACAGGAAACTGTCTAAACGAAACTTAATGATATTGAAAAGGATTTCTGAAGGATCCTTGGTATGATATATTTTTATGTTAATAGTGAAGAAAATTTATTTTCAATATGTAAGTCGTGGCGAGAAAAGAGTAATTTTTCATTTAAACAACCACAGACAAATATAGCTCATAATTTATTAGATGAGAGCGTCTTTCTTCCTGAAATATAACTGTCTTGAGAGATTTTTGTTCATTTTTCTTGCCTAAAATCAAAGGAAGAAATGACCAGATACAAGTCACTTGGCAAGCTGTGGCTTTTCAGAAAATCAATTCATACTCTGATAAGAAATGAACAATGCAAGTTCAAAATACTTCTGATTAGCCTGACAAGAATATATCAAATATATATCAAATTTTCTAAGAATGGATGAAATAAGATTAATGTTCAATGTAATCCCCCTAGTGTCATGCCATTGTTGTCAGTTTTCCTACAGGTTAACAACATTAAATATCAATGCCTGGAATTATTCACTGAATTTACTCACTGAATTTACTTCCCTTTAATTTTCCCTTCCTAGCTAAATCTGAACGCTATACTTGCACACAGTAATTGTTAAACTGCCTATGTCTTTGACTAGAGCTATTTGTCAGAGGTGTAACATCCACTTCAGTCGCTGACATAACCAATCCAGTGTTTTTTGCATAGTTTACTCCTCTTCTTCACTGGATAGCACCCTTCCTCTCACTGTGAAAATCAGGGCCAGGCAATTAGTAGGAAAAACTGTTCACAGCTGTCATGGTTTAAGCCCAGCCAGGAATGAAGCACCACACAGGTGCTCGTTTACTCCTCACCTCAGTCGAAAAGAAAAGCTAACCAAGGGCCTTGTCTATTGAGACAAGGACAGGGGGGCTCTTTCAGTAATAATGGTTCCAAGCAAAACAAACTCAACTACTTGATTTAGGGAAGAAAACACAAACAGTTTAATCCACTAGCAGCTAGAAACAGAACAGATAGAAAGCAAAATTCTTTCTTTTTTATAGGCTTCGCTTTTTTATTTTTTAGCACTGAAATACAGTTTCTTCTTAGTCTATAGATCTAAAAGATGACCCATTTTCTATATTTGAGCAGCAAAGAAAGCAGACTTCCTTTATTAAACACCTTTGCAGCCACTGGATTTAGTACTTTGCGTAAAAAGTCTGAAAATTGATACAGTCTCCAAAAGAATCTCATTGTCTCACGAAGGGCTGGGTTCACCTCTATGAATATCCATTATCCAAAAGAGAAACCTTTGCATAAGTTAGTTGTCTATATTCCTTCTATAATCATCACAAAGGCATACATTAAAATATGATTCATTCTGTTTGTAAACATAAGTCTAAAATAAAACTATTTTTTTTCTGGAGAGAAGCCACAAGTCATCTTGAGATGATCAGAGATGCCTACATTTGAGACTAATCGAGGCAGCAAACACACAAATGACACAGTCCTTTCACTTTTCCAATAAGTCTTTTCCTTCCTCTTTGAATTTAGGGATTTTTTTAAACTTCCTAACTTAGCTGTAAAATTCACCTTCCTTCCTCCTCAGTAACACTGGGTCTAGCAGCTCAAGGGGGAAAATCAAATCATCAACAGAACATTATCAGATTCTGCTTAGATGTGAAAAGGCTAAAATTAATGTATTTGTCTCCTACACATTTTCCAGTTACCTGCCTGGGCTCAATTGAAAAAGGAGAATAAGCCCTGGAAAGCTTTCCTGCTCTTGCCTTCCTGTTTACACACCTGGCACGTCTGTTCTCTTCTGTTCCTATCCAGCCTAGAAGAGCCCATGTAGCTTTTCCACGCTTCCTGAGGCTTGCAAGTGACCTTGAAGACTAAAGTCTCATCCTGTCAAAACTAAACAGGAGCATTGTTTATACATTTGTATAAAAGCTGTTTATACTACACACAGATATAGCAGTGCAGGTTGAAACACAACATACCTGTACCTAGTGAGACTCAGTTCCTTACAACTCATTTGTATGGCACTATTTTTCCCTGTACACTATGCCTAGTGAGACATGGTGGGGAAAATGTTTTGCTGTGATCAAAGCCTTCTTCTTTACAAAGCCTTCTAGGACCATGGTCCAAGGAAGCCTTATTTAGGTTTTTAGCACATTCTTTACTCATCTGATACAGATATTCTGAGTTACAGAACATATACTACATTTAAGGTGTTTCTGCTTCATATGCATGAAGTTCAAATGCACTTTGCCAACTTAAAAATAATTTCTGTAGGTGTCTACAAGATTCTAGTACAGACCTTTTGTGTTGATTGCCTTATACAGATAAACCAGAAGGGTTTGAATACTTAAATCTTACAGCTTTCTCTGTGTTTAGTACTTCTGACCAACAGATATGTAAGTACTGTAACAATCACCAGTTTGCATATACAGTAAAACTGTATTTCTAAGGCGTGCAGTGACTTTTTCTACCACAACCTTGGGGCACTCACTTGTTCCCCTTCTCTTCTCTGCTATGTAAGCAATTGGAAAGAGTGGAAACCCAGCCAATGGAAATATATTAACTGAGTTTTAATAATTTAATTACAAATGTTTTGGAATGCCTAACAAACTCTCTGAAGCTAAATTCATTGTCTTTCAGCTGTTTCACATATTTCTCAGCTAATTTAACATTAATAAACACACACATACAAAATGAATTTTTAATGTTATATTTGCATGTGAATCCTGGCTTGGTTTGGTTAAGAAACTCAAATTCTCATTAGTGGAGAATAAGAGTATGAGTAAAATCACTGCTGGTAAATAAAACTTAAAAATGGAAAAAATACATGCAAATACCCCCACACACATACAAACAAGCAAACAGTGATGTTGAACACTCTGGTGGGGAAAAAAACTATAACATTTTTGTGAAGTTCTAACATCACTACTTTGAAAAATCATTTCTGCAAGTTGATTAAACATTATTTAAACATTTTTGAGCAATTATTATATCACATCTGGAATTATCATGTAGATGAGTAAGCAAAATCATAAAAGAAATATCATCTTTGTCCAGATAAAAGGGAGATGTGCCCTTGTAGCCAAGAAGGCCAATGGCATCCTGGGATGCATCACGAAGAGTGTGGGCAGCAGGTCAAGGGAGGTTCTTCTCCCCCTCTCCTCTGTCCCGTTGAGGCCTCATCTGGAGTCATGTGTCCAGTTCTGTGCTCCTCAGCTCAAGAGGGACAGAGAACTTCTGGAGAGAATCCAGCACAAGGCCACCAAGATGATCAGGGGAGTGGAACGTGTTTCATACGAGGAAAGACTGTGGGAACTGAGGCTATTTAGAGAAGAGGAGACTGAAGGGAGATCTTATTAACATTTAAGAGTATCTAAATGGTGGGTTGGGAGTTGGAGGTTGGGGCATCTCTTTTTTCTATTGTAGCTAGCAACAGGACAAGGGGTAATGGGATGAGGCACAGATGGTTCATAGACTTCCTGGTCAGCTGTCATATCTGGAAAGATATTTCAATGCTTCTTAAGACAATTTAAATGATAGCTTTGAGTTACTAGGCTTACAAAAGCAATGAGAAAAAGAATTCTAAAATGAGAAGAAATGTAAATTGAGTGAGCAGTGATGGTACCTCTGAAAGAGAAGATTTACCATGGAATTTTTTAATTCCACCACACAAGATAGGAGTAGGGTACAAAATCAGTAGCAGTATAGATTTCACATAGACATGAAAAAACTTTCCAGCTGACACATCCCCCATGGATAGCAACATGCAAAACAGTAGGATGTTTTGCTGGGTGTAATAGATGCCCTTTACATAATTTTCAGAAAATGTACCTCAAGAATCGATCTCCAAGACTTCCTTTTGGGAACACTTATGTGTCTTTTTAGTAATTTACTAATTTTAAGGTCTTTAAAAAATGAAGTAAGATGTAATATATATAGATTCTGTAGCATGGCCTGCAAAGATCATGTTTTTTCCTTTTTCTGTCCTTAGCAGAATGTGGTAACAGTGAGACATTGCACTTCCTATAGTTACTATAGGAATAATACAAGGTGACAGTCTTATTACAAAAACATGCTAAGCATGACATACAAGAAAGCATGTGAATGAGGCAGCATCAACACAAAATTGATTCTGACTCATCTGCCAAAGTAAATAATCCTTTTCTTACCTAATGAGGACGCTTACAAACTACCTGAACCAAAGTAGCAAGACAACTAATGAAATCCATCTGACTTCTGAATTTCTGTCACTAGACAGGAGTCACCCATTGGCATCTGTGCAAGTGCAGATGGGCTCAGCCTTGTCCAGGGGGTGACCAGGCTGATCTGACAGATTCCCCAAGGACTGTAATCCTTTAGGTCTCCTGAGACCATATATCATTCACCAAAACAACCCTGCATGAAGTGTAAAATGCTATTCTTTCAGCCAAGCATCAACTGAGAACTCATGTAGGGACTTTATGATTTTCTATGCAAGAGTTACCTAGTGTGAAATACTTCAAATGAATTGAGAACACCGTCTTCTTCCTGAATGCCCTTCTGTTTCAGCTGCAAAGTCAAATCTTTTCTTGCTCGCTTTCCTTCTACGTATTCAACATATATGTGGTGTCCAGTTCACTCGAGGAGGTAAGATGCAAATGTTTCAGTCCCTCAGGCTGACCTCAAACACCTATGCCCTGCAAGATGTGATGTTTCAGCCATTTCTGATGGCGGGCCCCAGTTGCATTCCTGCTCAACAGGAGCAGCCTTCTGTGGATAACCATCTGAGGAACTACATTCCTCTCATCGGAGTCAGAAACCAAGTACCTTACTATTTTCACATCTACCTGAGAGAAAAAGCGGTAGAATTTTTTAGTTTCCAGAGGTCAAGCATGACGTGCCTTCAATATTAAGACATAAGCAGATGTTAAAGTTAAGCTATAAGTTTTTCTGTCTTTGATATTTATGTTCTTCAGCCACAAATACTAAGAAGATAATATCAAGGCATCATTATAACTCAAGAGTTACTCACACACTTTTCTGCAGTTTACTACTGTAAGCAGTAATAAAGTAAATTTTGGAGAGAGCAAATCAAAAAGAATGGTCTTTAGGAAAAAAACTTAATGTGAAACAAACTTAATGTAAAATAAAAGGATCCTGGAGGTCCAGGGTGTGAGGATTTATGCAGTTTACTAGAACATTTAGAATTGGCACTCCTGAAGCTCCTGGAGTGTGTGCCAGCACATTAATACTGAGACATCTGATCCATCCATCCTAGCTGTTTCTCTGCCATCAAGGAAGGCATCACTTAAGTTTTCAGTCCTGCTGACTGAGGAAGCAGATTCGACACATGTGGTGTGGTCAGAAACAGGTTTGGTTTATTGTCCTGCTCAAGGCTGTGATGAGCAACAGTTACCCTCAGGCAGCTCTGATTACTTGTATACCTTTGCATATTTTTTTCTATTTCTTGAGCATACCTTTCTCTACCCTTGTCTCTCCTTTTGCTATTCCCACCCTCTCACAACTAAATAGCCATAATTACTTCTTCTACCTTGCTCCCAGTTGTGTTGCTTCTGTACCCAAATGTGATGGGTCTAATAATCATTAATTCTGGCTTTATATGCTATTAAAGTATGCTCTCCTAGACAGTGCAGGTTTTATATGATTATATTCCCAAAATGTCCCCTATATTCCACTCCAATTTTCTGTGAAATCCAGCCATCTAAGTAACACTAACATCTATGAAATCCATTCCCCCTTCACAATGTTATCTATAACCTGTGTCATGTTCATGCATTGTTATCAGTTACATCAGGCAATTCTAGTTATGTTGCATCCAAGGGTTTCCCACATCTCTTACAGTTATCTTCACCTGAGGCCAGGACCCCATCCACTGCCTGCAGTACACTTCCATCCAACATGTCCTTCAGCCTGCATGCAGGTGCCAGGTGTATGTTGAATGGATCAACCAAACTAGAGAAAAGATAAACTAATTGTACATGAGGGAATAATGGAGAAAGCCACTTTATTCTCTTTGCTAAACGATCTTTTATACAGTGTTAACCCTGCTAAGTCTTCTGTATTTCCTGCTACATCACCATGCATCAATCTGAAGCTAAAGCTTTCTCATGAGAATTAGCTATCCAGCCTGTATTTCTGAAGCAAAATTTGTGTTCAACATCCATTTGAACCATTATTCCATGACTGAGGATATCTTAATAACATCACAGCAACAACTTCTTAATATCATGTAAGTAATTCTTCACCTTCAGGATGTATCTACTCATATCTGATTTTTTGTCTTCTACCGGGAAGACAAGGATGAGTACCCTTATCTATTTCAGATCATCCCTAGATCCCTACTTAGGAGCAGTTACAGTTCACAGGAATCACCAGTGCAAAGTTCAACTAAAGGAGCTTTTGGCTTTTGGCAACCATTGTGATGTCTCACAGGGGGCTCTTGGATGACTACACTTTGTTTGGACTGCTGGGGCTAGTGGGTAGATAAGTCATTTCTGTAAGGAGGAGCAGCCAACCATTTCCAACACCCATGGTTCTTCTCCAACATGCACTAGGAATGAACCTTCCAGCTTTTGAAGAGTACAATCCTGCAACCTCTGTCTCCAGACACAGATCTCTTCTGCACGTAGCAAGGAGAGTGTGATTTGTGACTGTAATGAGCTGCCAGCTAGGAAGGACATCTGCCTGCCTCCACACTGGCACCACAGCTTCTATCTCTGTCATCTCATACCATTATCCTTCCTCATTTCGGTAGACTTGCATGTCAGTGACACTTATTTGCTTCCAGAGGCTTTTCCCTGCAGGCATTGTTTTCCTGCAGATTTTCCACTTCTTGAGTTCAGGAAAGAATATCCCTCATGTTGGCCTCTTACTGGTTTTCACTACCTGGGACATATTTTTTCCAGCTAGAGGACAGGACTTGAACAAAACATCCAGGCTTCCCATCTCAGAACAGACCTACACATGCCAGAAAAGTCATAACTAAGTCAAACTGAGATACTATCTTTTGGGGTTTTGTGTTTCTATCTGCTTTAGATAATGAAAACTTTTTAAAGTCCTCTCTCCTTGACTGGCCCACAGTACTGCCTTGTTTGCTGTACTTCCCTAGTACTTCCATACTTCTCTGTAAGATGCTTCATTTTAAGTTTCTTTTCATTTAGGTCATCTTGTTCTCATGTTAATCACATTAATGGCCAAAGGTCAACAATTAGAGTAGCAAATCTGGGCACCCAGTGCCTTCCTGAGCAGTAAAGTTCTAGATTCACTCATGAGACAGTCCCAAGGAAAGCCACAAATCACCACCAAAAAAAGGAAACTGAACTGTAATATTAAATTAATTGTCTTTTTTTCAGGTTCCTTTTTTGGGTGCCTACAAATTTCTTCACTTAGATTCCTAATCCTGAGAAACTGTAGAATCATAGAATTGTTTGGGCTGGAAGAGACCTTTAGGATCATTGAGTTCAGCCTTTGTCCCAGCCCTATCAACCACTAGACCATTCCCCTAAGTGCAACATCCACCCATCTGTTAAGCACCTGCAGAGATGGTGAGTCCAGCATCCCCTTGGGCAGCCCCTTCCAATGCCTGACAATCCTTGCAGCAAAGAAATTCCTCCTCACATCCAGCCTGAACATCCCTTGGTGCAACTTGAGGTCATTTCCTCTTGTTCTATCGCTTGTCACTAGGGAGAACAGAGACCCGCCTCACTTCAACTTCCTTCCAGGTGGTTGTAGAGCGCAAGAAGGTCTCCTCTTTTCTCCAAAGTAAACAATCCCAGACCCCTCAGCTGTTCCTCACAGGAGAGACTCCAAATCCCTTACTAGCTTGGTAGCCCTCCTCTGGATTCTTTCCAGCACCTCAATGTCCTTCTTGTAGATAGGGACCCAAAACTGGGCACAATATTTGAGGTGCGGCCCCACCAAAGTCAAATACAGGGGAATGATCACCTCCCTACTCCTAGTGACAACACTGTTCCTGATACAGGCCAGGATACTCTTGGCCTTCTTGGCCACCTGGGCACACTGCTGGCTCATATTCAGCTGCTGTCAACCAACACTCCCAGGTCCCTCTCTCTCTGGCAGCTTTCCAGCCACTCCTCCCCAAGCCTGTAGCGCTACTGGGGCTTATTGTGGCCCAAGTGCAGGACCCAACACTTGGTCTCGTTGAAATTCATGGCACTGCCTTGACCTAGCCATCCAACCTGTGTAGATCTCTCTGTGGACCTTCCGTACCCTCAAGCAGATCAACACTTCCATCCAGCTTGGTGTCATCTGCAAACTTACTAAGAATGTACTCTATCCGCTCATCGTGATCATTAATAAAGATGTTAAACAGGACTGGCCCCAAAAGTGAAACATATCATCTTCACTTCAATTTGTTTTCCCAAGTAGAGAGTTCAGTGGTATATGTTCCTACTGAAAAAACAGCTTAGTTAAAAGTTAGTTAAAACAGAGGGATGTGTGTAATTAATCGGGTTCACTCACTTACTGTTACATTGTTCTTGTGGGTAAGAGTATAAAAAATAAAGATAGAGTAAGAAAGTTTTGGCCCTTTGAGAGGAGTTGTTGATAAAAGCTAAAAAATGAAGACTGAAAAAAAATATGCTACCATATGTGCTGATAAAGCACAAGAAAGATTTATTGGGAGCTAGCTACACAAACTGAATAAGAGCTTTTGTCTGGTCTGATGACTAATTGACATGAATTAGATTACGAGATAGCTGCCTCAAAAGCTCTGCAATCAGAAGTGCTCACAGAAATACCATTAGAGGAAAGCAGTGCAGACAATCAGCAAAAAAAAAAAAAAAAAAAAACAACCAACCAAATTGTGTGTTACTTTGTGTCTGACAGCTTTTAAAAAGCAACATGGCTCTGTCTGAGTGGAATTCAGCCCAAAAATGCAGTGAACAAGTTTATCACGGGAAAACATGAGAGTTATTTGCATCTGTTGTACAATCATTGCTGGCCAAATTCCTCTCTCCGTGCAGCAAACTGCATTTACAAAAAGTAGCACGGTTTCTTACTCTCCTAAAAAGAGGGTCAAGTGGAGTCACGGTGATAATGCTTCTGAGTGTGGGATGGCACTGCTCTTCCCCACTGCAGCACATAGACTGTAAAATATACAATGGATTGACAACGGCAGCCTTTGCTTCTCCTGTGATTCTGAAGGAGAGAAATCACTGTATTTGAAAACAAATGCATAATTTAACATCTGTGACTTCACACTGTAATAGCAGAAATTAACTTAGAAGGCAGTCTTACCTGTATGGACACTCAACATTATAGTCTATGTCAAAAATACTTTCCTTAAAACAAACAGAACAAGTCTGGTGGTAGGTTAACTGTTTTGCTATTTTTAATGTATTTCATAAAGCCCAACATAAATTTGAAATGTCTTCAAATCCTTTAATAGAATTTTTTCAATCTTCATGTTTGCTTGTGCTCTGCTTTCTAGTATTTCATGAGAACTGATTTTATGAGCTCGAAAAGCAGTGTAAAGTTCAACTATATTGGGACGATTGCAATATACAGAATACTATGATTCACAAGCAGCAAAAGGTGATCAAGCACTAGAATAGTATTAAATGTATGGCTTGGTTTAGATTTGGATATGTGCTAAAACATGGACTGAAATGTATCTATAAGGCTCACTTTTCTTCAGGATTTTCAGATGGCTTTCAGAAAGGTTGTAGTCTTCCCTCATTTAAGAAAAAAATAAACAATCAAAGCACCTTGAAACCACAGGACATTCTCCTTTTACTTAAAACATCATCTGAAAAACTCTGAAGCCAATAAATCACATAACACAAAAGCTTTCTCATCATCTATGCTCGTGCCCTACTTCACACATATTCCCTCCAGTGAGAGCAGAAGAAAGTTGCAGCAGGAATCTCAGTTCTACAGAATAGGTGAGATTTACCTTTTACATCAAAATGGCCAGAATCTTTTTCAGACTTTGAAGGCTTTGAATCTTCTTCTCTCCAGAAATTTTTATAGTCCAAAATGAGGAAAATGCAAAAGTTAGTTAAAAGATTCTCAGAAAAATGGATTCCTTTAAATGCAACAAGATAAATCTATATTCATTATAACCTAAACTACTATTAAACTCACAAGCAGGAAAAGTTTTTACAGCATTCTGTCTTTGACAATACTTCTTAATTGATTCCTTGCTTTGAATGTGTTGCATTGGGACAACTGTGTTGATGCTGACTCTTATGAGGTTTTTCTTTAGTCTAGTTTTGGTGAACCAGAGATCAATTACACAGAGACAGGATAACAGAACTAGCAGCACATGAAATACAGGTTTTCCTATGCTTTTTCAACAAAGTTGGTTTTCACATGCTAATTTCAGCTAAAGTTTGAATAATTATACTTCATCTATTTTTGGACTTGTGCTAAAAGCCAATTTAAAATCAGGGCTCAGACTAAACTATCTAGATGGGATCTTATAAGAGTCTTGTGATAGAGCTTCCCCCATAATAGTCCATTCAGGGGCAGAGAGCTTAGAGCAGAATAGCTATTTCATGTAACTTCTCTCTCATCATTAAAGCTTCAGTTGAAGAATCTCAGCAGTGTAGTCAGAAAAGCAGATACTGGTAGGGAAGAAAACAAATCTAAGAAACAAGAATTGTAATATTTTTCCATCACAATTTATCAACATATACACAAGTACAATTGTTCAGAGTAATTTTGAGCAGAGTAGTAGGTGCACAATCCGAGATGTTGTTATCAGGCCACGCTGCAGCCTTGCATGTCCCATCACTGCTGGCAGGTTTGTCTCTCCAGCTGTCTTTGCTGTTTCCTCTCAGGTGGGTAGTAATATTGGAAGTTGTGGCTACTGAATGAAGAGACAACTGAGAGTTGCAGACTGCAAAACTACATGGATAAACACTTCTTTCCTGTTCACTAGCATGGTACAGTACCTTAAGAATCATGACTTCAATACAAAGTAGAAAAGTTATGTTAAGGAGTGATAGGAAAATAATCTTCTAGTAAACTGAAATTAAGGTGCAACAGAATAATAACCAAGCAGCCAAGTACTTTGCACAGTGAAAGCAATTTATTCGGAAATGTCCAGGATATGGACCTACCAAGAAATAAGAAGCTTAAGTGGACATACAGGAATTCTCTGGAACAGTTAAGGAAAGACCTTCAAAGGATACATGCAATGATGCAGAAGTTGATTTCTCTTTAATAGCTAACACTGGCATGTACATACTTCTAGCCCTATGACCTACATATAAATTTCACACAGGGCTGAGACTCTCCATGTTGGGCAAAGTAAAGACTTGAATGCAGGGAATGAGAATGGCTCTGCAAAGAGTCTCACCTCTCCAGTGCAGGCTGGCCTGAAGAGTTCAAGCAATGTCAGCCCAGTAGCCTAGTTGTTTCTATAAGCACACTTCATCCTACTACTGGGGTTTCAGAGTATTCGTATGACTTGTGTCAGCGTAGTCCTACTATCAATAGTGTGGTACAGCCCCAACATGGGACTTGCACCTGGACAGCCACAAAGGTTCAAGATTCACAGGTTGGACACGTCTGTGCAGCGTCAGTGTCAGAGAAAAGGCAGACCTGTGGTTGTGCTGAACGTCTGGGACTTGCAAAATCTAAACTCTCCCACAGTCTTCTTATTTGAACTTGAGCAATTTATTTCATCAGTCTGTCCTCTAGTTCTCCGGTATACACTGAAAGAAGAATATTTATCTTTTCCCTATCTGACTACTTTGTCTTTACAGGGTACAATATCCTTAGGATGTTCTTCAGAAGTTCTCACACTGCAGGTATAAGGTGTGCTCACATACAGAGAGTGACTGAGGCTTTCTGACACTACTGTATCATAAATATGCAAAAGCTGCTGAAATCTAAAGGCCACATTGAAAGCAGAAATAAGATGACACAAGCTGAAGGTCGAGAGCCTTTTCCTGAAAAGTAAACGTTCCAGGAGATATATAACTTGCTTTTTGCTAAACTAAATATTAACTCTTTCTAATTTTTGAGAGGATTAAATTCATGTTCAAAAAATTCAAAATATTTACAGAGAGAGAAGACAACGCCATGTATACAGAAGTTCTTCAAAGATTAGCCATTATTAATGTCTCTACTAAGCTAGGATTTGGAAACATGCAGTCAAAATCAGGGTACTGCTGTCGTGTATAGTGTATAAAGACATTATAACAAGGACGGTGAGCAGCTGTCAAAAGGGAAACATATCTGTCTGTGTTGTTTATCAAGGCCATTCAGAACTTGTGATAACTCCAACAGAATGCAGCTCCTCTTATTTTCTGATTCCAATATTTCTTTTTTGTTATTGTTTCAGGCTCATTACTATGGGTCTAGGACTTAAAGCAGAGCTCTCTCCTTTTATTCATCAAAGGAAAAAGGGGAAAAGCACAAAATAATCTACAAGCATTCTAGGAATATTTTTAAAAACGGAAAATAAATTTTCTGTATATACTATGACTTTAATAGGGTACAAATGTTTTCACAGATCTGTAAGTATAAAAGCAAAGCACAAAAGGATGTTAGACAGCATTTTATCACCTTTCCAAATGAAAAGATATTCATTTAACTTCCTGCTGGGTTTTAGTTTTTGTTTGCTTTTATTTTCCTAATTTTACCTTTACCGCTATTCTTAGATCATTTCCTCTGAAAATTAGTCGTCTCTGAATGCTAATGTTAGCCTAAATATGAATAATCAATCTCTTTACTATAGACCTCTCCAGTCTCACAGTAGCTTTTAGGAACATGTAAATACTGCAGCAGAGCCAAATGCTCTAAAGCACTTGGAGTAATATTTGCCTCAAATAGCACTTGTCTTTGTATTTATTCGAGGTCATCCATAGCCATACAACAGTTTAAATAAGACTATTCACTTTCAAATGCTTATGTCTGCTGACAGCGAATTTTAAATGTTCCAGACACAAAGTTTGGAGCATTCCCCCATCTACTTTATGGATGTTATATCACTCTTCAAAGCCTCGGAACAATTACCCTAGGTTTGCAAATTTAATCACAACTGTGTTGAGAATCCTCTTGCTCAGAGGAAAAGGGAAAATCCTTATTAAAAAGTTAACAGTTCTGGCTTTGAATTTGGATTTCTGCTCCTCTCTCAGTTGGAAACAAGTGAAGGGGCAAGAGAGAAGCACTGCCAGCACTGAAGATAGATGCAACTCTATCATTTCAAATCCAGACAATTTCTGTGCTGAGTTAAATCAATATTAGTGAATTACTAAAATAATGAGTCCAACCTCATCCAAGAAAACTTGAGAATCGAGGATTAAGTGGACACTTCTTTATTTTTTTTTCCTTTATGGAAATGGTTAGTCTATGTCAATCTGCATACTATCCTCTAAATAAGTCTGCACATACATTGCAGAGGAAAGAATCTGTCTTACAGTATATGTGTGGCCTGTTTTTTTCACCATCTTAACACATCCTAATAAAAACCAGGCACACCAAGGCTCAAGTAGGTCTTATTGGGCTCTCAAGGGACTGCAAATGCTTCATTTAAAGCTTTATCTTTTCAAGAAAGCAGTACTTACTGTTCCTTCAGAGCTGTCCTGGTCAGAAACAGGAGGTGGCAGGAAATCATTAGGCAGAGAATATGCATGAGTCATAGGTGGTCATCAATAGCTTCACCTCTGCTACCATTTTTCCTCTGTACAACTTCCTATTACCATGTCACAAATACAGGACCCCTGACTGCCAAATCTCCATAAAACTGTTGTGAATATAATTATTTTAAATATTTTATTCTGTTATAGAAAATAATAAATTATGACCATTTTAATAAACGTATTTGGTCTCAAATTGTATTTTTCAAAACAATCATCAAATTGTTGTTTTTTAATACATTTTATTACAGAATTCTTCTGTTCAGGAACAATGTATAAGCTATGTGATTTGTCAAGACTAAATCGTTATACCAAGCAAATAATAAATTTTATCTGTTTCGCAAGTACAGAAGGATTCCAAAATACAATTTCATAGTCCTTTTGGAGACAAATAGTTAAAGCTTTGTTACTTGATAGAGATCAGTGACATGAAACAAGTGTAGATTGGGAATTGTGCCATAAACTTCAGTGACAGTCATAATAAAAGTCTTGGAAAGGAACCAGTTTATCTTCCATAACCTCTTTTGTGCAATTAAGAGCTGCTTAAGAGTTGTGGTGGGGATGAAAGGCACAGTTTTTAAACTTCTGAACCTCATAAATTCTGACCTGGAAATAACAAGGATGAACAATCAAGATATCAAAATAGAGTCCTTCCACAAGTGCTTTGCAGAGTACAAGATAGATTACCTTAATGTGATTATTAGTACTCATGGTATATCTCTGAAGTTCTCTTTCACCAGGAATTCATCCTGCATTGCAGCACAAGTGCAATCTGTGACAGGAATCCTCTGTTCTTTATTATTCTACAAATATGGCTGTTTGCATTAAATGAGGCACTCTGTAAATACCTCAATGAACATAAAAATACATATGAACTGTTATAGAATAGGAAAACCTTTTAAATGGATGATACAGTCTCAGTGTTCAGGCTGTGCAATCACTCCATGTACACTTTTAAAATATGTATTTGTTACTGCATACAAATATTAAGCATATCATCACTTCATAGCCTGCTTTTCAAGTGTAAAACAGTTCAAAGCTGTCCCACATCTTCCTTTCTGCCAGGCAATCAGCTGCAAGGAAGCTCTAGGATAGGGATTGATCTTCAGCAACACTCTTAAAACAGAATATTTTTCTCACCTTGGTAGAATTATCAGTCTGAAGGGTAATGTACTAATCACCCCAGGGCAACATGGGAGCTGAAGAATGATGAATAAAACACCATCAAATCCAATGACTTGTATTTCCTAAAGTAGGAAAAAAAAGATTGAGACACACCTTACAGAAAGCCATGCTTGTATTTGAGGACTACCATATCTCTCTTTCAGGAATCAGTTCAGTATAGATGTCTTCCCAACAAACCTGTTGAAGTGCTTACCCTCATAGAAGAGAAACTCACTGTTCTCCTGTGCCTGCACGGCTTGTGAAAGGGGCACAGTCATGGTAGGACTTGTCCATTGCCATATCACAAGGTGAATGGACTCTCATACAAGTATATTTATAAACTTCAAATCCTTCAAACCTATTTATGGTTAATTTTTAAGTCTCTTTAAAGGTAATAGTTTTACACTAGCTTTTCATGAATAAAAACAACAAATAAAGTGATTTCTGTCTCTTTGTCTTCTTAAAGCTACAACATTTAAACAATGTGCCTGGTTACACTTCCAGACATTTCCACCAACAGATCTTTTACATTCGTCAAGTGAGATACAAAAATCATGTGGAAGTTTTAAAATCTCACATTGAATTACTCGATTTATGTTCTTGCACATACATTAATTTTTAGTACCATGCAAATGTTTGTGTTGGCACAATATCCTCTGCTCTGGAGAATTTAACCGGATTCATAAATTGTTACAATATCCCTCTGTTAATTTAATACTTTCACAGTATATGTTAACCAATTACTATATAGTAAGAAAAGATAAAAACATATTTAACCTGGAAAACAGACAAAGGTATGCAAACATTACAAAACTGCAGTTATGAAAAAAAAATCCGATAGATTTTTAGTCAGACTGCTCCTAGCTACTCATAGACTTTAAGCAATTTTTATTGAGGGGATTATCCATAAATATTGGCATTGGCTGCAATTGCAGGGGTCTGGACACAAGACCCAAAGAAATCCCTTCTGCACTTATTTTCCAATAAAAATGCTGTCAAATTAAGAACAACAGAAAATAAAAATAAAATTGCAAGTATCTCTACCTTTTTCAACTGTATGTGAACACTCCTCATAAATAACTAAACACATTGAGACAAAGATAATTTAGTTTTATGTTTCTTGATTTCAGTGAAAATACAATTTAAGCCACTTTCTGAAAGACCAGCCTTTTTCTCTAAGCAAGGAATAAATACAAAGTGTTTGTTAAACCTTTTTATTAAATGTACCAAACGGCAAATTTTTGTCCTTCTGGGTTACTTCTATATTGGAATCTTCTATCCAACAGGATGATCTCAGAGCAGTCAAGCATTTATAAATATTAAAACAGCCTGAAAAACTTATTCTTGCTTATAATCTTCTCCTTCAACACACAAACCCTGTCTATTAGCCTCTTTAATTTTGCTTTTAGGTGTCCAGGATCTCTGCATACTCCCTTTAAGTTTCTGAAGAGTATACAGGCAGGAAAATGAAAGTGTCAGAGAGGGACCAGGCTACAGAGACCCTTGCAAACAGACAGGTTTTCTTGCAAATATTTATTTTTCTCATCTTGAGGCCTCTGGGAATGTTTGATTTAAGGCACTGAAAGAGCAATCAGTCTAGCTGGCAGAAACTTTTTCATTAAGCAAACAAGCACCAGGTTTAGAACCCCAAAAGTGTTCATGTTGCATCATACTTGTTGGTAGTTAAAATCTTCCTGCTAACTAAAACGACTTGCCAAGTAATCTGAGCGACCTCACAGATATTTTTTGTGGCATTTTACTAGCAGTACTGATACATACGTGTACATATACACCTAAAGAATAGGTGTTGATAATGACTTTCGCTACAATGAGAGACATTTGCAACTATTATATATTTATTGTTACATGAAATCTGCTCTGTACATACATGTTTTATGCAAAAAAAAAAAAGCAGCTATTGAAAGATATGTATTCAGATCTCGATTGCAGAGTTGTGTAAATGGTTTTTTAAATACATAAATAAAGGTCCTTGCACACAGTGGACATATGGAAATGACAGAGGTAACAGTTTAGCCACAACAGTGAGTCCTGGGAGTCTGCATGAGGTGTTTTAGCAACATCATTCCAAGACGAGGCAACAGTAGCCTACAGTCAAACCTGTTCAAAGGATTTCTCTGCATGGCTCATTGAGAAAAATCAGTAAAAAGCATGTGGAAAAATCCCATAAGAGCACACTGTTAAGTGAGTGAAAGTATATTCCTTTCAGGAGCAAAAATGACACTAATGCCCTCCAGTAACACTGATAACACTGAAACACATGACTCAAAATGTCAGGAAAAAATAGTGTAGTCTGTGGGGTTTTTTTGGAAAGGAGAAACATACGTCAGAGGTGTGATACACCAAGAGTCTAGACAGAAACAGGGGCACTTTTTTGGCTTCACTTTCCAGTGATGCCAAAAGGTGATAAGATGATCTTGTTAAAGCTCAGGCTTCCCAAAACAGTTGATCCTTCATTTCTTTGATTGCCATCTTCTCACAGTTTCCCCAATTAATCTCAGCTCTTCAATGTTTCAGTGTCTACTCCAGGGAAGCAGCAAATCTCTGCAGAATCCAAGCCAGCACAACTGGCTCTTTCAAAATACTCTGCTAGGATAAGCTAAAGCTATGCAAAATCTTCTGTAAATATTGTGAGCTTAAGCACTGACCTAGTGCATTCCTACCAATCCAACAGTCTGGACCATTTTTAGAGAGAACTTTTGCTTATCCAGGAGAATGTCAGACTGAATGGGAGACAATGTTGCTAGTAAAGGGGGTGGCCTACAGAGATAATTTCTGACTCCATAACCATCCCCTATTCTTTGACTGCAGTGAAGGCAGAGTGTAGGACAATCCAAATTGCTCAGACCCGAGCAGTTCCCAGAATCTGAGAAACTTGATGTTAAAGAGCATACCAAGCCAATTTTTCTTTCCATCTCCCTGCTCACGTCTTTGGATGTAAATTGAGAACGTGGCCATCATCTCCGCTCTGGAGTCATCTCCTATCCCGGTGAGATGAATGTTTCACAAACAGCCATTACTTCTGCACTGTAATATTGTACAGGATTTTCTTGAAATGTCATCATTTTTGGACGTCTAGCACACCATCAATGAATAATGTTGAGTATGTAAAAAAACAAACATGCTTGCATCCCCAGAAAGGTGTGCAGAGAGATGGAGTTGGCAGGGGATGGGACAGGAAGTCCACCCTGACAGGCTCGTCACAGAAGTCATGAGGCCACCTCACTAGAGGAGGTCCTAAAGGTGGGGAAAAGATGGAATCTAGATAGTTTGAGAAAGAACAAGTGTATGAAAAGAGAGAGGCAAGGGAATAAAAAATGGGCCAGTCACATGTAGAGAGCTACTGGGCAATATGTTTTTCTGACCATGTCCTGTACGTGGTCAGCACAGTCTTTTCTATCTTATTAAATTCCTTTCTAACTCTTTTCCTGGATAAGAGGTCCCTGTTCAGTGTACACATGTGTGCATTGGGGATGAGTACAGCCACTGGGGTCAGACTGCTGTTTGTAGGGGCTGTATACACATGCACACACATATATGTATACATAAATGTATATGTATATCTACATCAATATTCTCACTAGGGGATCTCCAGTTCTGGGAGTAAGATGAGGTCACTAGTGTTGTCTGTGTTTGTGTGAGAGCCCTGAGTGTCTTTTAACATAGAAATTTACCACAGGAACTAATTACCTTAAGGTTTTTCCATTAAAAAAAAAAGGACAAATCCAATCTTGTTCTATAAAGAAAATATTTAGCTTTGGGTTAAGGTTAATCAATGGTACCATGTAACGTTATTTCCACATCATTTCCATACTTACCACAGGCCCAGATAATCAGTCAGAATACCTCTCCCATAATGCATTGCACTATTTCTTTAGGCCCGTAAGATTATGATGACCTTTTATCCAGCCTTCTCATTCAAAAAGTTGATCATATGATCAAATAAGAAGAGATGTTTGGTTACCTTTTTATTTGAGTAATAATGTGGTTCTTATGCATCCAAAGGTGACTAGGCGCTTTATACTTCCAATATCTTTCCATTGTATAGAGAATTAACTTGGAGAAATGTGATGGTCACTGCTTTTCTAAATGGAAATTATTAATGACAGCAGTTTTAAGCAGAACAGTCCTTTCTTGGCAAAGTATTGCTGTTCCCACCCCACACAAAAAATTTGGCTATATCATTAACACTGTTAAGAAATTCACTTGCATTCTTCAAAGACTGACATCTTGTCCTCTTTTCCACACACACACAAAAAATCTGACAAAAAAAGACTGAAATATTACAAGCCATTAAAGCACAACGTTTCTTAAGATCCCTGAAAGCAGGAAAAAGTCTGGTCCAGCAGCATTAGGCTCCAACAATGGAAAACTTTTGCAATACAATTAACTGTTCCTGAAATTCTTATCTTTTTGTTTAGGGCAAGCTGAAACAATATTTTATCTCAAGGTTAGGGTTGTTTTTTTTTAATTAAGTGGAAATGATGCGTAGAATTTTCATAGGAATAGTTGAAGGACTGTAAGATACAAAATTGATCAATATATGGTTTCAGTATGGCAAAACTTTCACTGGCAAAACAAGAGAGGAGTGTACTGAAAATTAAGCACAGATTGTTTGGTGATGAGCAGCACAGTCCTTTACTTGCTAAATAATGTTCTCGGATATCTCAGTAACTCTTATAAAAAGCAGCAGAGATTTGGTTACAGCAGATTTGCAGCAGAAACAACATAGTTGGTGGTCCTAGCTTTTACAGACTGTTGCTTTAACACAGTCAAATTGAACAAATTCTGGTGATTTATTGTTGGACTAGATTTCACTCTCTGGGCAATATGCCATGAAGTTGGGGTCAGGACTTTGTAGGCTGCACTAAACGTATCTTTTTCGGGCACATTTGACTGCTAATATTTATTCATATTCACTATCCACTGGACTCTTACTGATGCTACCCTAATAATTATTTACTGCAAGCCTCTACCTATTAAGTAAAAAAGTGAAAACAATAATTGTCTACCAAAAAGTCATACAGAGTTTGTTCACCCATGGTCAAATGCAGAACTGGCAATGAAAGGCAGAATCATTACTGGGTTTAAAATGTCTAGATTGTATTTCACATCATAAACACCAGTTTTATAAAATGATGGGACACACTCCAGTAAAGTATTCTCCCCATGTAATGTCAGGCCTGATATGATGAAAAAGTGGCCCTGATTGCTCTCCTGAGGTGAGACAACAGGCAGCAGGTTCCTTTGGGAGAGCAAATGTAGCCCAGGAGGTCTCCAAAACGGTTGGAAAGATAGATTAGAAAAAGCTATCACTTCAAAAAATGACCATCAGCTTGAACTAATTTGCTTTATGGTCATGGTATAAGAAAAAAAAACAAAGAAACAAAATCCAGAAATCTCTGCCAGTAATGAATAAATCAGTAACATTCAAGACACCAAAGCAGGTCTCTCAGGATGGCAGATTAATTCAGTACTGCCCTCTGAATAATTCTGATGCCAAAATGAGATAAAATATATATCTGCATGGCAAGCAGCTGTGCATAAACTGTCCTCAATGAGCACATGGAAGCTACCCAGATTGCAGCTCCAAAGTTTTATCTTGAATCTTCTACTATTGTATTTACACTCATTAGTTTTTTATATTAATAAAGAGAGTAAGATGGTAGTCAGATTTCCAGCTACAATGCTTATTTAGCAGGAAGTTAGTATGATTGATTGAAATTATTGCAAAGCTATGTAAAGAGTACTGACAGTCTCCTGTAAAGCAGAACTATAGTAAATTATGTGACTAAGAAGAGGTTCATATTTTTTATACAAATACTTGTCATCAATTACATAGATTCTGCAATTATTCAGCTACTCTGTCACAGGTACTCATATCCACGATCACCAGCTCTATATCACAAAAATAATTAGCACCATCAATAACATCTTCTGAAAACAAAAAAAGAACAAGGGAACGGGGTTCTAAAGAAAAAAGTTATTAAATGTAAATAGTATCAAAACACTATAGTATATAAGTCCAGTAAATGATACACTCTGGTATCATTATTCCTCCATGTACGTGAAGAAATATGGGAATCCACAAGCATCCTTTCCCCTTTGACTTTTCTTTAGAAGCAGGATGTTGAAATCCTCTCCCATACCACTGTGCTAATTAGGATGAGGAAGGCTGCAGCCAGAGGGAGTGTTGGGGTTGATTCTCTGAGAAAAAATATCCCACACTGGTATGGCTGCAGCTTTAGCAAGTAAATAGTGTTAACACACAGGCACTGCAAAGTAGCTTAATTCCAGTCTATTTCTGGTACTTTCTTGGTGTGTGGTGGCAGCTCAGGCTGCATGTTTTTCATACCAGTGCTTTCATCAGAGAAGATACGTTGTAGTTCAGGAATTCTCTGGGAATATGTTAGTACCAAAATATCAGAGATAGAACATGACTCTTAGTAGAAAGACTAATGAATTAACACTGAACATATAGTCAAAACAGGACAAGATAAAGTGAGTTTGGCTCCTGAAATCAGGCCAAATTCAATCCCAGGAAAAGGCATTCCATTTTAATCTTGCACTTTTTTTGTTCAAAAGTCAGCATCTTTATGAATGATAATTTACACAAGAATTTAACTGTTTTTCTTCTCCTAGCTGGAAAAATTACCAACAAGCTTAATTTACTGAAAATTATCTAGCAAACATTTTCTGATAGATTTTTTTTTTGTCTTTAAATATTTATAAACTTATAAAGTAATGAAAAATATTTTGGTTTCATTCTCTAAGCATTATTAGCTAATAAAATGAAACTGAATGTAAGCATTTTGTCTCTGCACTCCAGGGGAATTATCCAGTCCATTCTGACACAAGGGACACAATCTGCTCCATCCTGACAATTGTTCTTCATTAATAATTCTAACAACCTTTGCTTTTCCAAAGGATCTCATGCTGCAAGAGTTTGACAAAGAACACTCCTGACAGATAATCATGATACCAGAAAACATAAAGCACTATTAACTGAAATGCCAGAAAAAAAATACTAGTGAAATTATTTCCTTTTCATCTTTTTTTATGCAGTTTTCTGTTCCAGCAGTATTTATTTCTGTTTTCCCTTTGTTAGGAAGCACATAACACCACTGCATGAGATTTTCTTTCTATATGAAAGATAAGCATTAAATATATAAGAAAACATTACCAAAACTTTGAATTTGTTGAAGTATAATGTTGGTTTAGTTATCATCATTTAATGTTGTGAGTAAAAAAATCCTAGTGATAAATTTTTGAATGAAGAAATATGGAAAGTGATAAGGCAAGTGACAAAAAATAACTGAAAGAATTAAATGAGAAATGTTTTAGGATTTCATATTATTCACTACACACACACAAAAAGAGTTTTATTAGAAATAAATGCTACATGAGCTATGGTCAAAATATATCATATTAGCCTCAGCAAGAGAAGCTAAAGAAGAACCTGGAGAGTGAAATAGTTTGCAGATTTGACCTCTAGATTTGTACAGCTGTTAACATTTAAGAATAAGGTTACCATGTGTGATAAAAATATTCTAATGATCTCAGATCTGCACGGAAGAAACTCCAACAGTCCCTAGTTGTATCAAAATAGGTCCTCTCTGTGAACAGAGTTTTAAGACCCTGGCCAAATCACTATAGACATTTTGGAACTTTTGGTTCTATTTGGTAGAATCCTTTTTGCAAAGATATTCTTGCAGTATTAGAGGTAGCAGGGAAAACATTAGAAGCAATCTGTAGAATGGCTATGCCATTGACTGCTTTCTCCTCTTGAGTATATTACACTGTGACAGGATGAATATAAGCATGAGAGGAGAAACCCTCAGGGTATGAAGCAAAACATGAAAGGTGTGAATCTGCACAACCTTGTAGCATAATAGACTATGGTCTCCTTAAAAGGAGAAGATATATACTCAGCCTCATAAAACTCCCATGACAATGATAATCAGGATTATATATTGGCCAATATATATATAGAATTCAAAGATAATATTTCAAACTGGTATTTTTTCTCTTGCATTAAATACTCACTTTAGAGTCTCATAAAAGTTGCTGTGGACAAAGGAAGTAACTCTCAAGTGTAGTCTTCTTTCGTGAGGAAATTGCAATGTTCTCAAAAAATCCTCTGAGAGAATTTGCTAGAAAAGTGTATTGATTTTGGTATTATTCAAATAATTAATAGAATATGTTTTATATCTTAAAATTAAATTGAATACATGAATTATGAAACATAAAGATTGTATTATGACATTGTAGCTCTCTGATAGCTTAAGACACCTGTTCTTAATAACAAATCCTCTAGTATCTGAAACTTGCTCTCCCTAAACTTTCATTAATTAACTTGCATTTTAAATTAACTGTTTCCACAAACACACAACCCAAACTTTGTTACCTGTATAGTTCTTCAAAACAAACATGAAAAAGATGAAAGGGGCAGTAGGCTTTTATTCAAGTAAATAATTCTAACAAATCACAAGTTTCTACCTCTCAAAGGCTGAGTGGCTGAAAAGGAAAGATTAATTACCCTTCAAAGGTACCTATTTCTATAAAGGGAGCCAAGCTTATACTTAATTTGTAAATATCTGAAGGCCAGTAAGAAATATCTCTCGTCTTTTTAAGTCTTTGTTGTAACTGTCTTTCTAATATGGCATGCAGGGTTGAAGTTAAGCATAAAGTACCTCAGTAAGAAAATAATTTCTGAATATTTTTGAAATAGAAATGGAACAAGTTTAAAACCTTCCCCAACCTTTTAAATGGGCACATAATAAAACAGATTAGTAAACTGCACAGAAAAAGTGTGAAATCCTTCAAGACACCAAGTCAATAAAAAAATCTCATGGGAACACTGTAAGTACTGCTAATCCTGCATTAAGTTTGACTAGATAACCGTTGCAGGCAGCATATGCACTTATGATGGATTTGTCTCCCTGCCAGCTTAATCTGCATGTTTCCATGAAAGAAAAAAGTTCATCAACCATTAATTTTGCAAAACTTTCCTACAACTTCATTTTCAATAGTTACCCTGAATATTCTATATTCCAGCTAGAGCACTGCAGATCTTCTCTAACCACACATAAATCTGTATCTACATAGATGTCTTTCCAAATCTCTTGTCTCATTGAGTGTTTTCACAGAGGATTTACCTTTTGGTATTCAGAAGTTTTCTGGAGGGGAACCACCCTTGTTTCTATCACATTCACAGTCCCACACTAACTCCAAGCAGTAGGGACTAAACTCTCCACCTTCAATAGATATCTGTGTTGATATTATATAAAAGGAACAAGCTTATTGCATTTGTTTTTCCACTGTGTCCTTTGTCAGAAAAAAAAAAAAGGTAGCAGTAAGACTGTTAAAGTACTCAAGTACAACGACAGCATGTAACATTCTCTATTCCATCTTCTAGAAGGGAATGACACTTTCAAAAGCTCTGTTGAACCTGTCTTTGACTACAGATTGAAGGAAAAATGAAAATTTTTCTTGAAAAGATCTATTTTGTACAGTGAATGAGTTTTACCATCTTCTTCAACCAGCTTTCAGAAAAACCCTATTGTGCTCCTTGCTCCTAAGAAACCACAGGAAAATGCTTGTTAAAATACAGATGTGTTTATAGATACTATTGCTACATCTTACTTTCTGAGTGGGAAGAAGTTTACAATCAGGAGTTCTGAAGCTTTGTAATTCATTGTTTCTGCACAAAATGTGGCATTATTAAGCCAGATTTGCTAGAAAATGTATGATTTTCAAAAGCCACCAAAATTAAAGGGATGACAAGAAAGACTATTCGCACTTTACACAAATGATATGCAATAGGGAAAAAACACTAAATTCTGTGAAGACTCATCCATAGTCAGCAGAGTAACTGCTCTACATGTTAGAAATAACCATTGTGATGAACTTGCAGCAGAACTGGTAGAGTAAAAGTATTTTTAAAGGAACTTAAAATCTATCTTTTCAACATTTCGAGTTTATCACCTAGAAAAAACATGATCAGTTTTTTATTGGGACACTTCAGTTCTGTCTTCTCTTACAGAATTTTACAACACAAGCCTAAAATACAGCAGATTTAACTTTAGTTTGCGAGAAGATAGAAGTTTCCCTTGCTGTGGATACTGGAGTACCTAAGCTGTCCCATTCAGGTGTGTATTTTGGTGCTGCAGAGATTTATAGACAGTTGGGCTCTACAAAGTAGATGCTTTCATGGTATTATTGTGCCTCATTTCTAGAGCACAAAGTATTATACAGTTCAATAATCCAGATTCTAAGGCTCCAAAAGAGTGCAGGATACAACAAAGAATAGAAGACAGACAGCACATCCTTAGATACTTTGGTCACTATAACTGGGCATTCCCTACTTTTTTCTCCCAGCAGCTGTCTTTGCAGAAACTGCTAGCTATGATTTCCATATCACAGGACCACTTCAGCTATGAAAGGTGACCCAGTATCACAGAAGAATGACTAAAGCACCAAAGAAATGCCTCTACCAGGAGGATAGTTCATATAATTGCAAAAGATGCTTCAGAGGAGGACCTTGAAATGTGACAGTATGTATGAAAGTCAGATGCTTCTGTCCTCTCCATGGGGTCTATACTGGGTAATAAATTGGTGTGACAGGCAGCATAGAGGCTTTGTGGTGCTGGAGAGAATACAGGAGAGCAAAAGGCTGCAGAGCAAGGTACTATGAAGATTAGAGTTTACAACAAAGATATCTCTATGGCAGTTGCCTTTGTCACAGTTACCTTCTCTTGGTACTACAGTATAGCACTGGGTTCTCAGCTCTGACAGGAAAGGAAAGTAAGTGAGTCATTCCCCTTTGAGAGACTTTTCTTAGACTTCTACCACGTTCAATTAAGATTTCTTTCTCTGCTTAATCTGTACAAATGTAGCCGGAAGCCTGAAAAGCCGTGTTATAGTTCTGTGTCCAATGGATGTAATCAAACACAGTCCAAGACCTTGGGTGTGATATTGTCTCCATACACTTACCAAGCAGCAAAAATGGACCCTTGCCTTTATTTTTGGTTTGGGGCAGATGAGATAAAGGCTTGGGGTTTTCCAAGACCATGGGAACACACTAAGTATCCATCTGTTTTCGGTGTGGCCTCTCTTCAAGTGAATTATTCAAATGCAAGCCTTCCTGAAGACAAAATATTTAGATGACATTTAACAGATTGCTAATGGACAGCAAACTAAAAGCTACTAAAAAACAAGCTAACATAGGGATTGAGAAAAACTAAACAACAAACTCTGAGAGTAGATCAAAGATTTTTCTGGCAAAGTGGACTCAAACAGTAAAGACTTGTAAACTAAGTCACAGCAGTAGTCTTGCAGCTCTGCATTATGCAACATGAGAAATCATAGGCTGGATGAGTCAATACAGGGACTGGAAGCTAAAAAGGGTGCACATGCAGGTTATCACATGTACATATGTGGAACAAACCTCAGGAGACTTATATGAAGGAGAATCTTAGTTTGTGAAAATGAAAGGGAAAAGAGGGAAAGAGAGGAAGTAAAAATAGGAAAGGAGTTGGTATAGCCAGGTCTAAACAGCCATCTTCTGACACCAAATCCCAGCTAAGTGAAATTAAGAAAAACAAAATGTGGACAATAAAGAAGAAAGTACATATTGTTCTCTGCTCTGTGTTGTCTTCTGCCTACTATGTCTGTCTTTAAAGCATGACCTCCTCAACAGGGGACTGCTGCTTCTTTTTTGTCTGAGGGTCCTTCAGTACAGAAGTATGCCAAAAAAGCCCACATTACTGGATCAAGAATCCCTCCAGTACAGGAAGCAGACATTGGGATTATTTGTTTTCCTTTGCGTCTTTGTTTTTGGGGACTTTTTTGGGGTTGTCTAAATGAATTCAAAAGAGACTGAAAAGGGAAAGAAGAAAAAAAAGAAAACAGTACAAAAGGAGTTTACTTTCTTCTAAAAGCCATTCTGGATGAGCCTACATGAGATAAATTTATCTTTTAATTACTATATACCTTGAATCTTACTTTGAAACATAAGCAAATGAACAATAAGGAAAAGGAACTTTGCAGCTTACTTCTACATAGAAGGGGCTGATGTGTTGGGTAACATTCACCAGCCAAAAAAAGGAGCAGCACAAATGCAAATAAAGACAGTATTGACTCAAGGTCAAAATTACTGTCCCAGAAATGTTGTTCCTTTTGCAGTTGTTTCTATACTCATTCAATCTGATGATCTTTTTTCCTCTTTATCCTTAATGGTTGGCATGTAAAACAGAATTGTCTGCGATTGGGTTTTTTTTTTTAACTCTTCATAAACAAACAGTTCTGAGTGACCATTTGAGAAAGCTCAAACTAAGCCAGGAGCTTCTCCATCAAATCTGTTGTGAAGTCAACAGAACTCCAACCTCTTTTGCACAAAGTACTGTTTACCTATATTTTTCTTTGCTCATGATCATATTTAACAATTTTTGGTTTTCTTCAGTGAAGAGGAGGAAGCAGGGAAGTGACAAACTTCAAAACAAAGGCACCATTTATATAGGAAACATTATATGTTAGAAGAACTTTAGAAGAACTTGAAGAACTCTTTGGTTCAAAGCCAAGCATTCAGAAGTTGGGGAATGCCAGAACAAAAATTGCCTGGGCAAACTTAATCAGGCAATATAGTCTTTCATTACATGAATGCACACAATCATTTTCTATTGAACTCCTATCGTCACTTGGCTATTGTATTGTGCTTATTGCTGTGTAATATACACAACCTGGTTTTAACTCCTTAGAATAAACTTCTTTTGGGGACTGTTTTCTTGGTATTTCTCACTTCTTTCCTCCTCAGTTCATCTTTTACACCTGTTTTTTTGTTACACCAGATAGATTCCGTCTCTATAATCTGTGAGCAAGGTGACTGTGAGCAGACATCTGAGGTACCATTTTCAAGAGAAGAATGACTTTATTGCACCAGATGAATAGAGTACACCCAACTGTTCTATGGAAAGTGCATGTGTAAAGTCCAGTTCTTTCTAGGAGCTAGGAAAAAAACTGAGCATGATAAGAAAGGACATACTGATGACCTCTGGAAAGTCTCCTAACTGTGTGTAAACTAGAGTATCTCAGAGGTGAACTAGAGCAGATAGTCATGAGTCATATGGTAAAAACAAGTTTCAAGCCTCATTATCAAAGTATAAAATTGTTAATCTTCCCAAAAGGGGAGAATCAGTAACATTATTACCTTACCCTCAAACAAGTCTGATTTTTCCAAATATAAAATATGAAACATAACCTGAGGCAAAGTTACAGCATAGAAAATTTTAATCTTAACTTGGCAAGATTAAAAAGTAACTTTAAAAGCAAGGTTAAAAAGAGTCTGATAATTGGAAACATTAAGCAGTCTTAACCATAGGTAATAATATATGATATGCTTGCCAGATGCACAGATCTTCTTAGAATATCTCTTGTGGCAGGTAGATATTGCTTTTCTAATAGTTTTCAAAGTGCATTTAAATAAAATTACATTAATATCAAACAGATATGTTAGTAACAGTAGTCCACTTCTGCATGTTTTCTAATTCCTAATCAGCTCTGCATGCCCTACGAAAGTCCAAAATCAGATAGATAGATATGTTGGTTTAGCAGCGAGTAAACATGTCATAAGTTTTCACTCTATGGGCTATGCAACCTTATCTAGGTGGATGTGCTTCTGCAGAAGGGTTGGATTAGACGATCTCTAAAGGTCCCTTCTAACCTCTACCATTCCATGATTCTACAATTCTATGATTCTATGAGCTCACAAATCACATAATACAGTCTATTTCTGTAGTGTTAGAATGGTGCTCAGGTGTCTACAACAGTAAAGCAGACCCAACCTGTGTCTCCAGGACTTTACAGCCTAGGTTGGCCTTAATTATTTTTCCAGCACTTGAAAATCCTACCTAACAAACTGGTTCAGCACATCTTTTTAACATAAAGGAGAAAAATCATTGGCTCATCAAGATACTTTGGTATCTGTGTTTGTATCAACCGTGTAGGTAACAGACCATTAAAAAATATGTCACTTCAGCTGGAAATCCAAAGTTGATTGACATTATAAGGAGAATATAAAAACACAAGAATTTCACCATCAACCTCTTCTTTCATTTTTCTTAGGCTTAACAGACTTTCTCTCTTTAGTCTATAAAGTTTATTGGAATATCAGAGTCAGTGGCAGCCATAATCAAGTTGCACGTCAGTCAGAACAGAATATCATATTGCTTGCTAAATAATGGCTTGTCCTCTTAAGTACTCCTATAACCCTTCTGACTACAGTTAGCTTCAGTATGAGCCAATTAATCCTTTGATCTTTGTTAGATTCAAGGAGCAGAAGTCACAGGCATCCATTGCCATTTCTTCATGTTTGCATAATTTTGAAAGAAAAAGTAGGTTGTCTCTGTGTGCTACATGCTGCCATTTCATGGCCATTACCCAGACAGCACACATAGGGCTCTATAAAAATCCCAGAGCAGCAGGACCAGCCATTTAACTGCTTGTGATAAAATGCTGTGAAAGATTCACTTTTCCAAGAAACTGCTTACAAGATCTGAATTGGAAAACCTTAACACTGCAAAACCTGCACAGCAAAAAAGTTCCCTATGAGGAAGAAAACAATGAAAAAAAGGACACCTTAAGATAAAGCACAATATTACTGAGCCAAACCGTAGTGATACTGCTTTAAAAACAGGCAGAGTAATGCTTGATATTATTTGAGATTATTTCTGCACATCTGTTTTTAAATATGGTGCTCTGAGGCACAAGTCTAAAATACTTCCATTTTAAACTAGTCTTGTATCTTAAATTTCAGTTGGGCATGAGGAAAATGTTGATGACCTACATTTTTTCTGAAGAAATTCTAATTAAAAGTTTGCACTACAATAATTACTCTCTTTTTTTTTTGTTTTCCCCTTGTGCAAAAATTGTAATCTTCTTTTGCTTACTCAGCTCAGCTTCTAAGAAACATAGAACTGGGAAAAATTGTAATTGACTGCTTTATCAGTGAAGCTATCACCAGTAGTAAAGTCCTGGGCAGAAACTCTCCAAAAGCATAGTACAATGTTTAGTCTTCTGTAGAAACAGTTTAAATATATCCCTAAGAGAATCTGCTTGAACAGGTATATTGCCAGTGTTTGTGAATCACAGGTGTAGAGCTTAGCACGTAACCTCTGTTACGAACTGAACCCATCAGGGGTAATATAGACCTACCTAAATGGCAGGAAAAATTGTGGCTATTTTTTTTTTTAAGGTCTAAGCCCTCTTGAAGAAACAATCTTCTCAACTTCAAATATTGTGCATTTTATATTCTGTAGCAATAAATTCTAAAAGATGGCAATATTGCCAAGTTTTTCATCTATGTTGCTCTACACGTCCTCAATATGTTACAGTAGCATGTAGTAGTGCAGGTTGTGTCCTAGGAGAGAAATCTTCTTTGGCCACTCTCTTGTCAAGAATAGATATAAACCAAATATTGGTTATAACAAATATTTCTTCTGAGAAATGCTTTCTAAACTACCAAAATATTTATGGCATTTTCCCCATTGAGATTGGTTCATGCAGGGAAATATGTTTGTGCAAGCAAGTCAGATGAGAGGGGTTTTTTTTCTACAACAAATATACATTGCAAAAATGCCTCATATCCATTAAAAAAAAAGTATTAATTTTCCAAGGGGAAGAAATGGTTGGCACATATTTTTCAGATGAACAGACAGTGGTTAAGGCATCACAGTGTTTTGCAAAATACAAATGAAGCAACCTGGAAAAATATTGAAGCAGTTAATGCGTTTATCTTAAGGACCTAGTGCATTTTATTTAAGATTATCTGAACTCCATTATCAAGAAATAATACCAAGAATACCTCCAGAGCTCATCTATTCCACATTTCACATGTAGTCACTATACTTGTTAACAGCTTCATGCTTGTCACTTGTCACTGATTTTGCTGAACTAAAAGATACTGATTTTCACTAGGATGGAAGATACTTTTAAAATTTCATTTAAATTACTACAGCAGTTTCAGTAATATAAATCAACCCTGCTAATCTGGCTATTTTCCATAATCTTTCCACAAGAGGAATTTCAGATTCCTGTTTCTATTTTATGGCTTTGTCCCTTAAGAAATCTACCCCTCCATTTCCTACATTTTGCCTGGTTTTAAGTTTCCTAACATTTCACAGTAATTTGTGTTTCCAGAATTCACTAAAATGTTACATTTGGTCTTCATGAAATATGAATGCTATAAAGCAGCAAAGACACCTTGGGAGATAATTGTGCTCATTTTAAACAGGCAAACCAATAGAAGTACTTCTCATTCTGGTACTTGCTGGAAAATAGTCACACAGTTTCAAACCCACTTCAATATGGTAAATAAGAAATTACTTAAAGAGGCTATTAATCCTCCCTTTTTTATTCTCCCTAAGATTTCTCCAAGCTCATTATATCAATACTATTATTTGCAGACACAGTTATACATTTATTTATATACTATTATGCACCTCTTCTTCACAGAAAAGGAGGTATGACTCCTAGTAAACTCTTCATAGAGAATGTCATCTCTGCATAATTTCTCATACCTTGAAGAAAATCATCCCAGTAATCCTCCTAAAGGTTTTGTATTGCCTATCTAGTGAATTAAAACAGTGGCAAACCAATGGAGCTCTCTCAGAATGACTGTTGCTTTACAAAGTGTGATTTATGATGTAATTAGGTAATGTTTGTATGTTTCTGGTTCCTCCTAGTATTAAGCTGCTATTCTTGTGGTGTGATATATATCTTTAATAAAAGGTGCTAACCAGTGTTTTCAATAATTTAGTTAAGGTTGTTCATTATTTGCTGCAATGTAGTGGATATTTGAAAAACTTTTTGTACCTGTTTACTGAAAGACAGAGGAAAGGACATACTGCTTTCAGTTAAAATCAAGAATCTTAAGATTGGGATAAACATGAATAAAGACACAAAAATACTTTCTCACACCAAGCATGTTAGTATAGTGTCCAAATAACTTTTATGAGTACTTTAAAGTGTTTGTTCTCCTGTCCTTTACCAAGAACAGGGATCACACAGAATCAAGTGTTGGTTTTGTTTGGGATCTGGGTTGGTTTTGTAATAGGCAGACCTGTTGCTAGGCATTTCTGTTAGAAAGAAAGCAAGTTTAAAGAAACATGTTATGCACACAGAGAGGAAGTGGCAAGATTAATAATGTTGCTTAGAACCCATCAGGAGAATTCTGCTAAAAGGAGGGCAGGGGGAAAGTCCTATACTGATATCAATATAACAAGGCACAGCAGCTACCAAATTGAACATAAGAAATGCCCTGTGGTTCAAACCAATGGTACATTGAACCCAGTATTACCTTCAAAAGTAGCTCTAGGGGATGCTTTGTAGAAAAGGCACTCAAGCTTCACCATTATCTGTGATCCATTCCCCTCCTTCTCTCACGGTCATTCGATTAGGGATGTTGTTGTACTGCACATTCCCTGTAGCATCTGTTTATGGACTGATTGTCCAAATAACTAACCTTCACACAAACAGAGGTCTTGCTGATAGCCTCTTAACTGCCATCTCTACTAATTACACTCAATGCCCTGAAGGCAAAACTATCCTTATCACAGTAGCAGCACTTCCCCATCCACTAACCCACAGGATGGTGTGAGTGGCTCTGACATGCCTGTCTCCAGTCCTCTGGAAAGTGCTGCCTTGGCCTATCTTGTGATTTTACTATCCCACTAACTTACCACTAACGTGATCTCAGCCTTATGCAGTGGCTGAAAAGCAGAAACTTCAAAACACCAGTGAGGTCTTCTGGCTTCCTTCTGCTCTCTGTTTGATAGAATACTTTCCACAAATGGTAACAATCTTGTGCTACCAGATTCCCATGTTAATGTTATGTTCCCATCATAATTATATTACTCACAGCACTTCATTTGCTATACCTTTGATGAATTCAATAATGTTCATATCCATCCAGAATTATATTCAAAACTCTTCTTTTCCTTCATTTCTCCCTTTTTGCTACTTCTCTTTACAAGCCTTTTTCAGCATGTCAGCATTGTATCTACTAGTACCTATTCAGTAATTTCTGAGCTCAACTGGTTCACAAACTTGGTCCCCATTACGCACTTATCAATTTTTTAAGCAGGAAAGGTTCTGTTTAGTTTTGGAGAATATGATAATAAGCATCTGAACAGACATGTAAACTTTCTTTAAAACTTTATCTGCCAAACCTCCTCTGATATTTTTTACTGTGAGGGTGAGGGAGCCCTGGCACAGGCTGCCCAGAGGGGTTGTGGAGTCTCCTTCCTTGGAGGTGTGCAAGACCCGCCTTGGACATGTTCCTGTGCCACCTGATCTAGGTGAACCTGCTTCTGCAGGGGGGGTTGGACTAGATGATCTCTAAAGGTCCCTTCCAACCCTAACATTCTATGATTCTACAATTCTATGATACTATTATATGAGACCTTCAGAAATGTTGATAAGGGCAGTTTGAAGACTGCCTTTAAAGAGTGCCTCATTGATTCTGTTTGTGGCACAAACACAATTCTTTATAATGCACACAATCTTATAAAGTCTAATTTGTGCTAGGAATTCCAAGTTAATAGACAATACAGCCAGAACTTCAGGACTGAAAAAAGAAATCAAATATCTTCTTCAATGAAAAGCAGTTTCAGACAAAGATTAAGACTTGAAAGTATATTTCCTGAAAGAGTATAAGAAATTATTCTTTTGCCCTAGTAATTTTTCCAGGTAGAAAAACAGATTTGATTACAGGCACCACTTTTTTGTAACCATGGCTCAAGGAATTTAATTTTTCCATCAATGTTCTAGACTGTATCAGAAGGCAGATATGAATGTCCGTCCCCATTTTTTACAGAGAAAGTAACTAGAGCAGAGGAGAAATATTTCTCTTCCAGTCACATGGCAGAGAAATGTGAGGGTTGGGAACTGAAGCTCTGTCCCCTGAATAGCTGTCTTGTCCTTTGCCTGCTGTGTCACGCAGCTTCTCTGAGATATATTGGTATCACTGTTGTACAGCATGCACGCTAGAGAGGATGAACATCTATCTTCAGATACTGAATATTGGAATTTGCCATAAATATCACAGAGGAGAGCCTTTCCAAAACAAAGGTATTTCATAAGAACTATTAAAAAATACCATATTTTCTCTCTGAAGAAGGAAAACTTGATTTGAGCCTGCTATGTTTTTTTTCTAAGAAGAAAGCAAATATCTCCTTGGTCAGTCTTTATTTACCAGGTCTGCCAGGCTAAGGTGAAAAGCTCCCAGAAATCCAATCGGAAAGAACAGAGTGAAACTACTAAGAACTTTCAAAAAACTCCTTTTAAACACTAGTGGCTTGCTTTCATGGCCGTGCTTACTGAAGTATTTACCTAGTAAGTTCAGAGCACATATTGGACTACATATCTTTCCTTTTATGTTTTTTTTTTTAACCTTCAAACAACACTCAACTATTAATGCCTACACCACGTCACAGACCACACACAACAAAACTGTGATGCAGATAGACATACAGGCACCAAGAAACTCTTTTTGTTTCACTTTATTTATTGTCTCATATATGCAAAGTATATACCATTTCCCTGAATTAGGTAAGCATAACCTGAAGAAAATGCTCTTAACTGTAAAATAAGCAGTCAGAAAACAACTCTGGGATTTGTGTAGATGAAGTTATTGAACTGACAACTTGTGGTGTTACTACTGGAACAAACCTGGGCAGCAGGGAAGACTGGCTGTAATGAAACACATTACATACTGTAATAAATAAGACTGCATCTATCATTACTAGCAATTGTTATTGAAAGGCTATCTACAGTGGAGAATGAAGGATAGACCACAGTGGAGAGTTTAGCATTTAGCAGGGATTATGGGCCTTGTTTTCTGAAGGAGGCAAGATAAAGAATTTCTAATTTTTAACAGATCTCTGAGTTTAGAATATGTAACCTAATTTGTGTTAAGCACTGCACTTCTCACCATGAAATCAGAAATGAAACCTGTTATTGAAGGGAAGCAGAATGGCACATTGCTGGAAGGTCACAGGAGTGGATATGCCCTTCCGTTGCCACCTATGAAATCACAGTCTTTCCCTTATGTGTTTAGTTTCTCTACTTGTCCCAAAGTGACAGGAAAAGGCAAAGGCTCAATCTCTGATGTCTCTCTGTCCTGAAAGCCATGTTCCCATCAAGTTCATCTTGAGAAGTATAAATATCCAACAAACCCAGGAATGGTAAAAGCTCTCAGAGCTTCTGCTAATACAAGCCCCTAAAAACTCCTCTCGTAGGATTTATATTGGATATATATCAACATCTCTGACACTCTGTGGACTCTTAGAAGGATTTTGTCAGCATAACAATCTTGATATTATAATAATAAATTACCATCTGCAGAAAGGTTTAACTTACACAATGTGATAGATTTTTTCCAGCTTTTAATATGTTAACTAGATAAATGTTGAGTTTTTGCAGTGTTAAGCAGACACGATGTGCTCACACACATGAAGGCAAAGAGTGAAGCTGTCTTGTGTTTAAATCTCCAAGCAAAGTAATTCAGTATGAAAAGTCTTCAATAAAACTTGGAAGTGAACTGGCCGAGTGTTTCATGTAGACACAAAGCCCTCAACAGCAGCAGTCTTCTTATCTGTGAAGTTCAAACAGCTAGCTAAAGACACAGGAGTGGATTTGTGCCAAAGTAATAAATCAGTTCAACAGGGAATGTAGAGACCTTGAGATAGTAGCTAAAGTCTAAACCACTCAGCGTTACTCTCCTCATGAGGGAAGCAATCACATGTGCTTCCTTTGGGCTAACTGAAGTGTAACATGTTCTTTTCCAGGATAATAATTTAACAATTCCATTCAGCCTCATTATGAAAGACTTGCACTCTTTAATAATCACTCAATGGGAACTCAGGTTAACAAGCAAAACATAGTGAATTCAAACAAAAAGCTTATTTATTCAATTAAGTTTTAGACTATGAATAAAGCATAGAATAAAGCATATAATAAAACATAGGAAGTTTGCAATCTTAAGCATTAACGTGGTTTGGAATATTGTATTGAGTCACTATTTGAACTTAATCGGAACTTCTGAAAACCATTTTATTTTAGATATAGTAAGTGATGGCTCTTCATTATTGACAAGGAAAAGCAAAACCCAGCTCTGAAGATGCTGAGTCTACTGCATGTACTTGAGCCATGGATCCTATCCATCTAGATTCTCACCACTTTAATTCATGAATAGCAGACAATTAATGAGTTTGGGGTTTGTTGCATTTTGCCATAATATGTTTTTCCTACAGTCTACTAATGAAAGAACTTTCCTATATCTTTACACCATGCTTATTTAAATTTTTAAACACAAACAGTGCCTGGAAGGTGAAATTATGCCACAGTTAAGCCACAGTCTCCTCACACTTTCCTCCACAGGCATTGGTATAAATAGAGCAATTTCTTGACAAATGTTCCAAGGAATGCTTCAAAACCTCTGGGAAAGACATAAATCTGCAAATCACAAGAGATATACGTTAAGCAGACTGGTCCACCCTCTACTAGAGAGGTCTAATATGAGTTGTACATGAAGTGTACAATGAAGTGTTGTAGTGCTGTATGGGTTTGATGAAAAATTAAGCTAGAATTTATTTAGAAGAGAGAAGTGTTTAAAATCACGTGGCCCTTCCATAAGAACTCTAGATAAGATCTCGGATTCAGATTTTTACTTGCTGTTATACAAATAAAAGCAATGTTTGGATTCATGGTGCTAAAAAGGTATTTGGAAATATAATTAAACAATTTTTAAAACACTACTTAATCCATGAGATAAGGCTATCCTAACCATGATGCCCTTACTGTGTGCCAAGATGATATTTTTATCCCCAAAATCACATCAGATTCAGTTTATATAAGCAGAAAAGAGCATTTAAACACGCTCCTACCAGACATGCATAATGTTTGCATTATTTTTTCAGCTAAAAAGCCAAAGCTGTGTATCAACTTCAGATGGCATTCAGCAAAGGACTAGACATCATTGCAATACCTTCCAGTGTGAGACTGGGACATAAACATAATCATCAGTGGTTGTCCAAACAACTGTTGCAATTAAAAACTGGGGTCATACATGTCTTTGGTCAGTTTACAATTCACTTATAGACACGACTAGGTTAACTATAAACCAATGTTACATTTTAATTTCATGCAATGTGTAGGCGCAGTTTTGTCTTTTTCTCTTTTGTTTTGCTAATCTTCAGTCTCCTTTCTTTTATGAAACAATGCCAAAAATCTGTTTGTTTAGCTGCTTGCATGGTTCTTTGAATTCCACTCAGTAAACACTGCACATGGAAAAAGTGTAACATTGAAGGCAATTGTAATAACATCTCTGCTGTGCATTCACCCCATCTCATTTGTTCCATAGATGTATCACAATGTCTTGCACTTTCCAGTGAACTTGAAAATAGGGCATCTTTATTTGCTAACATCTCTTCCTTACTCCCACTCTCTTAGCGGCCTATTCTTCAACTTCCACTTTCAATGTCCAAACTAAAAGAGATAATGGAATCTCTCCTCTCCAATACAACGGGCTCCTTTTAGATCACTGAATCATAGACTCACTTAATCTGGAAGACACCTTTAAAATCATTGAGTCCAGCCTTTGTCCCAGCCCTATCAACTCTTTCCCTAAGTGCATAGACTATATCCCTAAGTGCAACATCCACCCGTCTCTGAAACCCCTCCAGGGATGGTGACTCCAGCACCTACCTGGGCAGCCCCTTCCAATGCCTGACAACCCTTCAGGATATAAGTTCTTCCTCTTATACAGCCTGAACTTGAGACCATTTTCTCTTGTTCGGTAGGGAGAACAGACCAACTCTGCCTTGCTACTACTTCCTTTCAGGTAGTTGTAGAGAGGGAGAAGGTATCCTCTGAACCTTCTTTTCTCCAGGCTAAACAGCCCCAGATCCCTCAACTGTTCCTCATAGGAGATGTGCTCCAAACCCTTTCCTAGCTTGGTAACCGACCTCTGGATCCTCTCTAGCACCTCAATGTCCTTCTTGGAGAGAGGGGCCCAAAACTGGACACAGTATTCGAGGTACGGCTTCACCAAAGCCAAGTACAGGATATCCATTGCCATCTTAAGGTTTGCTGTCAGTATCCCAGCTGGATATGTCTTTTTGAAGTCACTCAACATATTCCATCAAAATATCAGAATGTTCAACAGAAAAAAAGCACATACTGGGCCCATCCACGATGACCTAAACTTTCCTTCATCCCTTGTTCATTTTAAAAATAGATAATTAAACAGCAACTATAATTTTATGAGTTAGTTAGTAAATCCATTTTCTTTCAAAAGGGTCTTTTCGAGGCATTATGAGTTGACAGTTTCTTCTGGCATCTTTCAGCAACACCAAAATTCATTTCTAATAGACAAGGTGGAGGGGGCAGGGAAACAATACGCAATACAATGCAATTTCATTGTATTTCAAGGACAAGCTATGAGACGAAAATATAAAGATAGGGGCATGATCATTAAACAATCTCATTTTTCCTTCAAAGTAAACCAGAAATAAAATCAGAAACTAAAGATAGTGAAGGGAAAGTAGGAAGGGAGGCAAAGCAGAAAGAGAAGACAGTACTACTAATAAATTTTTAGGTGTTATTTATAACATGTGGACCTGGCTGTCCCATCTCCTTCTCCATGGAACCTCCTTGAATGTGGAGCTCGACAGCTCCCCAGACAGAAAGTGCAGTAGGTCTCTGTGTCCAGGGCAAGGGTAGCCTGAACTCGTGTGATACACGGAGCACAGAAACAAGAGTGCACTGAGCAAGGAAAGAGTCTGCCACTGATCTGTGTGATCTGAACACATATCATGAGCACCTTCCTAGCCTTGATAAGAAACGGCCCATTGGAGGATTGCCATCTCATTTGCCCAAGGGACACTCCACCTTTGCCTGACTGGAGGTTTTTGACAGAGGAGAGGAGTCTTGTCAGTGATACTAAAAGAGGACTCCAGCATGTGCTGGCTTCTTTTCTCAAAAAAATCTTCTAGATATCCCTGACATACAAGGAGAAATGTCTGGAATCATCATGGATGAGGTGGAGCTAAGCTCTGCTAACATCTTATCCTGACAAGTCACTTCTGCCAGGAAAGTGGACACATTATGCTCCCTTTCCCCGGGCAAGGCTATGCAGGAGCAGAGATGTGAACTGATCTCTTTTGGCCGCTGTTAGTCAACACAGAAAATCTGAGGTGAAGACAATGGAGCTCAGCACACAGAGAATCATCTGCATTGTCAATGCCCAAAACCAAGGTATCTTGCTAAGTGAAAAAAAAAAAACAGTGTAAGGGAGGAATGTTGGAAGTAGGGATAATGCAGAGCATGCAAGGCAAAGGCAGCTTTGTATTCCCTGTACTTTCTAGTTTAGCGTCATAAACTTTTACACCCTTGATGGCTTTTAAGTTACTGTGAGGATGAAGTCGGGACTTCAGTTCCATGCTCTCTGTTACTTGGTTAATGGCCTGTGTTTCTGGAAGAGGAGCTACACACATTTTGCCCCAGGTGACCTGACACATCAATGGGAAAAAGGCCTGCTTATGGAAAACAGTGGCCCTTTTGAAGTGGCTCTTCATTCCTCCCACTGGAATCCTGGCCAGAGAGGAATTTGGTGGGTGACAGCAGCTGACCCACCATGCTTTGAGTGCTCAGAAGTACATAGCAAATTCTACTGAGTCCAAGAGCTGCACTTGGAGAAACAGCCCGTCTCTCACTGAATACTCTTCTGTCCAAAACCTTGTTACTAACACTTTTTTAACACTCACCAAAGCTATCCACAAAAACAATGGAGGAATTCAAAACTGTGGTTGTGTGAGCAAAGTGAAAACTGTTGGCATTGAGCAAATGGCATAAAGGTGAAGATCTACTTGCCACTTCTGTAGAAGAGAGTAATGAGATGATGGATATAAATAGAAAACTTACCAATGATGTCCTTTTAAGCTCACTGACAAATACTCTGCTTCTCAGAAAGAGAAGACATAGAGATCTGTGATCTGCTTTCACTGTCAGTATGCTGGAAGTCCATGCATGTCACTCTACTCTTCCACAGCCTAGTTACCTGTGCTTTACTGAAGCCCATCTTTCAGAAAGGTACTTTGTGTTCATCTGAAGACCCAAAGAGACAGAAAGCCTAATACTTCACTTGTTACCTAGCCCCATTTTCTCTTATCTAACTTCAAAAGGCCTACACCTTTCCTGTTTGCAATTATCTGCCTTTGACTTGAAAGCATCCTTGTTATGGCTTTTTCTTCTAAAGACCCTTTTAATACCTGCTGTTTTCCAAACATCCTTATGCACAAGTCATGTCACCTCTAAATCTTTCTGTAATTAAAGGAGACTGTACACTGTAGTATTCTCCAGTCTTGCTCCTGTTTTATAGGCTCTTCTTTCAAATCCAGTACCAAATCTGCAGACAGAATTCCAGTCTCTTTCCAGCTGATGATAAGCACATAAGTAAGACCATTTCCTTAGTCCTACCATT
Organism: Urocolius indicus; assembly: GCA_013401255.1. Taxonomy (NCBI): domain Eukaryota; kingdom Metazoa; phylum Chordata; class Aves; order Coliiformes; family Coliidae; genus Urocolius; species Urocolius indicus. The sequence goes on from WBNH01003999.1 coordinate 118,052, forward strand.
GTGTCTTTTTTCTGTTTATGCTGTATCATCAAGGTGAATAAGCCACATCACTTCATGACCTGTCTATTCTCATCCCTGAAACTACTACTGGCTGACAAGACAGTTCCCAATTTGTATAGATTAAGTAACGTGGCCTTTGCTAAACTGTCTTCAAATAATATTTTGTGCAAGTTCAGGTTAATAAATTTTCCAGATTATTCTACGTGGATCTATATCAATTTCTCACTCTGACAGTCATTTTTTTCACTAACCATAGCAAAAATATCAGAATATGACAGAAATGTTCTGACACTTAATGAAGACAGCTGCCTAAAGCCTTTGTTGTATACCTTCTAAAAGAAAACAGGACTTGGACAGTAGTGTGAAAGTGACTAGCTAATATCTTCTTTAATACAAAACCCAGATAACTTTAAATATTATGAATCATGAGGAATATAAGCAAGTTTGATAACATTACACTTTGCTGTTAAATCAAATATAAATCTTAATATTAGATAGGATTACAGCAATTTTTGACACCTTCATGGAGTGTGACATTTAGGAATGGATGTAAGTTTACTCATTCTTTTTAAATTAAATGTCTTCATAAGTTTTGTTACAAATTCCCTCATTCCTTTCAGGGAAAAAGAAAAGTAGTGGGGAAATAATATGTTAATAGAAAGAACTATCTCATTTTATCAGAGGAAAACTTCCTATGAAGACCAATTACAGTGTCTTCCTTTTCAGCCATAGTACAATTCTAAACTGCTATTCTTTTCTTTCAGGCTGTTTTAATCATCACTTTTAAATGACTTTTTTTGTAAATGCTTACCTCAGTTAAAACTCTTGAATAAGGTACTCACTAGATAGGCTTTTGGAATATGAACTCAAATCCGGACTAAAGCAGCAATGAGCAAAAGCCTTGTAAACAAGTGTGAGACAAGGCTCTACATTTAAATTTAAGAACTAAATGGGGCAGAAGCACATAAAATGAAGAGTTAAGCGCCCTTCGTGTGTACTTTCTGAATCTTCTCTTAACTGCCCTAAAGTTATGTTCTTTGCAAATGCTCCTGCCAAGTTACATCTCACAGACAGCTAAGTAATATTAAGCCCTAACTGAAAATGAATTTGGTTTGTTTAGTCTACAGAAGAGAAGCTTGAAGGAAGACTTGATAACAGCATTTAAGTACAGAAAAGTTTGCAGCAAAAAGTGAAGGAATAGTCTGTCTTCATGTCCTTGGAAAGAGGGCAAAAAGAAATCCAGCTAAAGTAAAGCTAAAGACATTCAGGCTGGATATCAGGAAAACCCTTTTATCTATAAAAATCACTAGGCGTGGGAGTAGATCTCTGATGATTGTGAAACCTCTGTTAGTGGGAACTTCTAAGGAGGGGTTAGGCAAATCATTACCAAGAGTGGCAAAGGCAGAGTTGAATTCCTGATACTGAATAGACTATAGAACCTATGTGGACTACACAAATTTCTGCCAACTCTGTTTTCTATGATCTTTTGCTTTACCATTTATATGGTGAAGCTCTGCCTAATTGTAGAAACTCATCAGATCCACGAATCATTTGAAATGTATATTTATTTGAAAAATTGCAAAAGCAAAAAAAAAAAGAAACCTTGTAAAGGCATTTAAAGAATACAATAGTATGTTAAGAGTTAATAGTATATTACAAAGCCATTAAATTACTGTTCACGGCACCAACCTTAGGAACTCACAATGCAACATTACAATAGCTGGTATTCATGAAAATATTTAAAAACTCTAAAGCAGTAAGGACATCAAAACCTGTGGCTTTATACCATATACATACAGTTCTGACTTGTGAAGTGAGCTCTCTCCTGTAGTCCACACTTTTTCTTGACAAAATTAAAGTTCATAATAAGGAGATAAATAAATGTGCTGTAGGTATACAGAACAGATTAATAACTTTTGAATAAGCTATTCCTCTCCCAGCCCCAGGAGACATTTCTGTAGGGCTAAACCTACGATTTTTATACATAAGGTAACTTTTTTTTAAAAGCCACATACCAAATTTTGCAATCCAGACCGAGACATTTTTGCCTGAATAAGTAATACACAATCCTCTGATGTAAAATTTCTGTAAGAAGACAGTCAGAATGGTCCTTTCCTTGTTAATTCTGTAGTCTTTTTAAGTAGACAGTGAAACCACTTCTATTTCTCCTCAAGTAGGTCCCAGACGGTATTACTGTCACTTTTGTATCAGCAGTATCATAATAGTCATGATTTTATCTCAGAAACATTACCTGAAACTGACCAGTGGAAACCATGCAATTTCATCTTCTTTTGTACTTGTTTCCAAAGCCTTCACAATCAAATATGAATTTCTATAAAATCTACCTTATAACCAAAGGCAATGCATGCATAGGGATACTAATACTTTTTTGTCTGAGGATCTGAATAAACTTTCTTTGATGACATGCATGCTCCTAGCACTAATGAAGGCAAGTGTGGTCCCAAATTGGCCATTCACGGCACCAGACAATGGCAGTTTAGTAAGAACAAGGGCTGCATTATAAGGACAAACATTTGGTATGATTCAAAACTTACGCAATATAGAAATAAGCTTAAGGCAAGATTCCTTTTGATGCCTTAACCAGTCATTCCCATAGTGTGACTTGTCATAAATCTTCCTTGCAGAAAACTACAACGAAGAAGTAGAAGCAAAAGGAGCATGCAAGTAATGGATGTATAAAACAGCGCTCACACCATGTGAAAATCAAATATAAGAAAATTTAATAACTCATATACTAAAATATGCACCTGTTACATTAAGAGCTTTCATATTATCCTCAACTTCTTGCATTCAAGTTTTCTCTTTAACAAAAAATAAGAGGAATTAAGAGGAATCTGTTTTAGTTTCCAAAAATCAAAATAAAGTCTATCTTTAGGAAACATATGTTGTTAAGTGTTCTGTTCCAGCATTCCTAGAAATCTACCGGCTTCCTTCCTCAGTGCTCTGAATGCAGCTGTGTATATAAGATTCCTCCTTTCTCAGCTCACTGGGGCTGTAGGCAAAAATGGCAGTATGCAGTTTTCAAGCTTTGTATTCATTAGCACTAAGATGCTTACACACCTCACTGTGTAGTTAGTTGAGACTATTATAAACCTTGTCTTTTTTCCCCCTTCTTCTATCACTTTTTTTTACTTTGACCCTTATCCATTGCTTTGACCATTATCTTTATCTTGAAAATCCAAAATGTGCCTTTATTTGTACATGCAAGGGCGTAGTTCAGTTTTTGCATCTGAGGGTAAGTGATTAGCACAAAGACTGCAGTGAAAATCAGTTCAGCTTGTGAGAAACTGCAAAATGTTTCACTTGTATTCTTTGTGAGCCAACATTTTCCCTAAGTATCTTCTTGTTGGATAACGGTCCTTCATGCATTAGGCTTCATTTTCCAACCTTTAGGGCTTTAATACTGTTGCCTATACTTTTGCCAATGTTTAAAAAATAATAACAAAACAAAACTAGATAATCCAAAAACTAAATACTAAGCATGTTAATGATGCTTGCAAATTGTGTTTGGCTTGTGCTTTGTGGCATGGGAGTCTACTAACCATACAAGTTTGAATTTATAATCTAAAGAATATAACTGACACTAAGTAAGGAAAAAAATATGTACATAATGTTTTCAAGGAAGTGTGGATGGACTTCCATAAAGAAGTCCTTAGCAGTGTCAGTGCTGCTACAGAGGCATAATCCTGGCTGATGTCAGCTGGAAAAGCACTGGAATAATCATTGCAAACTGTACTGGAGGTGATTTTGTTGCCAAGAAGAATATTGCCAAGAAACAAAATTATATGGCCAAGGAATATTTCTTATACTATTATGATTTGTCTCATTGAGAAGATGTTGACACTTATGTTCCATATACTCTGTCCTGAAGAAATCGCACAACCTATGGTAAACTATCACATCGTCTGTCTTCAGGATAACACATGAAAATTATTTATTGCCTGTTCAAAACCAATATGAGAGTGTCTACACAAATTCATAGGCATGAACCTTTAAGCAAAAAGTACACATCTGTAGTCAGAAAAGAGATTAATCCAACAAAAAGTCATGGAAAATGATGATGTTGCCATCAATACTTACCTGCTTGCTGAAATTCTTTATGCCAGGTAAGCTACACTGACAGCCCACAAGAGAGCTGCCAAAGTCTTTTGATAAAAATGGAATTTTAATGCCTCTTGAAGGTAGTGATGTTCTTTACTCATTCTAAAATGCGGGAGTATTAGCTACTGAGCAGCTGTCATTTTCCAGCCTCCCAACAACTGGCTCCATTTCTCTGATTAGTGGAAGCAATCCCTAAGTATGTGTGTACATACATACATACATTAAAAGTTTGTCTCTCTTTGGGACTTAGATCTTGAAATTTAATTGTAAGATGCTATTTGACTGCTATAAACACCCACCACTTTTCCCCAGACTACTCAGCCTTGATACTATGGCATATTGTTTTCCGGGAAAAAAAAAAAAAAAGCTTATTGAGATTGTTTTACATTTCCTAAACCCAGTTACACGTGATCCTCAGCTGGATAGTGATGAAGACGCAGTGTACGCTTGCTTCTATATGAAAAAAAGCTAGATTATTGGATGTTAGAATATTATATGTCTCTTTCTCATCAAATAAATGAAAAAAACATTTAAAAACTTTTATGGAAAACAAATTATCTGTGATTAATTCAACAATGCAGTGTAAATACATTTTTCTGACTAGTGTTGTTTTCTTACTTTCTTGTTAAGTTGTACTATTCGTTTCTCCTCTTTCTGTATACCACAGAGTTAGTCAAAGGTCTTACCAAAAGCTTAAGATCTTTCACTTGGCAAGGTGGTCTCACATGTGGTCTCACAGGATCTCTCCCATGAAAATGGCTGAGAAATCTCAGGCACCACAGCACAGCCAGTACTGATCTCACCATGCTTCCCAGGATGTAAGGGCTGTGATTGTAAATTAAAAGCACCCTCCTTCTATAGAGATTCCTTTATGTCAAGGATAGACTAACCATTTGTCATTGTTTTCCAGTTCACAGTGCCTAAACCAATTGTGAGGGCTGTACTGCATAAAGTCTTATGCAGCTGTGTTTTTCATAGCATGACACCAAGGATATGTGCTACATTCCCACATGGGATAATGTGGGAGGAATGTCCTAGATGGAGGGAGTCAATCTTGGCGTGGGCTGCATCCAGGAACAGACCCTGGAACAAATTATTGTGTCAACTGTTTCTAGGTCTCCTTTTGGAAGGAAACAGATAGCTTGCTATAGAGTGTAGCCTGAGAGTAAACCAGAAAACAGCTTATCAATAGTGTATATGTAAATGTGCCCAACTTCACGCTCAGTAGGCCCAGATTTTAGGCCACATTCAACAATTACCAAGAGAATAAGAATAAAAACTCCTTTTTCTCACATTCCCCAACTTTGAAATTGTTCTGTCTGTTTGCTATTGTAAGCAGAGTAGCTCAGAGGACCATAAATTGCACTTTGCTGTAGAAATGAGGCATATTATAATTTTGGCTGAGTACAGATATTTGTACACTCAGAAACACAGACAAACTGAGGACCAATCCCTGTCCTTCATACCAAGAGGTATAACTGCTGAAGGTAACCTTCTCCATGTCAGGAAGTATTAGCCAATGTAAAAGAAAATTTAATGGCATAAGTCACCTGGACTTTGATGCAGAGTACTGAAAACTTCAGTCTATCTCTATCTTTGACAGAGTTACTCCAGAGAGCTTTGACTCTGGAGTGCTGTCTTCTGGGTGCTGTCTTCTTAGCAGCCTGCCTTGTTCATCTGCTGAATTATGAACCAGCTGAGCATTTTTCAGCTTAGTCATCTCATTCTTGCAGATAATAATCAAGCCCAGAGGTCACAAATGCATGGGAGAGTGTCTCCTCCTGGCATGCAAGCTGGCCAGTGACTGCTGACAGAGCTGTAAGTGCTGTATTGCATGCTGTGGTGAAGCAATGAAAAGCAAATCCAAATAGATCAGCAGCACTGTCAGGAAAGCTTAAACTTTACACTTAGAGTTATCATTCTCTCCTTCTTATGTACCTTCACAGAACTCCAGAGTTCTGGAAGGATTAAGCAGATATTTGCCAATGGGGTCTCCTCAGTGGCTACATTCAAAGTCACATTTCTACTTTTTCCCACACTTATCAGTTGAAACTCTTCGGTTTTCGACCTTGAGGCAAGGAGACTTATGGAGAAGACTCACTGGCATCCACCCCCATAATAGCGTGCCTGCCACATTGAGAACTCTCATGATTAAGGATCTCAGAAACAGGTTGTGACATCCCTTCTCTCCAGTTGGAAAAATGCACCTAGAAGATCAAAGAAAGACATTTTCATAGCACAGGAGTGATGCCATGCTACCAGCTGTCCTCTGAAATGCTCTCAGATTCAGCAGGTGACTGCTTCTAAGCACCTGAAATCTCTGAGTAACCTCTGAGCTCCTTGCTCCTGGGTCCAAACCTGATTTCTCCACTCTTCCGTCTCATTAAACACACTTGCCATCTCTGCAGGGCTTCACTCTGTTTATATCCTCTTCTCCTAATACTCAGCTTCTGCCCACTGCTCCAGACCCGCACCCTCCTTTATCAATTCAGGTTGGCTGGCCTCAGCCAAACTTTTGCCCCAAGGTGTTTCATGCTCAGTGGCTGCCTGTTAGGATTTAATGACCAACTTTTCAAGCAGGTCTCGTCAAGCCAGCCTGGATTGATAGAGAGGTATTCATTGCACTGTAATTTTCAAAGCAGTAACTCCATAATAACTTTATGATTTGAGTTCTCTAAACCAACATGATGGCAACATTGGACATAAGCTGTTAAGTATTATTATTGTTATTATTATTATCCATCTTTCGATTATGTTTACATCTATTCTTTTGCATTTCTTGCTTCTAAAAACTATTGACTGTTAACATAACAGCCTTGAAATGCATAAGAGCTCTGGACACAACAGTAACTAGTTTCATTTTAAGAGTTAATATAGATAATATGTAGTTTCAAGTCAAATAGTCACCTCAGTTTTAGCATGAATGATATCCCATATCTGAAACATCCTTGAGCATCCTTTTCATAGAAGCATGGAACCAAATCTCTGTCCCAGGGATAGTTGCTCCGCATTTGATTTTATCTTAATCCTACAGATTATTATCTTTCTAATAAAGATGTTTACTGTAAAAGGGAGGCTGCTTTAATTCTGATTATACCTTATCTTCATCAACTGCACGACTTATTGTGGTTTGTTTATGAACTAGGACTCTAAGTCAAATACTGCATATGATTCAAAAAACAAATTGTGAAGTTGTCATGCTGGGAACTGATTTACCTTTTGTGGGGAGCACCGCAAGTTTGTCAAGTTGTTTACCCTGAGCAAAGCTATGACTTAGTCCTTGACTTGTTCTCTTTCAGGTAATAGATGTACATTATGGATTTCACATAACCTAATGATGATGATTATGGATGGGACGAAATAAATTCTAGCTAACATACTTTGCACAAGTGATACGAGTTTTAATGGCAGACATGGAGAACACTGACGTTGAAAGACACACCATTAAAAAGCCTAGTAGCGATTGGACAATAGACAAACCACTGGTTTGTCTGTTTAGCTGCAAGGGATAGGCAATTCATCATTTATTATTCTGTTTCATCCTTGAACACATCTTATCAGCCACAGTTAACAGACCTTCTTGATTTTGAAGCTAAGTCTACAGCATCCCAAGTCAAACTCTGTACACTGGATGTTGATGTTTCATCTTGGCAAACTGTTTATTTAGTTTCCAGGCAAGCACACAGGGTTGACGTAATAATACCAATCAATGAATTTTACTCTGGACAGCCAAGCTATCGTTTTACAATGTGCTCTGGGGTTTGGTTTGTTTTTTTTTTTTATTATTTCAAACATATAAAACCCTTTCTTGTAAAAAAAAGAAAATGAGGACATTTACTATGCTTCTGGTGCTGTTGCTTCTTTCTTTCTTTGTGATACGGTAGACCCAAGGAAAAAGCTAAAGGCATGGTTTTGGATTCAGAATTAAAACAACTATGAGGCACCACAGACACAGTTTGTGCTTGTAACTTGTGGAATTTGTGGCTATATAGAAATCAAAATTTTTGCTTGGAAAGGCTGACAACAACTACAATAGATTTAGTTAAAACACCAGATGTACCTACTTCTTAATTAAATGCTTGGACTGACATTCCTTAAAATGGAAAACACATGTTCTTTATAAATCCAATACATCCACATCAGAACCCCTCTCAGTGTGTTTTAAAAAGTGATGAAAGTTTGCCTGACAAAACAGCAAACAAAAGAAAATTTCACCACCAGTAAAAGAGTTCAGATAACAAGAGTTCAGTTGTAACAGTGTTTTGCATGCCTGTCTTTCATACAGAAGTCACCTGCAACTTCTCAGGATCTCAGACAGAGCACAATGTACTCCACAGGTTTGTTTGTTAGCCTTGTGGTCACCCTGATATCATCAGAGCTTCCTGGAGCAGCACCCTGTGGAGATGCAGCTGACAACTCCTTTTCAGTCATTCTTTGCAGCTTGTGTCTCTATAAAACAAAGGGTAGAATTCTTTCCAAATTTCAAAATCTTCAGGAAAGAAAAAATAAGCTCTTTAGAATAACAGCAAAATGTCCTTGCATAAAGTCTACTTTCAGATGAAGATAGGATAAAAGATATTTAGTGTCCTATCTGACTTCATCTCAGCCAGAAGGCTTGATCCATCTAATATACATGGCTTCTGAAGTCTGTCCCCAAAATTTCACCTGATTCCACTCAAAGTCAAAGCTGAAACTCTCTCTCCGATATCAGTAGTTCAGGACGATACCTTTCTTTATTATGATTTAAGCACAGGAGAATGCAGGCAGCCACAGTCTTGTGAGTCCCTGACTCCCACAAAACCATGAAATCCGGTATAGTAGAAATAGAGGAGCAGGTATGATGAGCCTGGAACAGTAGCTCTTTTACACACTTATACTGCACAAGTTTTCTCATAATCCAAAAGTACTCATTAATGCACTCCTTTTTTTTTTTTTCCACAATAAAAGCAAAAAGAATGAGCTATATATTAAGAAAGTTCCAAACGATGATTTTAATCTTGAGCTTCTGCAAGATCTCTAAGCTGGGAGTCATCTGTTTTGTCCTCATGTATGTGTGAAATCATACACTGCTTGAACATGATTGTCCCACAGTGGATGAAAGACATATTTTAATACAGCATGGAGCGTTGTAACTGAACTCATTCATATCACTAGTTTGATCTAAGTCATTTTTCATTAATTGTGCCTCCTGAAAAACAGCTGACGATCCTTTTGACTAAGCTCATCAAGATATTTCTGAAATAACTGCAGCATTATTTCTGTGAGCAGAAGGTTGGCTGCAGTGAATGCACTGATCACTATCAAAAGCCTAACAGTGAACTTTCAATACCTCTTGAGGCTTCTCTTTGGGGCTGTGGCGAATTAAGATTCTCACTAATGTTTGTGTATATTCCTGGGTGTGAGAAACTGAATCACTAGTTACACTCAGAAAGACAAACTTAGAATTTCCTTGAGCAGCTTGGTTCACGTGACCTTGCTTGTATATTCTTCGGAATTTTTCCTGGAAAGCTCAGACATCATAAGTCTCTTCAACTTTGTTTTTTTTTCTGATGGATTTGCTCCCAGAATAAGTTGTAGTTTTCAGTTGGCTGGATGGAAAATTTTCTGTGAACCTGCCCTCTTATTGCTGAAGCATCTGGCCTGTGAAGACTTTTCAACAGATCATCTGTTTAGGACTTCTCTGTTCTCTCAGAGCTGAAAAGAAGAGTTATTTCTGTTTTTCATTTTAGCTGCCTTGTCTTCCAGCTCAAGCCCTGTTTCAGACTCTTGCTGCAGACTTCACAATGCCCTGTATCAAATGTAAACCTATCTCATAGAAGGAATTCAATGCCTCGTAAGCCAATTTTATTAGACAGGAAACAGTTGCCTATCATTATAATTATTGTTTCACATTTCGCAATGTCCTAGTAAAAATATTCTGTTTGCAAAACTTTTCACTTATCTTGGAAATCATTTAAGCGATATTTCTTCAATTAGAAAGAAGTTACACCATACATCCTGTTGCAATTTCTTCACGCAGTTCTAAGTCTGATGAATCAGTAGCACTATGAAAGTGTTGCCTGTGATTGCTGTACACCCATAGATTTAAATACAAATTGCTAATACAATTTATATACACCAAATGAAACAGTGAAGTTTTCATGACTTTTTTCTTCAGCCCTGTGTATGTAAATGGTTTTCCCTTAACTGAAGAAGATTTTTGACTCCTCTTCTCTATGTGCCCACACAGTGGGGTTTTTCTTTTTCAATGTATGTCACATTAGTCAGAATCATATTTTTAACTTTTTTATTGTGAATAGTCAGATCTGAAAACTTGTAAACACCCTCTGAAATACGAGGCTCAAATACATTTGAAAGCAGAGAAGTTAAAAATCGCAGTGTGTGTTGCTATTTGAGAAAAACATTCTTCGGGCAGAGAAAAGTCTAGCTTCCACTTCATGTGCAGAATCATTTTGCAGTGCAAACCCTAAAAATAATTAATACTTTCCTTCTCATCTGTCTTTGTTTCTAAGATTAATGAAAATATAGCATACTCACAAAAGTTGGCCAGATAAATGGAAATTGGATCTTTCAGACTCTCACTATAATCAGTGTAATAAACTAGCAAGAAAAATTCATTTTACTGCATGTTCACAAATGTCCTTTAATGGTAAAATATAGTCAACCGTTATCATATCAAGCTACATAACACTTTGACATCCTCAATCTGCCTCACCAACACTCAGAAGATAACTCATATCATTATTTTTATCATTACATAGAATCATAAAATGGTAGGATGGGAAGGGATCTTTAGAGATCTTGACCAACCCCCCTGCAGAAGCAGGTTCACCTAGATCAGGTGGCATAGGAACTTGTCCAGGCTGGTCTTGAAGACCTCCAAGGAAGGAGACTCCACACCCTCCCTGGGCAGCCTGTTCCACTGCTCTGTCACCTTCACAGTGAAATAGTTTTTTCCTTATATTTAAGTGGAACTTTTTGTGTTGCAGCTTCATCCCATGATCCCTTGTCCTGTTGCCAGATACAGTAGAAAAAAGGGATGCCCCAACCTCCTGATACTCACCCTTTAGATATATGTAAATGTTAATATGATTTCCCCTCAGTCTTTTAAGACAGAAAATGTCTAATCTTGAACATCACTACAAATAATAATATCATAATAAATTTTTTACCTCCATATTTCTGAATTTTCTACAATTTATTTTGTACAAGAACCTTATTAATTAAGGGGCTCTTTAGGTTTGTTTTTTAGTTGGGTTTTTTTTTTGGAATAGAAGGGTTTGGTACTACATGATCATAAAACAATAGGTAAAATTTAAAATATTATCTGCCGTCTTATCCAAGAGAGTTACACCAGTTTCTACAGTTGATAGTCTGAATCATTGCTCGACACTAAATATTTGACTTAACGTTACTGTCAAAAATACTTCTAAATACACTGCAGTCATCTAATCAGAAAGTTGATTATTCCATGCCCCATGAATCAGGTGACAGATCATACATCAAGAATAAATAATTGAGAATAGGGAGGACTCAAAATCAATAATCCATGAGCAACTGATAGGAAGAAAATTGTTGAACCTACTCAGCAACATATTTTGATCAATGCATTTGTATGTATGATAAGCTTCCAATTGATCGTGAGTATAAACAAGGATAAAGAATATTAATTTGTAATATAAAATGGGTCCAGGGGACATGCTACCTGCTGAAGTGTTAGATGTGTGCAAGAACATGTCTTGAAAGGATGGATCTTTTATTTGAGGCATGGGTATGAACTATTTCTTGTACTGAAAACTTTTCATTCTGTTATTTCTTTTCATTACTGATAATTATGCACACTTGCTTTGCAAGGTGTTACTTCCAAACTTACTGAAAGAGATAAGGGTACAAATAGCTGCACAGCTGAGGTTAGTATGTGTTAATCCACTGAATTTTTTTCCAGGCATATCAAATTTCCCCATGCCTTCCTGATTGTTCCACGTTCATGCTCTGTTCCATGAACCAGCATGATACTGAAGACATATTAAAAAACATATAAATTCTCTCAGTTCTGCAGAAAAATAAAACAACATGTACTGAACACATCGTATGGCTTACACTATAATTTCACCATTTTGATTATATGATGGATAGAAGAGTCAACACAAGAGTCAATGAGTCACAAAACTAAGTAAGCACCATCAGCTAGCAACCCTGAAAACAGAGGCAAATAATGACTCTGCATTTCATTCCTTTCGTCTTCATTTTTTTCCTTTTCAAACTTTGACCTCTTGTCTTGAAATTGAATATGATAGAGAGCTTAAGAAGCACTGAACACTTCCCTTTCTCCTCAATGAGATAATACAGAAACTTCAGTTGCACATATGCTCCAGGTGCCCAAACCATTGAAAAGACTGCTTTTGCACATCAAGAATCTGAAGCCGCAGAACTCGTTCAAAGCCATTCTTGTTTTCCAGCACAAGACCTAACAGCGTAGAATTACAACAGGCTCCGGGAATTTCTGCAAAACTGCTGATCCTACTTTTCTTCTGTAGCAGTTTAACACTGGTGGGCACAGTAATCGGCCACAGCCGAAGCCACTAACTGTGGGAAATCTTGTACAAAGTCCTGGGCAAGCAGAATATGATGAAGGATGGAAAGATTCTTTTTCCCAATATTTAGCTTGGTAGCAAGTTGGAGGATAAGCATATTTTGCACGCATTGAGAAGTATTCAGATGTATAAAAGCCTTGCTTTAATCTCATTTTAGCCTTCCCTGCATTAAATATAGTGGCCACCAAGATGTTCAAGGGATTGAAGCACCTTCCTTATGAGGAAAGGCTGTGGGCTCTGGGGCTGTTCAGTCTGGAGAAGCGCAGTCTGAGGTGGGACTTAGAAGATGGAGGCACTTATACCAATGCTTAAGAATACAGTTAGAAATCAGTTTTAAGTACCTCACTTTGAAGTTTTTGGCTTACGCAGCCAAATAATTATTCTACAGCTGAAAAATAAAACATGCTAAGACCAGTCCAAAGAACAACTAAGCTCACACACCAACTCACTGACATCCAGCCAAAACTGCAGAAAAACCTCACTTCAAAAAAATGACAGAATTTATAGAAATTTAGTAGGTCTCAGGGACCATCTGCCTGCAAATCATGGACTACTCATTACTATCAAGTCATCATTGCTATGAATTGTCTCGCTTTGACTCCCTTGGAAGATTTTGCTGTCACCTCTCCTAAAATGCCCATTGCCTTTCTAAGCTAATGTTATATTTTCAAATTATAAAATGGTAGTTAAATATATTGTACTACTTTGGGGGAGTAAAGAAAAAAAAGATGCTATTTTACTATTGTAGAGAGCATGACACTTTAGATCTTCCACAATGATTTAATTAAAAATTAAAGTTTTGAAATGAAATTCTTTGACACTGGGAGGTACTTTCCTTTGACATAAACCTTCCTGTTTTCCTCTTATCTGTAACCTGACATTCACGTATAAACATGGCCCAGCATTGAAACTGTTACTGTTTCACAAGAGTATTACGATTTCTAGATACATGTGCCCCACTTGAACTGGTCTGTAATAAAGCTAGAAAGCACTGAAGGGAAAGAGACTTTTTTTTTTTTTTAGTTAACTTTTTGGCAGCAGACTGTTTAAACATTGTGACTCAGAGCACCAAGGGATCAATAAAAACACATTTATCTCTGCAGTTCCTCAAAATGAACTCTAATCCCACTTTCTGCATTTCCTGTTTGCAAGAGGGTGGGAAGAGATTCTCAGTCTGCAGTGGAAAAAAAGTCCCACTTTTTCAAAAAGTCCCATATTTTTCAAAAGTCCTATATTTTTTCAAAATACATTATTTATAGGTTGAGAAAAAAATAAACTTTTCTGGTATTTTCAGCAGAAGTAAAAGGATCATTCTGTTTGAGTTGCTAGAGATATAGTTCTAGAGGTTGAATGAATTGCTCACAAATTAATATATATAAAGAAAAGGCTTTTGCACAAAAGAAAAATACGAAACCAGCAAAAACATTGTTAAGAAAAAACAGACTAATTGCTGTGCTATTGTAATCTTCCTAAGTTTTTTGAGTGGTAAAAATGAATGCAGTTTCATTTGAACCTGGAGATTCCTTCAAAACCATTTATGTTGGAAAGACAACAATGAGGATTACCAGGCATTTGGTATTACAGTGAAGGAGGGCAGTAAGAGTCATTCCTGTCCATAGAAATCTACTGTGAAACAGAAACTGTACATTTTGACCTTTCCCCCAAAAAAAAACTGTCTCAAATAGTCTGTGAAGTTAAGGTAACTCTACTATAATGAAAAACCACCTTCCAAATGCAAGGGAAGTGAGACTGTCCTTGAGCCAGAACTGTGGAGTAGAGGTACTGGGATATGCCCTCAGGATCCAGTCACGACTGCCAATAGATCACAACTCAGTTTGACATGTGGGTTGAATCAATTTACACAGACATTTAAAACTTATAAGGCAGTACCCCATGGGAGAGCAGGGAGGATAACCTTTTTGATGTAAAATTAATTTCCAAGTCTGTAGAAGCAAGAATGGCAATTACAAACAATGGATTTGTCTCTGATTGAATGTATGAACTCATCATGATTCTATTATTAATTTGTACCTTCAGCAGCGCTGCCCCAGATTGATCTCCCAGAGTCAAGAGGTCAGCTCGAACTTGCTAAGTAAATACATATTGGCCTTCACCTTGCAAATGTCAGTTCCTTCCCACCCCTTCTCCATCCTCCACAAGTTCAGTTTCTTCAGATAATGTAACTGAGTACCCAATGGTTTCAGCGTCTGAGCTTCTAGCCTCCTTCACTCAGTAATTCAGCAGTCTCCACAAAGAGAGATTAATTGATGGATTAATTGACACAGCCTTCAAAATATGGTTTAAAGCATCGAATCACAGAATTTACAGCAATAACTTTATCATTTCAAGACAGAACTGAATAAGTACATTGATTTACTTCATTTTTTTCTGCCCATGGAATAACCTAGAAAAGATTAGCCCATAAACTAATAAACTTCATTCTAGATTTTTTTAAATAATATTATTTGATTTTTTAGTATCCAAATGTTTAACTATTAATCTGTATCAAGTTGCTCTTTGCGCATTCAATATTTGTCAGTCTAGTTCTTAATATTAGGACATTTTTAAGTCACGTAGCATGTTTTCCTTCACCTGACTAGATGAGACTAACATCTCTTCCAAAATAAATATTCACATACACAAATGGTAAAACAAATCAGATTAAAGCCCATTTACTTAATGTGTCAAATGCTCACAGAGGCTAATGACAAAATTACGTTTGAAGGAAACAGCCATACAAATATTTATTTGAGCATTTTTCCTCCATTCATCCAGCCTTAATTACAATGATAGAGAGGTTAAAAAAGTACTGCTGTATACTTGTTACACAAACATACCAAACTGAGATCTATCACACTGATGACCACTATATAAAATCTGACACTGATTACTCTGAAACCTTCAAAACAGTACACAAAACATGACAAGAAAAATGATCATTTTGCCAGTAGAGAAAAAAAAGTGATACAAAAAGTGAGTTAGTTGTAAGTCATTCTAGCCAAGAAATGAAGAGATGTCAAATCTATAGGGAGGCAGAAACAGGTCTGAGATCCAAACAATAAGATTGAAGGAGTAGAGGACAAAACAGATCCCGAGTTTAAGTTGCTGTAACTTGAAACAGAATCTGGCCTAGAACTTTGTGGAAGGATGCCAAGAATTTTCTTGGCATCTTGAGTTACAGCCGTAGGTGGTTAAAGGGAAGATTAAGGTCAAATAAGGAGACCCTTAGTTGGCCTTGGTTTCATCAGATAAGACAGCCCACCAAGCAAATGGCTGTCAGATGTAAAGATTTAAAGTGGTACTCTTCACTGAAGTTCAAGGCTCTGTCAAGCAGAATGTTACATTTCTAGAATAACAAGGCTTTCTCCAAATACTGACATTTAATCATTCTTTATTAATGTGCCAAGCTATTGAATTAAAAGCAATGTTCCCATCATAAATTGAATTCTCTTTCATTCCCACTGTGCCAGGCACATATATCACATGAGTGAAGCTTGAAAGAGTGGTGTTTATTTAAGTTATATCTTCCCCATAGTTTCAGTTTGCTTGCAATATTCAGCTGAGCAATGCGACTGAGGTGCTGAGAATATGTTGATGGGCTGGTCAACAGACACCTCACGGAAGATAAATCACTAGCACAGATAAATAAGCTTTATGAATCTTTTTTCCCCAAGTCTTCTCTAACACATATTCTGGGTCCTCATTCTTTTATTACAAGAAGGTAAAAAGGTGCTTAGTTTAAATAATTAATTGAAAAACTGTACATTTCACATATATGAATCATAGAATCGTAGAATTGTAGGGGTTGGAAGGGACCTTTAGAGAGTATCTTGTCCAAAATCCCTGCAGAAGCAGGTCTGCCTAGATCCGGTTGCAAGTAAATATCTGCAAGTCAAACCAAAGGCTAGGCTTTCTCATGGCCCTTTTAACCTCTGCAAAAACTAAACTTTACAGCTGAATTTTCTTCAAATGGACAGTATGACACTGTTAAGCTTCATAGCTATTTCATGAGTGAATTCTGACAAAAAACCTATGTGGGGAAAAAATGACATGATATTACATTACTGCCTTACATGGTGTATTCTGGCTGCCAGTCAAAAAGATTTACAGAAAAGAAAATATACTATTATTATTTCCCTTGTATAGATGCCAGAGTCCAAATTACTGACTTAGCTGCTTTTTTGTTACTCCCAGTAAGCACCTAGCTCAAGAATGCTTTGGGTTACCATCAGCCTTGGGATTATAAGAGTGTAGCCTTTGCTGAGTGATTTCTTCTCTCTAGGTCTTGAAATCACTGAAGACAAAGTCCTTATGAATATTCATCTCATGTAGATTCATATGGGCAAAGTAACACACAGTCACCTATATGCCACGCATATAAATGCAACATGCATAAAGATGCACCTACTCCATGTGATGTTTGATTCTGTCTCACTCATGAGCACAATCTCAGCCAGAAGCAATCTCAGGTTAGTATACACCAAGTCCTGTCCTGCAATGCAAGTTAAAGCATCCATCTTTTTGCTATGTCAGACTAAGATGCAGTTACTGATGAAACACATTGGCCTTGAGAAGATGGCACTTCAATTACACCTCTCTCTGAGATGCTTTAAAGCCTGCCAACATTTCCAGGTCTTCAGCTGTTGCAATCTACTCATTCAACCTGCTTCAACAATGCCCTTCCTAAGTATTTAAGAATCCCAACAACTGAACACATCAAAACATCACACTCCCACTCTACATATAATTTTAAGCAATTAAGCAAGAGCCTGCTCATCTATGCAATCCCTTCAGGCTAATAATTTTTCTACTTGCTAACAAATCCTGCCTCCTAGATGAGCCAGTGATTAGAGGCACTGCAGTAACTATGCAGTTCTGAATAACAAGCAGACTAGCATCTTCCCAGCTCAGAGCATGGGTACAGATAGCACATGATAGTCAGCACTGACACCGGAGAGAGGCCCCTTCTCTGCGGATAAAACATTCTTTGTATTGCCACATATACTTTTTTTTCTGCAACATAATGAAGAGATCACTTCACGAAGTTAAAATACTGTCACATGTTAATGCTTCCTCTTAACAGAAGACAAAGCATAAAGTCTTAACTACTGCAGGGAAGACCAGATATTTATCTGCCAAGATAAGAGCGTTTTTATTACAGAACGCTTTATTCTGGAAGCTGTATTTTCTTATATCAGGCTATGTATGCAATAGATGTTGCTGCTGTCTCTGACAGGTGACTGGGGAGAAGGTTTGATGAATCTGCTGGTTCTACAGTTTTATTAATTCTCACTGTGGTTGTCATGCCAGAAGGACTCGTTATTTCATGTCACTGTAATCCAAAAGAAAGTTTATCCACAGATAGAATATTTTTGTTAAAATGTTAGACATTTTGAAAGGGAAATGATACATTCACTGGGTTAATACAAGATCATCAGAACAAAAAGATCATGTATAGGAAGAGGAGATAAAGAGGAAAGAAAAAAATAACAATACTGACACATACATGTAACATGTTGAAATATATATAAGGTTATTATCACAGAAATCTCTTCTTTCAGGATAAATTTGAATAATACATAATATTTCACTAGAAAAGTAATTTTATTTTAACCTGGACTGTAGAACTGCATACAAGCAGATCTTCCAGGGACAAATACTTGCTTAGTTCTGTAAGCATTAACACCCTTTAAAATATGTCTAAATACAGGAGCAAAACATTAATTTATTCCAAGGAAAGAACACAGATAAGATTTCTCTTCTACAAATCCATCAAGGGCTGTAATCGATTAACAAATATGATGTTTGAAAACCTAGCAGAAAAAAAAAAAAACAACAAAACTTGGGCTGGTTGTCAGCCTGGTACATCAAAAAACTCCACTGCAAGCAGTGCAGTTTCCACATGCTCTAGCCTCTGCTTTCCAATGGAAAAGGATCTCTTTTATGATATTTGAAAAATTTCTTTCTCTGATCATTAAGTTCTTCTCTAATCTATCTAGTCAGTTCAACGATTCCAGGAGAGACTGGATTCTGAGCTTAAATGAACTCCTAAACATTCTATTTTTAAAGATAAGCATACACCCTATAAACTTTTCATTGTTCTTAACATCTGTTAAGACTCTTTAACAGCTTTTCAGCTGAATCCAGCGACAAAGAGGCTGACTTAGTATATGCATCAGTCCTTTACTCCTTGCAAGCAGAAAATCACTATTTCTGTAGTCAGTATGATGGAGCATAAGGAATATCAATAACTAATCTAGCACAAAACAAAGTCATAATCCAAAAAATAATAAAACCAGCTTGTATACTCTTCTGGTTTTTAAATATAGATACACATGTGAGTCCAACCATGCAGGGTCTGAAAGCAGGTGGATCATCCCCTACCTGAATTCTTTCGTTAGCCAATGTGTTACAGTCTTTGTTGTCTTTCTGACCCAGTGGGAAAAAAAAAATCAGTCAAAACAGATTTGTAACCAAAAAAAAAAAAAAAAAAGGAAAACCATCATTCCAGAATATAATTACATTGAAGGACACTTATCTTTGAAGCTATATGTCCTTTTTTGTCATTGACCCAAAGGTGTTCACCCACTAGACTTTGGGCCTCTGGTTACCTGTAGGCTGCTTTTAAAGGCTCTGCAAATGGTGATTGTGAAACAAAAGACTGTCACCATACACTGTTTAATTCCTTCTTCAGGCAGTGTGCAGCTTGAAAGCAAACACTTTGCATTACAGACCAAAGCAGCTCCTCCTTTTCTTTCTACATTTTATTGGGAAGGTACATAAACAAGCATTTTCTTCTTCGAGAATCTGACACAATATCTGGATTACTGACATATGTAATTCACAGCAGACTCATCAATCATCTATGTCAAAGCACTTGGAGTCTGGGCATTACCTCAAAATGTATGTGCCAAATGTTTGATACATCTTGTTCAAACTTTCCCTTGGCATTTCTAGGAAATCAGTTTAAACAGCTCATCACTGTGTTCAGCTCTGGGGCCCTCAACATGATCTTGCTGAAGTGAGACCAGAAGAGGGTCACAAAGGTGATTACAAGGCTGGAGCATTTCTGCTGTGAAGGCAGGCTAAGAGAGTTGTAGTTGCTCAACCTGAAAAAGAGAGACCTTTTAGTACCATTCCAGTACCTAAATGGGGGCCTACTGGATAGATGTAGAGGGATACTTTACCCAGAAGTGATAGGACAAGGAGGAACAGTTTTAAACTGAGAGAAGTTTTATGTTACACGTAAGGAAGCTCTTCATCATGAAGGTTGTGAGGCACTGGAACAGATTGCCCAGAGAGTGTAGATGCCCCATCCCTGGAAGTGTTCAAAGTTAGGTTGGATGGGACTTTGAGCTAGTGGAAAGTGTCCTTGTCCATGGCAGAGCAGTTGGAACTCGATGATCTTTAAGATCCCTCCAAACCCATATCATTCTATGATTCTACAATCATGGTGTTTTTCTGTAGAGCCTAATCTGAAAGTTTCAATCTTTTTACCAGAGTTCAAGAGTATTGTTCAGATTGGTATTCAGAGCCATCATGTTCTCAGCTTGCTAGATTGTCCACGAGTTAGAACATGAGTTCCATGATGCTGACACCAAAAGCCTTGAGGAATCTAATGATCAGTGACCTTCATGGCACAGTTACCCTTGTTTTAAAGATGACACAAGACAGAGCAGGTAATATAGATGTGAACATGACAAAGGAAAATGAAACATAAGGAAACCAAATGGTATATACTCAACGTTAAACAAGGTAATGAAAAGCGAGAACATTCTTTTTTATACTTGGTTAATAATGGTTCATTGAATTATAGGGTTTACAAAGATCTGATCAGACAACATGGCTTAACAGTCTTTTCATTAACTGTGAGATGGAAAACAATCACAGAATCACAGAATCTTAAGGGTTAGAAGGGACCTTGGAAGATCATCCAGTCCAATCCCCTTGCCAGAGGAGGACTACCTAGAGTAGCTCACAGAGGAACACGTCCAGGTGGGTTTTGAATGTCTCCAGAGAAGGAGACTCAGCAACCCATCTGGGCAGCCCCTTCCAGTGCTCCCTCACCCTCACAGGGAAGAAGTTTTTTCTTTGTGTTTCTTTGGAACTTCTCGTGTTCCAGTTTATACCCATTGGCCCTTGTCCTATCATTGGTCATCCTTGAGAACAATGGATAGTAGGAAACACATATTTGCTCTACTCTTCATAAATTTGTCAGATCCATTGGTTTCAATATTTCTCTTCAGAGACTGAATGAAGCCAGTGTCCAGTGGGTCTGCATAGTACCTTTTCTTCAAAGTTCCAAATAACTGAGTCTAGAAAAATGTAGGGTCTATCTGAGAGGAAAAGAATTGAGAGCCGTGTGAGGACAAAACGTTAAGACTGGCACCTTGTAATCAATAAATGAGCAAATTTCACCTAATTAAATACATTACCATTTCTGTGCTAGATATAGCGTGGAGCTAAACAGAACTTCTGAGGGAATACGTACAATTTACTCAATGCTGTGCCCCACCCTTGTATTAAAGTTTTAGATTTCTCTTGTTGGCAATCTCTCAGCCATAAAATTTTGGTCCTGAGAAATGTAAAATGAAAGTATAATTGCTGGAACAAAATATATTTTCTAGTCCTGAGACCACAAAGCAGAGTAAGGCCAAGATACAGAACTTTGGGTGCCAAAAGTGTGTAGCTGAGTGCACTTCTCATATGATTTTCTTTTTATAAATCTTTGTGCTTCATTTGGGAATGGTTGCTTCTGCCTCTAACACAAATGAGTAATTGCTACAACTCAGGTGAAATAGCTAGCAGCTCAAGTAGTGATCTTCTTGTTTTTTCCATAAAGATGCTGGGAATAATTTAAAATATAGGGTTTAATGGACTTTTGTGTGCACTTGAATATTACTTCCAATGCTTTTGGCTGGTATGTGAACTTTCCTCACTGTTTCATGCTGTCGGGCAATGTTTATCAATTTTGAGCTCAAATCATTCCAGGCCATCTGTGAGGAGTGGCCTTCCTTTACATTCTTTCAAATTAAAACAGAATTTTTAAAAAACAAATAGCTGCATGAAGGTTCTTTAAGGGCTTTTGTTTTCTTTCGCTTAGGTTGTTTTTTAAAATACAGAACCATAGAGAACAAATAACAGCTGATTAGCTCAGGGGCTTTACTATAGAGTCAAATACCAGCTACTCTGAGTAGAGGAGACAGAACTGGGTTTTATTTAGGGAAGACTAGTTTCATTGTCTTTGTGTATTTGAAGTATTACATTTACAACAAACAAATTTCCTCACTGAATTTGTCTGTTACTGTACCACTTCCATTCAAACATAGAACTAGCAAATATTGGCCTTTTCAAAAAGTGAAGCCTCCTGGAATCTCTAAATCATACATGGCAGATGATTGTATGCTGACTACAATATGTAGGCAATTTTTTCTACCTTACAACCAAGACCCCCAGGGGAACGATTTAAAGAATGCAGCTTCCTGTGTTCTGATACCACAATAACAGAAAATGTTTCACCTTTTTATCTCGCTGATTGTCTCAGAGAATGGAATTCACGATAGCATAACTGAAATATCATTTTCATGCTCTAAACAAAATTCAGCGAACCAAAACAGTTGTTTTCCTTGAAAATAGTTCTCTATAAACACATTCTTTAAAAAATATTAATACTAATATTAAAAAATATTTTCTAATTAATTTTTCTCTTGATTCTGGAAACATTTCCTATCTGAAATGTGATATTTTCCCATCGGAAAAATATGTCGCATGGTATTGTGTGAATCGCATACCTTAAGGAATAAGCTTGTGCCCTTTTCAATATAAGCTCTCAATCATCACGGACACAACTTTTGCTTTCTAAGCTTGCTGTAGTTGCTTGACCTTTGCTAGATCTGTAAATATTCTTGCCAGTAGATTTGTTCTTAGCAAATGGTCTAAAAGAAATGAAGACTGGCACAAACACTGCCAAAGTAAATATGGTTCAAAACACTAAGAGATATTTATATATACTATCCTGCAAGCATTTCTCTTTGATCATCCGATACAGAATCTTTTTCCCTGCCTTGCACATCTGGCTGTAAATCGTTCGTGCAGACATGCTCTTGCTTGGTACCATGCCATAGCACATGGTGACAACTGCCAGACCACTGTTACGCTTCAGAAAGAAAACTTTTTGTTCCTGTACTCATCCTATGGTTCAAGCAGCGAGTGCTTTCCTACAAAGAGGTCACCTCTCCCTACACCCACAAGTTGCAGCTGCAGATGGCAGAAGCATTTCAGCCATTAGTTCCCAGGGCAGACCTGACAAACATTTGCAGTGGGAAGCCTTCAACTGTTGCTGCCTTTCTCACTATAAAAGCTATAAAAGAGTTGTCTGGGCTGTCTAGGCTCAGCGAACATGTTCTGGAGGGTCTTCCGTGCATGGTTAGGTGCTATGTACAGATGCAGTGCTCACCCTTCAAATTTCATTTAGCCAGCCTCAGAGATCGTTCACTACTTCCCCTTTTTGACTGTTTTTTTTGTCTTTTTCTTCTTACCAGTCAGTAGAAAAGAAATCAAATCCTCCAAAGTATGAAAATGGGGGGGTTATGTTTCTATTTTGGGGGAGAGGACAATAGAACCTTAAATAGGGCCTGAGATAAATAGTGCCTGTCTCTGAGATAAAACCCAGTGTTATTTTTCTGTATAATAGCACATGAAAAAACCTTAATTCATCATATTTTCTAATATTTTATGCTCTGTATGACAGAGGTGCTTTGCAACTTATGTTAATATCTAACTAATGTCATCCACACAAAGCTGAAAGGTTATCTGGTACACTGCAGTTAACTCAGGAGATACAGCTACGATAGCGTTATTACCAAACAGCTTTACAGTCGTCAGTTGTAAAGTTCACTCCAACCCTCTCATTAACCATTTGTTTGAAATGTAGCCAAGTGAAGATGTGTTTCATCCCTCTGGGTTCCAGAAAGCTATCAATTGTTTCCTACAAACAGTTCTGCTGTGTTCCAAGACTGAAAGTCCATATATTTAAGCATCCTTTCTCCAAGAGCTGTTGGCAGCAGATACTTGCAGAACAGAGCACACATAAAAGGGGTTTTTCTATGCTGCAATCCCCTGTTTCTAGCTGTCAGTGGGAGTATCTGACATGAAGCTTCCTTCTAAATGGCTCAATGGAATCACCACAAATGGACTTAATCTTTACTAATCCATTCAGATCCTTTCCAGCTCTGTCTATTCTTCTGGCCTCCAAAATGTCCCAGAAGGATCCCTACAATTTAATATGCATTATAAAGTTTTCCTCTCTTTTTTTTTGCTATAAACCTATTGCAGGATTGTTTTACTGCTGCCTGCTAGTTCTTCCATGTGGAAAAATGATGGCTGATCACTCCTTGCTCACGTTTTTCACATAATCTGTGACTTAAAAGGCCTTCGACCCATCCCTCCCCAGCTTTAATCACTACAGTTCATGAAAGACTGATTTCATTTGCTTTTATAAGTTTGCTTTATAATGTTCTATACAAGTTTCTTCTGACATTCTAGTTGATTCTTACACTTTGTTTTTCACAAAGGGATGTTGCAGAAGAATTCAATCCAAGTGAGGTGGAGAAAACAATTTCTGTTATCAGCACAACTCTTGCAAAATCTCTGATATTATCCATTCCAAAACTATGTCTAAGTCTATTCCAGCACCTCACATCAGTTCCCTAGGAACTGAAAACCACACCCTTACAAGAGTGCAAGAGAGAAAGACTAGCTGTTGCATGGGATATCCTATGAGGTCTGTATCACGCTAGCAGATGGAGAGAACTTCCCTGCCCAGGTTGTCTTGCCTCACTCCTGAAAAGTCCAAACTATCCTGTAGCTAATTCTGTCTTGTGATTCAGGAGTAGCATCGTGAGCCTGACAGGAACAGGGATGCCGTGTATGAGACTTAGGTACTTAGAAATATTAATAATGATGATAACTATTTAGGCTTGTGGTTTAAGAGATAAGCACAGGGAAAAGAGAAAAAAAAAAAAACAAACCACAGAAATACAGACAGAGACCATGTCACAGATTTGCTTCTTAAAGTGCATTTTCCACTGTGTCTGAATAGATGAAGGCTTGCACACCTGACTTGACAAATCATTTCAGCATTTTACATGGCAGAACAAAACCATGCAAGCCTTTCCTTAATGAATTTGTTAAATCACATTCTCTTCATCCCTGTCTGATGCTCCTAGGTTTGTTAAGGGCAAGGATATACATTTTCAAGATTCCAAGGACAGCCTTTTCAGGATTCCAATATCTCATACTTTATTCCCTGTGGTCAAACTTGCCACCCTTTACATATTTTACTGTCTTCAAGCTCTCTTTACAAGCACCCCTCACCACACCCCCTCCACCCCACTTACTCTTCTTGCTGCTCAGTGATGCAGTTCCCTATCTCCAGGACAAAAAGAAAAAATGAAATCAGCACATCAGGCCCACTGTTTCATGCTTGAGTAATGTGGTATTGGCAGGATAATCTCTTGGCTCAGTAGGAGATGGACTGCACTGCATAGTCACACCTAAAGTGTCAGTCTCTACTACTTCTTCATTTATTTTAGGAGTTGTTTTCTACATTTTCCCTTCACACTAAAGCTGTATTTAAGTTACTTTTTCCCTGTGCTGGAACTGTATTAAATAAAATTGAATGTCTTCTTTACCATTGATACTTTTGCTTTCAAGATGAAATCAAATCGAGTGTATAAGTTTCTCGCTGTTTATATGACGTTACATAGATATTACAGTGAAGGAAGTATCTGAAGTCCCATATTCTATTTAAGAGGCAGAAAAATCTTAATTACATTAATGAATCTAATTAGTTTTGATCAGATATGAGCCTTGGGGTGGGGGAGGTGCAGAATAACAACAATAAATAGTCATGGAGAAGCTAAAATTGTCTCAGGGTCAAATACATCTGAAATCATGGTCTAGATCATATCTACTTCCCTAAAAATGTATGCCACCTGTTGCATTACTTTAGTTTTTATGTCTGCTGTCTTCCACTTCCTAGGGAGATTAGGAGAAGGGGAAAACCTACCTCAGCCATTAAAAGAAAGCACAACAGTATGCAGAAGGAAACAGTAAGCGCATTCCCCACCACTAATACCACTGCCAGACTGCCATTCGAAAAAGAGACACAGCTAAGTACATGTCCTAGAGAGCAGCTCATCTTGCCTCTTTTTTCTTTCTCCTATGTAACTCCATGGTGAAAGCACCGTGATGTAAGTTATTGTTTTGGTCTACCAAATCTTTAAGACAGATTTCTGAAGCAAGAGAACTGTGACCTGCTGGGTCATGCAAATAATGGTTATCTCATTACTACAAGAGAGAGAGAGACAAGCACCAGGCAGAAGTTTCTAATCCAAAGGACAGCAGATGCTGTGGAAGAAGTGAAACAGCAACTGTAAGAAATGACATTAGAGAGGGTCAGTAAAGGATGCACAAATCTGTGAAGATAGTAAGAAGCAGTTGAAGCTCAGTAGAGTAAACGAAGGGTATTGGGAGGGCATCCAAAGCCAGGTATGATGTTATATAGCTGACTGGTCTGCTTTACACCACTGGAAGAAGAGTGGTGTCAGAGGTGGTGGCTCCAGGGAACATGCAGGATGTGACCACAGCATCAACTAGCATTTTTAGTAAAAGAAATTGTTTTGGTTTGGGTGTGTGTTTATTTTCTCAAATGAAAGAAAGGAGGAGAAAGGTTTTACAGGGTTTAGAGTAAAAACAAAGGTAATATTTTGGATTATGGTAACTCCATGTCTGTGCTTCTGAATAAGTTGATGTCTGCTCTTGATGAAGGAAAGGATTGTAACAGGTTAAATATTCCCCATATTTAATGTGGACAGTTAAATCACATGTTAAATCTAACAGGAGATGTGGTTGCTGTCAGAAAAAATGTTGTGTGAAGCTATGGAAGCACCATGAGAGAAGACTCCACAGAAACAGGGAATGGAATAGAAAAAGATGTCCAAAGAAACAATTTCAAAGAGAAAAGTGAGATTTGAGAATATGATAAGATGTAATATCAAAAACATAGAATTACTAGTCTTGCAAAAACTTCCTGAGGTCAGGGAAATGTTGCATCAGTCTTAATGTGAGACTGGATTAGAAGTTACATTTCTAAGACACTCTCTTCTGTCACAAGTCTAAGTAACATTCATCTGTAAATAGCTCACTTAGGTTTTTCACTCTGCTTACAAAACAGAATCATAAGAACAAACAGAGGGAGATCCAGAACACAGGGAGATCCAGGATGTTTTTCCCTATTTATCCTCACATATCTACCATAAATAACGAAGTAGAGGATCATGGCTACCTCATTCCAGTATCAATAAACCAAGGAACTGGCAATGTTAACATTCAAGTAGCAGGATACACTGCATTTATATGCAAACATATGTGAGGAAGGACATTATCTCAGAGGAAAAAGTTTACAAATATAGTCTGCTTACCACAGCTGAAAGAGTTTGGACTGAGATGAGAGTGAAAACAGTGAAAAAATAACAGCCATAAGGAACTGTTATGCATCTCCAGGGCAGGATTAGAAGGCAGAACGGGAAGCATTTATGCATGAAAAAAGAGAGACTTGTAAAAAAGCCCAGGCATTGATCATGGGGATTTCAATTATGCTGACATTTGCTGGAATACAAGTGACAAGTAAAAGTATGTTCTCAAAACACACAAGTCTCCTGCCATATGGAGCTTTCTGCAAAGTCAACCAATGGGCAGCTTCTAAGCAAAGCTGAATTCTGGGCCCTGTCTTCAAGGTGGCATGAAAAAGTGTCCAGAACTGGCTCCAGATGAATGCACTCAGCGACTGAAAGCATTGCAGGTATTAGTCACAAAACAGTTCAACTGAGTTCATTATCCAGCACCTTCAGCAGCATCTACATTTTCAGTAGTTTTTGGAGATTTACTTCAATTGATGCCCACAGCTGGGCATGTTTCACAGCACTGTAAATGAGAGGAACAAGTAAGATGACAAGAAAAGCAAGAAAGACACTTCAAAATATTTTCAGTTAACTAGCTAGACAGGAACTTCAAAATCCCTCAGGTCCGTGAAAGAGGCTGATTAGTTGAAAACTTGTCACTGAAATGATAACATTTACATATCTTTGCCAAATTCATCAATGTCACCGAATATCCACTACTGATGAATGGTAAGAGTTCCCAGAGAAAACTTAAAGGGGTGTTCAAAGACAGTAATCATTAGCTTTGATCTTGTAAGTACTTTCTACCTAGCTTTGTCTGGACAATTTGAAGAGATAATTCTGCAACTCTTTTACTATCAATCTTTACTACTTTATTCAGCAAGTGATTCACCCCTTAAGTTTAGAGTATAGGTTGGCAAAAGGAGACAGATCAAAACAAACATATAGCTAACTCTCTACATCTTGTTGCAATGAGGTTACTGATCCTTCTAAGCATTCTACTAAGCAGAGTCAGGGCAAAAACTTGGAACTGGGCAGAAAAAAAGAGAACAGCAATTCTTTTCATTTCTCAGGTTTGTACCTACATAATTAGATGGGAGAAAATAAAGCTCTGGTTTACAGCTCTGACGCCCAGTTTACAGATAATTTTTTTTCCATTGATCCTTCTGTGTATTTTCCCTCACTATGGCAAGTGTTTGCATAGGACTAACTCGTGCCAACAATTATATTTAAATATTTATCAGGGGGAAAGTAAGCCTCACCTTGAAAAAACTTGATAGTAGCATCAATGGAAAAAAAAAAAGAATAAAAAGAAAAAGGAAAAAAAAAAAACACAATAGAAGTGGTTTGTTTTTAAGTCCCAAGGGCAGAACCAATGTTAAGGGAAGCGTTAAGGCAATTATTGCAGAGACAGAGAGCACAGTCAGAGCACTGCATTTCTCTCATGCAATGTGATTCCTAGCAAAGAGAAGAAGGTCAAGAATGTTGGCTCCCTCATCCCAAACAACTCTGGTTACCGGGATGCTGAAAAAGACAAGACGTTAATTTTATCACTTAGGAAAACTAATCAAAGATTACAGTTTTTCCAACAATGCAAAGAGGTTCACTGAGAGGTTCACGTAGGAAGCACTAAATATAGATGGTATTGAGGTCCTCTGTTCATGGGAATAATATAAGTAAACTAAGGCTGTGTATTTCATCTCATAAAGATTCACGTATTAATATATATGTCATAGAATTATATATCTATGACAGGGCTGGAAGGGACCTTTAGAGATGAGTCCAACCCCCCTGCAAAGCAGGTCCACCTAGATCAGGTCACTTAGGAACGTGTCCAAGTGGGTTTTGAAGACCTCCAATGAAGGTAACTCCACAACCTACCTCAGCAGCCTGTGCAAAGGCTCTCTCACCTCAACAGTAAAGTAGATTTTCCTTTCCTGGAACTTGTTGTGTTCTAGCTTCATCCCATTATCCCTTGTCCTGTTGCTAGAAATAATAGAAGAAAAGAATGCTCCAACCTCCTGACACCCACCATTTAGATATTTGTAAATAATAATGAGATCCTCTCTCAGTCTCCTCCAGACAAAACAGCCCCAATTTCCTCATAAAGAAGATGCTCCAGTCCCCTGATCATCCTGATGTCTCTGCGCTGAAATCTCTCCAGAAGTTCTCTGTCCCTCTTGAGCCAAGGAGTCCAGAACTGGACACAGGACTCCAGATGAGGTCTCAACAGGGCAAAGGAGAGGTGGGGGAGAATCCTTTCCAGATGCAGGACTCTGCACTTATCCTTGTTGAACCTCATGAGATTCCTCTCTGTCCAACTCTCAAGCCAGTCAAGATCCCCCTGAATGGCAGCACAGCCTCTGGGGAATCAGCCAGTCCTCACAGTTTGGTGTCATCAGGGAACTTGCTGAGGGTACACTCTGTCCCTCATCCCTGTCACTGATGAAGATGTTGAACAAGATTGGCCCCAGAACCGATCCCTGTGGAACTCCGCTGGCCACAGGCCTCCAACTCAATTCTACATACCAATAAATATGTACATGTGCATTGAAACTTATGAATAACCAGGACATAAATCTAAAGGAACACAGACAAATACAGATCAATGTGCTAAGAAAAAGCTATTGATAAAAGTAGGCTGTTGATACAACACTATTAATCAAGCTCAAGTTTGCATAGGAAGAAAATTAGTGTAATTACAGAATAGTTATGGGAAACAAAAGTGATTGAAAGTATTTGAAGTAATGGGAGAGAATGATCTGACCTAAAGTTGCACCTCAGTGTGAAAACAAATCAAAAGTTATAGATCTCTTTAGAAGAAGTAAAAATAACCCACTAACTAGATTGAAGAGGGGTAAGCAAAAAAGACTATCCATAAGATGTGTGTGCACTTCATACCGGCCTAGTTTCACAAAACTAAGGATGTATCAACAATGTTTCCAAGATCAGTTGTCATAGATACATGAATCTAAGATGAATTAAAGGGATGAACAATCTATTTCAGAGTTACTGATATTCATGTGTATCGAGTCCCAGAACATAGGGAAAATTCTAGAAGCATAGAACACTATAGGTTAGATAATCAGTACCAATCACTATGATTTTAAGGAAAAATTGTCCTGCAACAAACCAACTTTATTTCCATTTTTTAAGGAAAACTGTATGCTCGATTGAGAATAGAAATTGTGTGATTTTTTACATTTATAGACATTTATATAAGCCAATTACCTTAAGAGTATAACTAAACAGGAACACCACATGAGGGATATAGATTAGCACATAATTGAATTATATATATAAAAAAAAAGCCATCATTGGTTAGGGAAGGAAAATGGCATTTCTGCAGGAGGCCTAACATTCAACATTTTGTAGTACAGACTACACACTGTTGATAAAGTTTAATGATGGGATAAGATGACTGACAAAATATTAAATGTATCCAAAGTCTGAATAGTCACCTAAAATATTTGGGAGTTTGATCCAGAAAAATACAACCTTATATTGCAGAATCATGGAACTCTTCTTGGAGAGCATGTCTAGGGGTCATTTACTCCATCTTCCTGTCCAAAGCACAGCAATCTCCAACACATTGTCAGATCAGATGTAGTTTTTCCTGACTGATCCATCCCCTCCAAGAACAAAATGTGTTCCAATGCTGCACAACTCTCTGAGTGAAAGATTCCTTCCTAATGTCATGGTTAGTAAACCTGTCAAAAGGCAGGTTTGGGCATCTTTATATCATCTGCCATCAATAAAAGAGTTTGACTCCATCATCTTTGTAACTTCCTGTTAAGTATTTGTTAGCAGCTATTAGACCACACTTCAGTTTCTTCCTATCAGATTCAGTTATCCCAGCTCCTTCAATCTCTCTAGGTAGGTCCCACACCTGAGGCCCTTGGTCATCTTCACAGCCTTCTACTATGTTGCACAATCTCTTAAAAGTCCTTTTGAACAGAGAATCTCAAGATTGAATGCAGTCTTTCAGTATATTTCCAGTAACATTTTTTAAAAGCATGCTGGAATATGCTAGATGTTTCTGCTACCCCTACTGAATTGGAGATTTTTGCAAATATTGGAGAATCGAAAGGAGAGCCACAAAAATGACTGGGAATGGGAGCAAATGCCTAGCAGAGTTTTAATGTTTAGTTTATTTCAAAGTATTGTAGAGAGTCTTTTGTTCTGTAATTACAGTACAAATGGGTCTTTAGAAAGGGTGGACTGGGGGAATTAACCTCTCTAAAGTTCCATGAAAGGTATAACAAGATCCACTGGATAAAAGCTTTTCTAGATGACATTATTTCCTTAAGTTCATGACATTTGGCTCAATATATTAGTAACTGGATTATATATGAAGCATCCACAGATCGAGAATGATGATAGAATGGCTCCTTCTGCCCTTTTACTCCATGAATCTTAAATTTTATGGTGGTATCAAAATTGGGCTAAGAATTTTAAATATACTATAACCAGTAAATCTATATCAGAATATCAAGTGTAAATCTCCTGACAGTTCTTTCAGAATTTCTGACCTACAGGACACCAAATGAAGTGTAAAATAAAAGATCTTCCCCCTGTAATAAATTAAAAACATGCAGTTTTTCATGTGGCAAGACACTAACAGTGTGACTAAAGTACTGAAGAATTTAATGTAATACAGAACTTTTAAAAAAAGACTTATTCCTTCAGTTCAACGTGCAGCTGTAGACTAAAAGAGAAACAATGCTTTGTTGCATTAGGGGAGCAATAAAAAAAATACTAAGTTCTTTACGTAATAAAGGTTAAGATTGAGTATCAATACATCCCAGTAGATACCCACCCACATTAAAGCGCAGAATGCTCTTAAAATGTTAATTAATCCCTATTTGAACAGCAGATCACACACAGAACTTTCAAAGGAAAAAACAGAAGATAAGTCATTTTGTTAGCAATGAGGTAATGAAGCAAGTTTCTGTAGAGCAGTTACATTCTACTGCCTTAACACTTTGATGATGTTCCAGACATTTCCCAAATCAACAAGTTTTACTGATTGGTGAATTAATCTTGGCAAATATCAATCCAAATCAGAATGACAAATATATATAAGTTTAATTTTTTGAGGTTTTTCCTGTTCTTCTCAAGTGACCTCAGATTTTCAAGCTGCTAATGAGATCTCAAAGGAAAGTGATGCAAGTTCCCCAGCAAAGTCTGTTAAAGAAATATCGACAAAGAGATAGATATCCCAAAATGTTTCATTATACCAGACTATGCTCAGCTGTCTAGAAAGTGTTTATACAGGTTTTGGATAGCATGTCAAATAGAGGACAAAAGTAAGTGACACAGAAAAGTGGAGAATACTACTGGAATACAGTTCCTGGGGAGAAGAGTGGAAGGAGTATTTAAAAAGAACAAGAGAAGTAGGAACTGAAGACATTGAGGTTAAAATATAATGTATAAAAAGCTGTAAGAAACATGGTTTCACTAACCTTGCTTTTCAAAGAACTCCTTGTTATTCTGAATAGTAGAAGTGCCCAGTGTCACCCCAATGCCACGTTAGCTTTTGAATCTCAAGTCTCAAATAGCCCTCTTCTTGCTTGGCATAGTTACCAGACAGGGATAAGAGGGGAAGGCTCGAATGGAAGTACAGGCATGTCTCTGTCCCCTCACATACACAAAGAAACAGAGCAAGACTATAGCTAGATTAGAGAACAGTGGAAGGGGTCAAGCTTGGTCCCGTTAGCCAGCAGGACTGTGGGAATGATGCAGGGACAGTAAGATGCCCATACATTTAGAGCCTTTTGAAGCCCTCCAGCTTCTTTTAGACCATGGATCTGATTTACATACACAGCACAGTGCCCATTCAAAACGCATGTGAAATCTGAGCCAAACTGCAGTGTTTTCCTGCTTGCCTTATACCACTGAATTTTCCCTTGCAGTTAATTATCATAGATAAACAAGAAGTGTCGTCAAAATTACATCTGATTGCCCTCAAATTAAACCCAAGCTTTTTCCTCAGAGAGCTCAGTCCAGGAGGAAAAAAATACAATCCCAATTTTACTAGAATACTTTACCAGAAAGATGGCACAATTTAAAGTTGCTTCCTTAATGGCACAAGGATTGATGGATAACTGTATAATGAAATTCTGTGAAAACAATCAGTAAGTGCATTTCTCAGTATCCATTTTCCTCAGTGTTTTATTTATCTTACCTTAGCTAATGTTAAACCCACAAACCCAGGTGTGGAAAATTGGCATTTCTCCACCACAAAATGCTTCTTTGCTTCTTGAAACTTAAATGCAAAATAACTTAGAAACAAACAACAATGTTCAACACCATGAGTGGTAAATGGCAAGCCTTCCTGCAGATTTAACATAGACATGACTGTATTAGAGGAAAGCTTCACAGAATCACAGAATAGTAGGGGTTGGAAAGGACCTTTAGAGATCATCTAGTTCAAACCCCCTGCTAAAGCAAGTCCATCTAGGTGAAACTGCACAGGAAGTTTGAGTAAGTGAAATGTGCCATTGGGCTCCAATCCACAAAGCACAGATGTCCAGTGCCTAAATGATCCCATCTGGGCTCTAGCTGTCAATTAAGAAGTATACAGGTTACTTTTTGGTTCCTCTATCTTTCCTGTCACCTCTATGCAGATATCTCAGGTACCTTTGGCATTCAGTGCAAAATGAGATGCCCAGGGTGTAGGAAGGTGCAAAAAAACCAGTTGTAACAATTACAGTACCAAAATAGCATTATTCCTCTCCTCAGTGGCATAGAAATACTATTATTAAAAACAGAAAAAAAAAAAAAAAGGTAAGGATACCCACCCTGCAATAAAGCAAGTGGGTAGTTTGATGAAGAAAAGACAAATTCTTTTTTTAAATAATAAAAAAAAAAGGCGCATCATAGAATGGTAGGGGTTGGAAGGGTCTTTTAGAGATCATCTAGTCCAATGCTCCTGCAGAAGTAGGTTCACCTAGATCAGGTCACATAGGAACATGTCCAGGCGGGTCTTGAAGACCTCTAAGGAAGGAGCCTCCACACCCTCCCTGGGCAGCCTGTGCCAGGGCTCCCTCACCTCAACAGTGAGTTAGTTTTTCCTTATGTTTAAATGGAACTTTTTTTGTTGCAACTTCATCCCATTAACCCTTGCCCTGTTGATAGATACAATAGGAAAAAAAAAGGAGGCTCCAGCTTCCTGACATATCCACATGTAGAGGATGACCTGGGTGAGAATGAGAAAGACACATGCTTGTACATGGAAATATACAGATTGTTCACAAAGCCATTGCAGGACAACACTGTATGTTGCCTAATCCTATCAGGCAAAGTAGTAAAGTTGTTGAATAGCATGTGAAAGTCATCTTATTATACAGAACAGTGAAATCACAAACTTTTCTAAATTTAATGAAGATTCTTAATTTTCTAAATATCTTACCAGTGAAACACTTCACATTCATTTGAATAAGTTACTTTAATTAATTACCAAACAAATTGCTAAATTGGATGGAAAACCAAAATACCAGCAGCAAATCTGTGCAGTAACTGAGTCCTCTGTAAGTAACCCCCTTTCATACCCACTTCTCCCTTCCTTTGAGATGATTTTAACTTATCTTGGATTCTTCACTCATAAAATTGGCTTGTGGTGTCTGCTCTGGTTATATTTTTTAAGAAATTGTAAGAGGATTTCAAATGTGTTTCTAAAATGACCTTTCCACAGTTAGGCATTTATGATTTCATATTTCAGGTAGTGTTACAGATAACACTATGGCCAAGGTGTTTCTATCCTTGGGGTCTAAGATCAGAGGTCAGTAAGGAATTTGTTCCCATACATTCTTCTAGAGCATTATCATAATCTATTTCTTCAGACATAGTTGTAACACCTTCATCTTTCATCAATCATTTCAAATATTCCGATATAGCACTGACAACCATGTGTTTTGCTTTGTTTCTTTTCAAATATTTTCCTTTCAAATATTTTTCTCTTGCTAATTTGTTCCTCTTTGCACACAGAGCCTCAGTCATTCCCCCTCCTAAAGGCTTGAGTGGCTCAGTTCTTTGATAACACTGCAGTGTATCCCACACACACTCCATCAAGCACATTCTTTTATTATTTTCATAAAGTCTATTTATAGGCCAATGTTTGCTGAATTTCATAACAAGACAGGTAGACAACTCTATTACAAGCCTGGGTACTATTTACAAATGATGTAAGTTGCAGGTAACCTGAGTAAGTATTATCACAGTTTTGTATAGATTATGACAAACACCATCTGTGAAAATGTAGAGAAAAGAAAATATCTAACTCAGCCAAAACTTGTGCACAATTTGTGAATTTCTGTCTTGATTTTGAATCGGGTATAGAAATCGATTTTAACCTTGGTATACAGCAGTGTCTTCTGTAAAATTCCAAATCTCATTTAGCAAACTGATTTTGCCCTTTCTTTCTTCAGCTCTTTCCTTCTACAGTTATCTGTGAATTCTTTCTGAAATTTATCTTTTCTGTCATCTCCTCTTGTTTGTTTGAAGTATGACTCTCTCTTTAGATAAAAAAAGGATGAAGGTCAAGGGGCTATTTTCTGAACTATTGACTATGGACTAATTCATAGTCTGCAAAATTTCAAGGGAAATCTCATTATTGTCTGTACTAGGTAGAGTCCCTTTGACATATGTACCAGAATATCCCATAAGTTAGGGTATGCAACTTGAAACTGTAGCCTGAATTAGGACTCAATACTTGCTCTTTTGGCAAACTATTCCATAGTTACATATTGGTGAAACAAGGGCAAATAAAAATAAAACCAAAAGTTAAATATGACTTGCAGAATATTTTCTGTGTTTGCGTAAACCAGCTTTTATTTACCTTGCACAAAAGAAAAAAAAAGCTATATTTATGTCTTTTGAGAGGATTTTTGTTCTTTGTTGGCCTAAGAACATATCTGTCTTTTGAGAAAGCCTTCTAAACATAAGAAATCACCATATGTTTACATTTCCAGCATTTTACAAAGTTTACATTACATTTTACTAGAACCTCCCGATTCTAAGACTTGTCATAAGCATTATTTGTTTTTTCCAAATTCTCAAGCAAGAGAAAGCACCGGTGCCTTTTTAATTTCTAGTTAAGTATCTATACAAGTGAGTTAAAACTGAGGGCTTGGGGCTTGTTTTGCAGAGTTTTGAATAGCTGAGGAACTGCCTGATGGCAAAATGCAGCATAAGAATTCTTGTTATCATTGAATGATCTTATATAAAATACCCAGCAACTTCACACGGGCAGGCGTTGCTGCTTTGCATGGAACCATTAGAACCTCCCGATTCTTTCAGAAGAGTCTAACCTCATTAACTTACACAATTTAGTTAAAGACATGAGAAAATACACAATATTTCTGAAAAGTGGACTGAAAAAATAAAGTTCTCTGAAGAAATGTAATGTTAACAGTTGGCTGATTAAATGGACAAAATGTACTTTAAGAAAGTACATTGAGGCTTAAGAAAAATAAGCCATCAATTAATTTTGTTCAGTCTTCATACTTACAGCCATATACTGCACATTTTAAAAATAGTTCAGTTAAACAGGATGCAGAAATATTTATGAAGAAATGGTATTAGTACTCGGATCCAAGACAAGAGAATCAGGCTCAAAACTTGTCTACTTCTGGCATGTGCTGTAACCAAAACAACTGTTTCTATTTTCAAGTCTGAATGCAAATCTCTGATATCCAGAATGAAAAGATTCTAGGTGTTTATCCATCATGGTCTCTGGATTTCAATTTCATAGAAATGCAAAATGAGTGTTTTGTCTTTTTCATTGAGGGGGATTTCGATGCTTTGATTGTTTAAACAGTTTCAGAACTTTATTTTTAATTATGGTTTTATTTACAGTATCATTATTATCCTGACATTCCTTATCACACTATTTTGTCTGTTTAAGTACAGGAGTAGGACTTTTCCAATTTTTTATGTTATTTTCTGTCTATGACCTATTAATAAATTTAAAACATTCCACATCGGGAGAGTTTCTTAAAATCTTTCAAGAAGTTGTTATATAGATTTTCTACAATTAAAGGATTTTATCACCTCATTAAAGAAACCATACAAAGAATTATAATGTAACATAATCATAATATACGTTATCCACCTGTGGGCAACTGTCTCACATGAGAAGCTTTATTACAGATTGTGACATGATTCCCAAGAATGAATCACGATACCTCATGCTTATATCAATTTTGGACAACCACCACAGGGGCAGCAGTATCAACCAAAAAAAGAATACACAATCTGTAAATGATAGATTGCATCATCAACTGAAACAATCATTGCTGTCCAGATGCCACAATAGGACAGATTCAGTTTCTCAAAGTCCCTTCTTATCTTATAGGTCACACAGAAGAATATAATGTGCAGCTGAAAGTTTGACAATGACCAAAGAAGAAGAAAGTATTTCCAGACGGCTCCATGAAAGACTTCCTTTTCTCAAGGAGCACAGTGTGTTTAATGTCAAAAGAAGTGTTCAAAATAGTTAGCAGAGGTTTGACTACCTCTTGTAACAAATGAGCATCCAGTGCACAGCAATACCCAGCTACCCAGTAAGATCTCTGCATAAAAGAAAAATGTAGCATAAAATATGAAATTAAGGAGAAAGGAAAAGTGTCAAAACAACCAATAGTTTTAGGGGGGAGAAAGGAAGGGAGAAAAAATTTACACTTCCAAGCCTTTACAGATGTAAAAAAAAAGTTTTATTATGGCATCAAACACACCCCAGGAAAATACAGTGATCTTCAGCTGCACAGAAGTAAAAAAGCTTGTGGAAGACTAATAATAACCTACATGGGAAGCTTTCAAAAAAGATAGAGACTGTATGTAAAAATAACTAGTTGTCAAAGCCCTGATCAAACTCAATCATTTTAAACATAAGAAAGTTTCAGAAGGAAGGATAGACAGTCCCTCTGTTAAATGGAGTGGGGTTTGATACCTGTATCAATGTATGTGCTTCAGGTGAATACCTATTGCAGTCTGAGGGCAGTACACACACTCAGAGGAAATTAAAGATGCAGAGTAAAAACATATTCAAAACTGGTCACCAACCACACATTTGAAAGCCTTCTTACGACTGACTTATACATTGTACCAGCAACACTATGCTTGTTGGGGACATCAGTAAAGAGACTGTGCTATAGAGAAGGCTATAAAATCTTTTTTTTCTCATAACACTGGAAAAAATCAAGATTGGGTGGGGGACAGGGAGATAAATGGTATAAATAGCTAAGAAAGTTGGCTCATGTCCTTCCTGAACTCTTGCCATAAACAATGTCTGGGAATGGCCAGAGGCTCCTCCAGGATAAGAACTCTGCTTGTTCCAATGGCAGAAAACTGGAATTTCCAGCATGAGCTCTGTGTGAATTACAACAAGGTCAAGCCATTCAAACTTGCACTTTTTTTGGAGATCCAGAGAGAACTGAAATGCCCGCATCTAATTCCATCCTTATTATTGTCTCAAGTCCTCAGTGAACTTCAGAGAAGACTGACTCGGCATATCTGACAGCTTGTCTTAGAATCAGCTGGGAAAGGGCTCTGAGTGGCAGAGCGATAATATCATTTGTAAGATTTACCACACCAAGATAATCCTTTTTTTTTTTCCCTTCTTTGCTTAGCTTAACTCAGTGTGTGTCACTACGCAGAATCAGTGGTAACACCAAAGTGACACATAAATTAACTTTTAAATGGAGGATTTTAAAACAGCAGGGATACAAGAACAGCTTAAAGACTGTCAGCAGTTATTGTCATTTTTAAAACTTTAAAACATTCTGCATACTTTTTTTGTTAAAATAACATCAAAATGATACAAATAATGTCTTGTTCTCATTTTATGAAAGTAAAGGATATGCTTAAAACTCCAGATACACACCAGGAACACTGAGAACACTAATAGCATTTGTATTTTATAAGGAATTAACAAGTAAACAGGAAACCATCGTTTTGAAAGTCTCATGAGGCAGATAAGGAATGAGAGAGTTCTGGCCTGACATATATCTCTTCACATATTTCCGCGCAAACCTAATAAATATACTGTATGTAAACACATATATGTTTGAGCACACACACATGTGAAAAAGTTCAGAGAAACAATTTCCAGATTAGATTAAATAACAAACAACTGTAACTGAATACAGTACTAGGGTAGCACAGTTAAGCTTTCAAAATCTAAAAAGAGGTCCAAATAAGTTTGCACAGGAAACCTTACATTTTTCTTCTCTCTGCTACACGCCAAGACAATGTTTCATTCAAGTATCATACACTTATTTTTCCCCAGAGAATCTCTGTCTATTTAAATGCATGGGATAGACTGTTCCCAATGAAGAAAACAAAAAAAAAAACCACTTAATGAAAAGAGATGAAAATACTTAAATGTTTAAATATGTACTCTCATTGCTTATTTACATGCTGTTATCAAAAATCTGTTCTGAATGCAAAAGTTTTGTAAGGGCTTATTTCGATGGAATTCATTACAATAAAGAGTTATTAGCCAAACAACAAATAAAACCACCCAAGCATCAAATTAATAATTAGAAAAATATAACTGTGGGTTACAACTCACAATCAAGCCACAAAAGCCATCTTCTCTTCTTCAGCAATCTCCTGTCCCTCAGGCTTATCAGTCACTATGGCGGAAGGGGTTCTGCAGGGAGTCACTCTGATTCATCCTCTGAGCACAGGACACCCTTGGAAAAAAATGATTAATGCTTCTGAAGTTCAGAACTGCAAAACTGTGTGTGCATGTGCACTCATATAACTCTTCCAAAAGGTGTGTAATGGTAGCATTCAGCTCTAGGCTTTCAGTTGTCTTGATTCTAAGTTTCCTGGCTTCTTCCTGCCCCACTGCCTCATTCCTCTGTTTCAATGTTGACACCCCTTTGGTCTTCTGCTCCTTTTTTCTGTTTGCATTTCCTTCAATCAAGAGCTGCGTTTCTCATGCCCAGCAACACAGTAGCTCCTGGCCATAGTAAGGACCAGTGAGTTCCACACTACCTGCAGAATGGATGTGTTCAGCCTGTCTCTTCTGATAGTTCATGGATGTTGGCAAGGGGTAGCAGCATATACAACATTGCCATAGAAATTAACTGCCAGGTGTCACAAGTCTGACCATCTATCAACAGGTTTCCAAGTGCATGACCATGGGTACGTTTATAAAGGAACAACCACAGGAACCACCCTTCATGCCACAGTCAGCTGTCCCTGCTCCCAAATGGAACAGAACAAAATCCTACGGAATTTTCAGCTTAAGCCTACCCATTTATTTTTATTACCTACTATAATTCCCTCCTTTCTTCCCCCTTCCTGTCACTTCATCTGCCTGTAATATCTAACCATAATGAGTCTGAGTGACAAGGAGAAGGCATTCAGATCCTGTAGTGGTAGGAGCAGTTACCATTAGCTGTACAGGATTTGGGAAATACATTAGTCAAAAATTTCTAGCCTTGTGGCCTGTGGAGCACTTGCTTGTCATCTACAAAGAACTGCTTGATTAAGTGATGCTTTCAAATTTCCAACTGTGAAATTGCATTAAAAGACAGATCAAGTTTCTTAATGTTTGTCTCAATGTACATAGGCCACCACAGAAAGACATATCCATGTAACTGAAGGAAAAGAAAGCTGGTATCCTCACAGATGAAAGAGAAGCGCATCTACAAGACGAATCTTCTCAGAGAATCCAGTCTGTGCTGTGAAGTAGTGGGGAATCTTGCATTGGACCTCTAGATTAGCTGGTTATCTGTAGTATACTTATAGATGAGGTATCCTTTCCCACACCATCCTCTAGCCTTGTAGCCAGTTTTTTGCTGCACCAGTGGGGAAATAGCAAAGTCATCCTTTGTGAATCCAGGGTCTTACTGTTTTCTGTGGAAATCCTCCACATGCATCAAGAAAGCTCCTCCTATCTTTTTTAATTGCCATAGAAATAAAAGCTTCATTAGCATCTTGCTCAACTTCATCTGAAAAACTGCTCCAAGAAAAAAGCACCAAAAGGAAGTAAGTCCCTCCTTCACATCATTCAGACCATTCAGCACATTCATCACAGTTGCAATACAGGCACTTTATTGTAAACATAGAGAAGAGAGAAAAGGAAACAAAAAAAGCAGAACTAGCTGTTATCTCATCCACATCCATGCACAGAAGAGAACCATACAGGGTAGAACTGAGGCAGGGAGGCAGACAAACAAAGAAGCAGTCATTCCTCGGGCTGTCTCATACAGACAACTATGCACAAACAAGCTTCAAAGTCGGGACTTCTCAAACCAAAATGAAACGGGATGAAACGATTTGCTGACATTTACAACACAGCCCGTACATCTTGCAATTTCTATATGAGCAATGCTCACCTACATCATTGTTGGCCCAAGATACAGCAAGCCTCTCTGCGTTCAGAGGA
This sequence comes from Urocolius indicus, assembly GCA_013401255.1. NCBI lineage: Eukaryota > Metazoa > Chordata > Aves > Coliiformes > Coliidae > Urocolius > Urocolius indicus. The sequence goes on from WBNH01003999.1 coordinate 159,634, forward strand.
TCATTTCATTTGCAAACAGAGACAAAGAAAAGGGAGATCTATGGTCTTCTCAAAATATATCCGCCAGGCACAGTCAGAAAAGGACAACAGGAAGAGAAAATAGCTACCAGTGCAATGTGTCTGAATAGGACTAAGGGAATTTTAATACTAGACATTGCTAAAGTGGAAAAAAAAAATCCCAAAACATACACACATACACTTAGAAATTTCATATTAAATTTCTACATTAACACATTAATATTTATATGCATATATATGCACACATTCATGAATAAACTGCTATGTACATACATATGCAGTGAAAATTCCAGTAACTAATGTAATTTCAGGTACATTATTATCACACATTACGTATGGTATCATAATTTACCTTAAAATTAAACTTAGAATCAAATTCCTGTACCTGAATCAATTCCAACATCATTATATTTATCACATACTACTTTTAGAACTAATTATTAAAGATATCATAGTGTGAGTATGCATTTTTATCACTAAAGAGAAAAAGGACAACCTACTGAGAAGATTAAAACATTTTTATACCAGGAGGACTTCTGGTTGAAAATTGTGAGCAAGCAGTTTCTTATTTTCTATTCAATAATTCAGTAATAATGTTTTCAATAGTCTGACAGTGGATAAGAAACTAATTATCACATTCTGAATCCCTGAAGAAAAATATTAAGAAGATCTTACAGGAAGAAGCAAACACCCAAAATCTGTCAATCCAGAAAAAAAGCAGAAGATAAACAGCTCATTACAAATCGAACACCCAGATTTAATGTTTCAGAGAGGATGGGCTACCCATTGAATTCAGGGCGATTTTACTCAGCTGTAAAATGTTCCTTATTTTCAGATGAGAATCTTCTTAAGTGGCATATGGGAACCACAACCAAAGACACATTATTTAGTTTCAATACAACCATCATCTACTTGTCAGCTACAAACCAGAAATCCTCCAACATTTACATGAGTTGCATAGGAGCATACTTGTTTTTCAATTCTGCATGGCAGTGAGGAAGTACAATCTGGAAGCCAGAGACATATGTCTGAGACTTTGGTTTTAGCTCTGTTTCCAAGCCCATCTTCAAATTGAAAACAACTAAAGGTCAAATTGCAGACTTGATTGGTTTGCCATAGATGAAAAACTTTATCTACCACTCTTTTATTATTACTGTTATTATTTTTAACCAGTTCTTTTTTTCTGGTAGAAAACAATGGTTGAAAGATTTCCTCTGAAATGTCTTTTAAAGTCTCAGGGTATGGATTCATCTTATCTAATTTCAAAGACTTGCCTAAAGCACTGAGTACCCTACATTTAGTCAGTGGAGACTATATTCAGTCTTTTCAGTCATTCTGAAAGATCTGTTGACTGCAGAGAAAACTTTGTGCGACTAATTGTCCCTGTTTGGATGCGATGAAACCAACATCAAGATTGCATGGTAAATTTTCCTGCTTTTTGTAGTCCTCGTAAACTATAGTTCCAACTGAAGGATGAAGAGAACAATCCCAACTGTTGGATTTTGGTGATTGTTTTTGTCATTGACATAAAGCAATGACATTCTAAGAGTTTACCTTGGCTATGTATTTTTCCTCAGTGTTTCAAAAGGTTTAGAAATGGTTTCACACCTTTTCCCCCTAACCATATCCACTGATGGTTGGTCCACAACACAGCCTGATGACATCTCTCTAAATGTTATATTTCAATGAGATCATCTTTAATGCAAATAACTAACCTCACACTTTCAAAGTCTATCTTGGCTCAACAGCTTAGAGCAGGATATGATGCCATTGATCATATTTTATTTTAGGCCAGCTTGTGCTTGTTTCTGTGATGTATCCTCTAGAAATAACAAGGCATAACGGAGAGATCTTTTAATTAAATTGTAAACCATAATTCATGCCTGCCAGAGTAGGCTGGTGGGACTCAGCTGGATTGATATCCAAACCAAATACCACATAATCCTGAACAGTGTGAATGACGACTTCACAGAAGGATGACAGTGACAATACTCATTTACTGGACCCCAGTGAAAAAAGCTGAGTCTATAAACAAGAATGGAATAGTAAAAGAAACTGGAATTAAATTAAGCAATTAGACAGATCTGGCAGAAACATTTCATAAAGAAATCAAGTTTCATGTTAATTTTTGCTTAATGATGTTTCAAGTTTGACAGCAGCCCCTTTCCAGATCACTGAAAGCGAACCTTAGCATTTGCTCATCACATCATCATTTCCTAGTCTCAAAGGAAAATCCAGAAAATATAGTTTTTTCTTCTGTATGCATCCATTCTCTCTGAACTTGATCTCTGGCAGTCCCTTTGCCCCCTCCCTGGGCCTGGACCAGATGATGATAGGGACACATGTCACTCTGCTGGCCATCCCATACACTCAAGGCTCTCAGGAAAAGGTAGAAATTCTATTACAAGGGACAGCTATGTGGGAGGAGGTGAGATGAGGCTGCCACAAAGATATGTGGATGCAGAAGCAGGGTGAGGGTGGAGGCTGGCAACCTAATCAGGGCTCCCTGATGCACCGACATGCTCTAGGAAGAGTGGAGCCGTTGAGATGGCCTCTAACAGTACAGACTAAGCACTTTGGGCTGTTCACTGATGCCTTTACTGTCATGACCTTGCACACATTTCCCTTCAGAGTGTCTGGGATCTTACAGTGTTTTAAGAATCACACTGGTTTTTTTTAGTGTCTTCTTGCAGCCCTTTTTCCTACCCACTCCCACCAATTTACCTTTCCTGTTAGGTCTACCATTATAGTTACACCTTCAGCATCTGTTTTTTTCCTCTTCTTGTAAGCCCATTAATGCATCCTTTTGGGATTTTCATGGAATATAAGTTTAAGGGCTGCCACCAGACTGGTTGTTTCAACATTCCTTTCCTATGAACTTGTGTCAAAGGGATTGTCCCACACGAGATACACATATTCCTTATATATTTCTACTGTAAAAGGGGGCCATTCTCAGACAAGTGTTCTTTTTAGATCATCCCATAAGTTAACAATAACAATTAAATAGCCAATCAATTCTAGAAATACATCCACTCAGAAGTTTCTTTTGGTAAGCTAGTTAAAAGAGATGCTCTGTGTTTGCTGTGTGCATATACATCCTCATAGCATTTTTCCTGATGTTGTAATAGACATTTGGTGCATAAACTTAACTTTTTGTTTGTATTTGAAACAGTGTCTACTGAGAGATGTCTTACCCAAGGGTGTTCTTTAAAGATCATAAGAGCAATGGGCTGTAGCCATGGGTTATACACGTCTCCTCTACTACTGGGAATAAATTTGCCTATAGACACTTTAGAATCTGCATTACAGGATGGATACATGTTCACCTACCAAGACTTAGGCATAACAAAGTATTTCTCTTGGTTTGGGAAAGTGACTTGTACCAAACCCTATCAACATTTTCTCCTGTTCCTTCAAGTAATATAACTCTTCATGCTTCTCTGTATTGGAATATTCATGTTGTATACAAAGTCATTCCCTGTGTACCTGAGATTTCAAAGAACTCCATCAGTAGGTGGAGAAAGCAAATGCAGGACAAGATAGATTTCTGAGATCCTTAGATTTAAAGCTATAATACTTTTTCGTGAAAACAATGGCTAAAGTGGAAGGAGAAATTATTCCAGCCATGGTTCCAGTACAGATCTCCTAAAACAAGCCTTATTGATTAAAGCTAATTAAAAGCTTTAATCTATCCTCATGCACTACTTCCCTTCAACTAACCAAATTAGGCTAAAATTAATTTTTTTAAAAAAAAGAAACTCTTGATGGAAGCAGCAATATTTTAAACTATTTCCAGATCTTTTTTAGTGTTTCTGTGGAAAGAAGTAGAAATGACAAAACTGGTTAGTCATCATGATCGTAAAGCTTTTTTTAAAGCAGTTTCAGTTGCTTATTATTGATGATTTCATGAACAGAAGCTCAAAAAGGTTCAATTGCTGTCTGAGATTGGAGTAGAACTTTGAAACACATACTGACATTTTAAGGACTGAGTTTGTCATTCACTGAGACAGAAGGATAAAAAAATCTGAACAGTTGTAACTGGAGAAAAAAACAAAACACAAAAACATACCACCACCTTCTGTGTGAGAAGATATGAGGGAGCTTCCTTATTTTGGTCACTTCCTCTTCCTTCTTTCTTAACAATATGCATACACATACATATGCACAGTATACACACTCCCACAGATGGTTCCTGAGCCTATAATCCTCTACTGAAAATCTTTCTTGCTGCTTTAATGAGCTGAATATTATTTGGACTAAAGGAGATTAAATAAAAATTCCAGCACAGCAAGAGCAGGGAAGCCTAAGGCAGGAATTAATGGCCAGGGAGGGATCGTTAAAAATAAATAAATAAACAAATATAAATGTAGAAGCAAGATCAGATCAAAACTTTCATCAAATTATAGTCCTTGTGTGTCCCTGTTTACAGCTGTCCATTAAATCAAGTGAGCTCTGCTTAGGTTCTTAGATACTGAGTCATGAGGTTAGGGTTTAAAAGTTGACAAAATAGGAAATCTTATGAGCAAAAGCCTTGTCACAGACATCTTTATTCACTTATAAAAGAGGAAGACAGAAAAGAAACATACATTAAATTCTTTCGGGAACAGATTCAACAAGAAGAGAATTCTAAAAGTAGATTAACACTGAAGTTTATTTAATTTTTGAGTGTTTGGAAAGTGCTCTATTGCTTAGCATCATCCAACATAGAGGAATTTAGGAACAGTTGATTCTGCTTAATCAGGATCATATGACCTTTTCAGTCTGATATTTTACAATTCTTTAGTTTGTGACTGGGACCATTTGCTGTTTTTGCAATGCCAGTAAGGAAGGTACTATAACACTCTGAATAACAATAAAGAGATCATGACTCCTACTAATCTGATCTGAGCTATCAAATCTAGTCCTCTAGCACAAAATGTAACCCAATAGCAGAGTTTAAATCATTCCACAGCTCTACTTCACCAAAAACACACACCACTCACTCTATAATAAGCTTAAAGCCTTTCACAAAATAAGAAACCTCAAGAAAAGGAATTATAGCATTAGAAAGGGAAAAGATTCCTGCAACAGCAAGCAATCCCTCTGGTGAAAATACCTAGAGATCAAGAAAATCCATTCACTGCAGCTGCAGCACTCAGACTGCACTTTTGAGACTGCTCCTGTAAGAAAAAGACGATGGTCTATCTTGAAGCTTCCCACCAGCTAGACCAGAGGGCCATGTAACTCCAAGCACTGGAAAGAGCTCAAAAACCAAAAACTCCCAAGTAATAATTCTTGTCAATTTGAAAGAAAATATTTTCTAAATGCTAGTTTAACAATGAGTACGTGAGAAAGACACATCAGTGAACCATCTGAGATTGAAATGAAGCAAAGAAACTATCCAGAAGACAACAACAAAAATACTAGCAAAGCTGGGTGGGAAGAATGGCCCCTGTAGATGGCTACTGGAAACTATTACAAATATAATTGTTTGCATGCAAATTCAACCAGCTAACACTGAATTCGCTTCCATACCCTCTCTGAGAGTATGAATAAATCCACATACTCAAGTCTTAAATAGGTTATAGAGCTCCCTATGGAAAACTGCATCATCTGTAGTGAGTAATCACCTAGTATTACTGGAGTCATATGTTTATTATTTATATTTTAAAGGCCATATAAATGGACATAGGGCTGGTTGAGGAGAAATTCAATTTTTTCTCTATCTAGATTCAGTTTTCCTGTCTCTATATCCAAGTAAATCTTGAGTGATGAAAATACAACTGCTTTAATCTGTAATTTTAGTCACAACATAAAACATTAAAGAAATTTGCCTTACAATGTAGAGAATCATAGAACCATAGAATGGCCGGGTTGGTAGGGACTTTTAGAGATTATCTAGTCCAACCCCCTGCTGAAGCAGGTCCACCTAGATCAGGTCACATAGGAACGTGTCCAGGTAGATCTTGAAGATCTCCAAGGAAGGAGACTCCAGACCTCTTTGGGCAGCCTGTGCCAGGGCTCCCTCACCTCAACAGTGACATAGTTTTTTCTTATGCTTAAACAGAACTTTTTGTGTTGCAGCTTCATCCCATTATCCCTTGTCCTGTTGCTAGATACAATAGAAAAAAAAAAAAAAAGGGATGCCCCAACCTCCTGACACCCACCATTTAGATATAGAACCTTTATTTTAATTTTTAATATAACCACCTGAGGAGTATACCAACATATTCAGGTGACAGGTCTTCACAAAGTCCTTGGTCTCAACTAAAAATGAAAAGCAAGACATGAAATCATTTTACCAGTGACAGACCTGTAGGAGATGAATTGAAGAATGTGATTGTCAAGTTTTAGTTCACTAAATGCAGTCTCTATCCGTATCCTTCAGATGTATCTGAGATCAAGTTTAAAGCTAATGGTATGTATAACCAAGTGTACTGCCTGTGGAAATATTCTGTTTTATCAGTACTCATAAAGGCTCAGCCTAAAAAGCAATGCAGTTGGAGAAGGCACATTAAAAAAAAAAATAAAAAAAGAAAGATACAATTTCAGCTGGAAGATTTCTGGAGGTAAAAAAGGGAAAAATATGCAGTGATAAAAAACTTAAAACTCAAAAATGCAGTCTGCTAAATCTGTAAAGACCAAAAAGTGTAAGAAGGGAAGTCAGTATGATTCTATACAAGTTTAAAACAAAGGTTCTTGTAGTAGACATGAAAAAAAGATCATAAATGATACATAAAATTAACATGGATTTCTATATGTTGCAATTAGGTTTAGTTGGAGGTTTTTTTCTAATTAAAAGTACAGTGAAGTACTAGTATAGATTGCACACTCCAGACCTTCAGTGGTTGCATCTATAAGTGCAAACATCTGTTTACTTGTTTAAAGCAAACATAATTAAGTTAACACAAATCCCTGTGTGGCATTTCGCTGAATTGGTTAAACTAAAATCACGGACTCCTTGGACTGGAAGAGATCTCAAGAGATCACTTAGTCTGTTCCCTGTCCACAGACAGAATCAGCTTTTCTCATGTCATCTCCAACAAATATTTATCTCTCCTGTCTTTAAAAGACCACTAAGAATGGTGAGTTTATAACCTCTTTAAACAAGCACTTTACTGTGACAATTCTGCTAATCTACACAGCACAGTATTACACAGCCATGGCAAACCAGGAGCATTCAAGGTCAGACACCAAAGTGATAAAAAGCAATACATTAAGCAACAGTGATTATTTTTAATCACATGAACACATTTATTTCCATCTCTTAACAAATTACCACGCATCATTTGGCAGATGGTAATGAACCAAGTACATGCACAAACTATCACAAATGTGTAATAAAAGAAATTTGCTTAAAGTCAAGTCTTTTACCTCCATTTGCCAAGGGCTAAAGCCAAGCATATGATTAATTACTTTTCCTCATTTAGCAGTTGAGTAAGTCAGAAAACCTCTATTTTTCCTCTAAGCTTATAAGTTATTTACATGATAGTTTGATTTACATACTGTTATTTGAGAAGAATAACATTGTTCTACTACATGTATTAGTATACTTTCCTTCTTCTACATCCTCATATGACTAAGTCTGTGGGCTCTAATCAGTCTTTGATAAAGATATAGAAAAACACATATCTTACCAGACTGTGATGACCTGACCCTGTCTGGATGCCCAACAAAGCCACTCTACCACTCCTTCTCCTAAGCTGGACAGGGAAGAAAAAATATATAAATACCACTCATGGGTTGAGATAAAAACAAAGCGGTCACTCAAAAATTACCATCACAGGCAAAATAGACTCGAGGAGAATTAGTTTATTACCAAACACAAAAGAGTAATGAGAAATAAAACTGAAATTTTAAAATACCTTCTCCCCACGCCTCCCCTGTTCCTAAGCCTCTGCCTCCTCTCCTCCAGCCACCTCCACTACCATTTGCCTTGCAAACCCCATAAACAACTATAGACAGTAACACTCCTAAACATTTTTTATGGGAAGAAAATACTTCCCACACTTCTGACATAAAAGAATAATGTACTCAGCAATATCACCAAATAACATCTCTTCTTACTTCTGCATTTAGTAAAAAAAAAAAAAAAAAAACATACTGGAGAATCATAAAACCATGAAACTGCCAAGGCTGGAACGGACCTCAAAAAATTACCTGGTCCAATCTTCCACAGGAAAGGGAGCATAGATGAGGTTATCTAGCACCCTGTCTTGCTGAATTTTGAAGCTTCCAGTGATGGGGACTCTATCATATCCCTGGAGAGGTTGTTCCAGTGATCAATTGTTCTCACTGTAAAAAGTTCCTTTCTTATATCAACATGAAAGCACTCTTTTCCTCAAGGATTCTTTCTTTTCAGTTGAAATCGAGCTCACTTTGCAGCTGGGTATAATAAATTGCCTTGGCTATAGAGTAATGCAAAAAGCAGTTTTATTGTTTGTTGTGTTGAGCAGAGGCTCTCTTCTCCCACTCGACTGACATTTGTGGACACTCCTAACTACGCTTTTCTCTCTGTCATCGTGGTACTTTCTTTTCAGATGAGAAGACAAACATAAAAGACATTTTTCATCACATTCAAATACACCGACAGAGACAACTTCAGAGACAAACCTGGAAATTCACATTGCCCTAGAATGTCTCTTTGAATGATGTCTCTTTTACCTCCCTTAAAATTGAGCTGTGATAGTTTTTACTTCTTTATACAAAAGAAAAAAAGAGAAAAGAAAATAATGATCAGTAATGGCAAGTCCCTTTATCCTCTATTTGATGGAAAGGTATTTGGAACATGTTATATTTCTTTACAGTGAGCTTTTCCACCTCCAAGGAATGAATAAAGAACTAGGCTTACTTTCCCCCAAAAGACAAAAATTATAAAATGGACAAATCTTGTCATATTTTCAGGTTTTTTAACACTCCATGTTCATCAGTATGTCAATTCTAAGAATTAAGGTGGTAAATCTATCATGTAAAAAAACGGGGTGGAAAAGCTATTCAAATATTTCACATTTTTTGAAATACTTAATAAACAATATTGAAGAAATTACCTGAATATTAAAATACACTTCTAAGAATACAAAATCTCATTTACTAATTTTAAAAATGTATAAAGGTTCATGAAAACAGAGAAATAGTGGTCTATGTTGTTGACATCAACATTTCATTTAGATCACAAATTCTAGAGAGTCAGATGGGAAGAGCATGGTTTCTTCAAGAAATACCTTAGGCAATTTAGCCCACTATTAAACACAGAGGATGCCCTGGTGACGGAGGATGCAGAGAAGGTAGAACCATTGAATGCCTTCTTTGCTTCAGTCTTTACAGCCAAGGCCAGTCCTCGGGAAGCCTGGTCCCTGGAGGACAGTAAGATAGTATGGAGAATTGAAGACCTTCCCTTGATGGGAGAGAATGGTGTTAGAGATTGGTTAGGCTGGGCATCCATAAATCTGTGAGACCCGGTAGGATGGACTCAAAAGTGCTGAGGGAGCTGGCTGACATTATTGCTAAGTCACTCTCCATCATTTTTCAATGATCACGGAGAACCAGTGAGGTATCTGAGGACAGGAGGAAGGTCAATGTCACTCCAGTCCTCAAAAAAGGCAAGAAGGAGGACCCGGGAAATTACAGGCTGGTCAACTTCACCTTCATGATGAGGGGACAACAGTGAATGTCATCTACCTTGACTTCAGCGAGGCTGTTGACACTGTCTCCCATACCATCCTCATCAGAAAGCTCAGGCAGTGTGGCTTGGATGAGTGGACAGTGAGGTGGCTGAATGACAGAGGGTGGTGATCAACGGCACAGACTCAAGTTGGAGACCTATGGCCAGTGGAGTTCCTTAGGGGTCGGTTCTGGGGCCAGTCTTGTTCAACATCAATGACCTGGATGAGAGGAACCCTCAGCAAGTTCCCTGATGACACCAAACTGGGAGGACTGGCTGATTCCCCAGAGGCTGTGCTGCCATTCAGCGGGATCTCAACCAGCTTGAGAGTTGGGCAGAGAGGAACCTCATGAGGTTAAACAAGGGCAAGTGCAGAGTCCTGCATCTGTGGAGAAACAATCCCATATACCAGGACAGGCTGGGGATTGACCTGCTGGAGAGTAGCTCTGCAGATAGAGACCTGGGAGCACTGGTGGATAATAAATTAACCATGAGCCAGCAATGTGCCCTCGTGGCCAAGAAGGCCAATGACAGCCTGGGATGCATCAAGAAGAATGTGGGCACCAGGTTGAGGGAGGTTCAGCTCCCCTTCTCCTCTGTTCTGATGAGGCATCATCTGGAGTCCTGTGTCCAGTTCTGTGCTCCTCAGCTCAAGAGGGACAGGGAGCTGCTGGAGAGAGACCAGCTCAGGGCCACCAAGATGATCAGGGGACTGGAACATCTTTCTTATGAGGAAAGACTATGAAACCTAGGACTGTTCAGAACCTGGGAGAAGCCCTAAGGGGCATCTCATTAACACTTAGAAGTATTTAAGAGGTGTATTTCAAGAGGATGTGGCACATTTTTTTTTTATTGTATCTAGTGACAGGGCAAAGGGTAAAGGGATGAGGCTAGGACACACAAAAAGTTCCACTTAAACTTAAGGAAAAATTACCTTACTGTTGAGGTGAGGGAGCCCTGGCACAAGCTGCCCAGAGAGATTGTGAAGGCTTCTTCTCTGGAGGTCTTCAAAATCCACCTGGGCACGTTCCTGTGTGACCTGGTCTAGGTGGAGCTGCTTTGGCAGGGTGGTTGGACTAGATGATCTCTAGAGGTCCCTTCCAACCCCTGCCATCCCATGGTTTTGTAATGTCAATGTTCATCAGTGCTAACAATAACTTTGAAATCTATCAAACTAAGAAACAACTGAAAACAATTGAAAATGTTCAGCCTGACTAGCAGAACATTATCTGAATTACTGCTATTCAGGCTGAGGATAAGGCAATAGTTGTTTTATGAAATAAGACATATGCTACTGCGTATCTCTGAGTTGCCACCATCAGTCACTTAAGTCTGTGGAAGCAAGAAGATGTGCTGGCCTTTGAATATCAAATAGGAGGTTATGTAAATCTGGCTGTCTGGAAAGCAGAACTCAAACCCAGAGGAAAAACAAGCTTTGATATTTCCACTGCTATTTGACTTGTTAGGGGTTACATTTTTGTCTCATTGAAAATGACTGAAAAATTTGATTTCTAACAAAACACTTTCATTTTGGAAATTTATTTTTTATTATGTTGGTACTGCATCATTACATAGGCACATTTAAAATTTCCAAAAAACTGGACAGAGTTCACCTATACTACAAAAAACTGTTCTCAAATGCAAACATATCCCATATTGGCTGGACTCCTGTTCACTTTCAAAGGGCATCAACATCCAGAGAAGGAGCCTCGACACCTTCCCTGGACAGCCTGTGCCAGGGTTCCCTCACTCTCACAAGTAAGAAGTTTTTCCTTAAGTGGATTTATGTCCCAGCTTTTGTCCATTAGCTCTTGTCCTGTTACTAGATACAACAGAAAAAGCTGATGCCCCAGCCTCCTGACGTCCACCATTTAGATATTTGTAAATAATAATGGGATCCCCCCCACATTCTCCTCTTAGACAGAATAAACAGCTCCGGTTCCCACAGCCTTTCCTCGTAAGAAAGATGCTCCAGCCCAGACGTAAGTGCTGAATAACCATAATTGTAGATTTGCTGGCACGGACTAAAAACCTAAGGACAATCTTTTTCCTTGTTTTAAGAAAAAGAACACAGATAAAAAAAAAAAAAAAGGTAAACCTTTTGGTAGAGGCTTTGCATTCAAGCTGCTTTTTGATTCCAATCTTCAGCTGACAATAGCCTCACAACAGTCTTCAAGGGTTTCGTCTCCAGATTTTAAGGAAAGTAATACGAAATAAAATGTTTTCCTACAAAGAGGGATAATTTAAAGGAAATTTAAAAAAAATAAAAAGAGGTAAGAGGATTGGAATAGATTAACAAACATCTTCCTTACCCAGAATTAGAAGTCTTTGGAAAACATTTTGCTCTTTTTAATCATCCTTTGCAATATAATAATGACTTCAGCAGAGATAGAGGGGGATTTCTGTCAAACAATTTGAATTTGACAGCAACCATCTAGTGAACACTTGACAGAAAGTGGAAAAAAAAAATCAAACAAACTTCTCATGTTCATGAATTGGCTGCAAAATATCAAGCTGATCATAACTGAAGTAGATTTGAAATTATTGAGCCCTGGAGAAAAACACATCAGCATTAATGAGTTGTTCATTTGCAGTGTGAGGCAACACGTGTAAGACTAAAGTGGAGAAATTTTAAACTATAGGTAAGTGCTCCCAAGACACTCATCATCTGAACATCTGGATACATTTCTCATACTCAACTGAAAATCTGTTTTAACAAATCTCTGTCAGAGGTTCATATTAATGATTTTCTGCAGTGTTTGGAAATTATCAGAGTGTGTCTAATCAATAAGCCCTGGAAATCCAGGACTCAGGTGCGTCAGCAAGCCATCAGCAGAAGCAATCATGAAGTAGAAGATCAAGGGAAAAATCAAAGCAAAGGAAACTAAGAAATGGGACTATCTTAGACTCACATAGATGGGAGACATACTTTTGGACTTATGACCTGACAAGCAGGTAACATACACCTTTTAGTTGTCACCATCCAGTTCTAATACAAATCTATGGAACACAAAAAGTTCCATTTAAATATTAGAAAAAATTATTTCACTGTGAGGGTGACAGTGCAGTGGCACAGGCTACCCAGAGGGGTTGTGGAGTCTCCTTCCTTGGAGGTCTTCAAGATCCACATGGACATGTTCTTATGCAACCTGATCTAGGTGAACCTGCTTGGGTTGGACTAGATGATCTCTAAAGGTCCTTTCCAACCCTACCATTCTGTGATTCTATGATATTTCTAAATTATTATTATTATAGACAAAACCTAAGTCATATATCCCTTGTATTCATATAAGGTATCTTACTAATATACCTCACGCATACTAGTTTAGCATGCTTCATGTTAAAGGTGTTTCCTGAAGATTACATTTTTCCTTGTGTCATGAAGAACTGCAATAGCTTATTAGTAATTCATATGAACTCACTGAAGTGATTTACTGATTCAGTTTTATAGTTTTAGAAGCTCAGCAAAAGAACTACAATACTTTGCAAAAGGAGCTATACATTGAATTGACATCTTCTTGAGGTTAGTGTTCACCACAGGTTTGGCCATAATTTCACAGGAATCTGAAGGACACAATTGCTTCTCCTCAGCCCAAAAAAAGATGAAGCAAGCAGAGAAACCTTGCCCATTACACCCTTCACTTAGAGTCATTCGTAAGACTCTCACAATCTTGTTTCCCCATCATGTTTAGACCATAAAACACTTCCAATTAGAAAAAAAACTTTTAATCTCCTCTGCTGTCCATGTAGAAAGGACATAATATTAATTTGCAACCAAAAAAAACCTACTTAGAGATTTCATAGGTCCCAGAGAAGAATCTTAATGATTTATTGGCTGGGTTAAACTTTGGTGGGAGTTAAGATCAACCCATTCCAAATCTGAACTTGATTATCTATGTATTTACTGTGGGCTCACACAGAGCAGTTACTAGACTAGCATCACTGCTTGCTGATGTTGATCAGAGAGCCTAGTTCTCTATCTTTTATCTTCTCTCTCATAATAAAGACATTCCATAAAATTAAATCACACTGTGGACCTTGAAGAGCCACTACTTTGACAGAACACAGTTTGAACATAAGCTGATGTAGCCATCTTTTTAGCAGTTTTTTTTTCTATGAAATCTGTATCAACAAGCAGCCATAAAACTAATTTTTCTACAGAACGACTAATTTTGCACTAATTAAAACACTTAATATTTTGCTTTTGGATATATCTGACTGAAACAAAAAAGTTTCAAAAAATCTAGGAAAAAAACAGGACATTCCCCCCTTTGTTTTATTTAAACACTTGTAGCAAACATAAGGGCTTCCTAGTTTTCCTTAGTAGAAATAAAGAAAAAGCACATGACATCTGAAGAGCTATTAATTCCCACAAGTCATTATAGGAATGACTATTATCCATTGACTATTCATTTGTGTGTGGATAATCAGTGTCATACTCCCAAATTAAATGTATTCCCAGTTTTTCTAGTTTACATAGAATTCCAAGCCAGAGCTTCTTTCACAATCATCTGTTGTTGCCCTTCCATGTGACAGTGCACAAGGAGGGCAGTGGTTAGGGGATGTAAAATTAACCTAAACCCAATTGCTTTGATGAACATTATGTAGGATATTTGCAGTTTCAAATAAGCTAGTTGTTGCTCAGTCAGTAGGTCACAGCAAGTTACTCATGAGAGCTACCTCCAGAAGAACAAAGCAGTTTTTCTTTATGAAGACTTTCTATGTTGCTTATGTTCCATGACCTCCTTCAGTTTCCTTTGCCATCAACAGCAAATTTCAGACTAGTGAGATGGGAAAGAAAAATTAGGAGCCAGAACGTCAGCTTCATAACATTAACTTACCTCTCTTCCTTCCCCATTTCTCCAAATCCTTAAAAGCAAACCAAAATTAAATTTCTTGGACCTGAAAGTCATGAATGGTCAGAGTATTTACTAAAGAGTATTCTGGGAAATGTCTGTAAAATACACATGAAAACAATTGCCTTAGTCCAGTTTTATTTCAGAAAAACAGCATTTTATGAAGATTTAAAAAGCCATTAAAAAGAAAAAAAGACTTCTCCTTGCTCTCCCAGCTGCCTCACTTTTCCTGAGACATCTGGATCTGGTGAAGTACATTGTGCTTGACAGACAAAAAAATACATATGCTTTTTGTTGTAAGAGTAAGGCATATTGGCGAACATTATGTTGTCCTACTGTACCACAAAATACAATGAAAGCAAATCTTTAAGCAAAGGAATAACTGTTGTTCATCTTTAGTTACATACATCCCAGGCCAGGCTCAAGGGCCATATAATTAATAAGGACAAACTGCAGATGTCTGAGAAAGACACTGAGGGGACAGAAAGAACACCACACACCACCACTAGTGGCTCCCTTAAATTTATCTGCCAAGATGGATTTTCTTCCATGATTTTTCTAGATCAAATTAGGGACATAAAATTATATCTGCAATGTCCCATGGTAAGGTCTCCTCAGAGTTACTGCACACTCAGAAAAGTATTACCTCGTGTCAAGTTTGTTCAATGCTTCCTTGCTCCTCTAGTGAATAACACCCTATACGTCTGTCCCCAGTTCACCCTCACAATGCTGACACCTGTATGGCCTTCTCAGGCCGAGGATTTCTTGTCCTGGGCCACACTTTTGCCTTTTTCTTTTGCAGTCATAGCAGACCTTTTTGAACTAGACAACCTGAAATGCAAAAGAAATAGTTCATAAGTAGAAACATTGATTTGGTACTGATTGCCAATTTTTGTAGTGTTGTTTATTTTTCCCTAGACCTTCCTGAGAAGCAACCAAGTAATTTTTTTGTAAACTATTTCTGGCCTGAGATATTATTCCCATAGACCAATATAGATTGGCCCAGAGGCCAGAACAGAGCACTTAGGATATTGATTTTCTCCCTCCACTTTGTTTTAAACTTAACTGGGTCAAACTTCAGCTGTTATTTTATTCTTTGGTACCAACAGATACTTCTGTGGCTCTCCACACTAAACCATTTGATGTCATCAACAAATTTTGACTCTTCACTACTATTCAAACCAATTACTAAGATGTTGAGCACTGCAGACCCTAGCACAGATTCTTGCAAGGTCCCACCAACACTCTGACTTTCATAATGTCTTCGCTTTTAACAAGCTTTTACCCTTCTAAAGGTGTTATCTCCTATATTGCAGAAACAGATTCTGTGATTTTCAGGCATGTAGCTTGTCAACTGCATCAAGTATACCAGCTATAGGTTGTTAGCCAAATCTCCTTTGTCCATAACTTTTGCTATAAATTCTTTAAAGAAGCCCAAGCATTTGAATGTTCTTTTTACGAATACCACATTTGCCTTTTACTAGTAGCTTGCTCATAGAAAGAGATGACTTCCAGACATATGAATCAAATCCAGATCTTTATTTGCCCAAGATTCAACAGACTTTGAATTACACAATTTGCTCAGAGTTATAAGAAAACAGCAGTTTCATTGGTGTGAATTTAGTCAAAGTGACAGGATGTTGGCAGCTGTTCCATGCAGGCTATTTTGACTGAATGAGCAGCTCTCATGCTGCACTCTTCTTCAGTTTGTCTTTCCAGTCTCATATCAATGTAAAGAAGCAAAAATTCATTCACAGTCTTGATTGCTGCTGATGGCTTATTGCAAACAAAAAGGCTCAATATAACACAAAATGAGGGTGTGATTGATGCAATGACAAACAAAAGCCAATACACCACTGACAGAATTTTTCAAGAGAGAAGAATAAATGGAAACCAGCTTTACTTGGATTCCTTGATGACAAAAGCATTTAAATACAGTCATCGCAACACTAACAGAATTATAGTTTGGAAGAGAAAACTCAACCAAAATAAAAACTGAATACAAGCAAAGTGGGAATCAGAGATTGAAAAAACATCATGCAAGATGCAAGAATCTCCCTCGTTGTGTGACTGAAAGCCTGAATGGTCCTGAAGAATTTATTCATCCCATATGCAATACATATTATTTTGCTGCTGTTTTATTTAAAAGATCTGAACTGGAATTTCTTCTGTAAAATGTATCAGGAAAAGACTATTTACACATAATTTAAAAAACGCACCTCCAAAAAAGTAGTCACAGTTCTAGGTAGGGCCCCAAAAAGAAGCCTGAAGTGGCTTTATATCCCAGAATGATGTGTTTGCAGCTTTACTAAGAGAGTATCATACTTGTTTTCTGTCTCAGTCAAAGCATGAAATGTGAACTTGGCTGACCTACTTTTGAGAAGTTACTCATACTGAGGTGTGGTCCTTCACAGCTTTCTTTTTTTTTTCTAGTAAAATCCATTTAAGTATATTAAATAGAAAGTACTGGCATGATAATTAGTCTCTGTTTTCTCAGCAGACTTATGATCCCTGCATGGTGAGGCATCAGAATGTACCATCTTAATCAGTGCAGAAGTCTCTAAATTAATATTGCACTATCCTCTCCAGTTACAATGAAAAAAAAAAAACCCCAACAAGCATCATTTTAATAATGTAACTAATGCAATATGTTGTTTTCCCCAGAAAAACACACATTATTTTTCAGTTTTCATAGAACATAGATTAGATAGAATAATTTCAGCTGGAAGAGACCTTTAAGATCATCAAGTCCAGCCTTTTTCCCAGTTCTGTCAACCACTAGACCATTTCCCCAACTGCAACATCCAACCATCTTGGGTTGTTATTGACTACTACTTATTCTGGTCTTTATATTGTTTCTCACTTTATTCTAGTATTGCAAGGACTGTGTTGGACTTTGACTTTTCAGGGGTGGCACTGAAAAGGAGGAATTAATTCATCTCCAATAGAGAAATTTCTGAGTAGGTTTGCAAATGAGACCTTGACTGTCCTGCCTCTAAAAGCTCAATGAATTCCAGATAATTAGGAGACGTCATTAAGAACTGGATATAGCTGCAGAGAGCATCCTAGAAGTGCCACTATCTTCTCTCAAAGTTGTCAGATCAGAATAATGGTATTTGAGAGACCAAGGCTCTTTCATTTCCCTATAGACACTGGAATCCTTTCCCTGAATCCAATATTATGCTATGAACAGAATCAAGTATATGTATTTTTTATTGTTGTTAGATTTCCATATTTTGAGCAAGTGCTCTAAAATCTTACAAACTGTGACCCCCTCTGAGTTCAATAATAAGGTATAACTTTTCAAGTACACCTAAAATACAACACAGAGCCCCGGATAAGATATCAGAGGACCTCAGACATCACCTGCTGTGATCTGCCATGTTAATTTGTCTGTGAGCAAGTAGTCTGTGACTTCCAGTACACACTAGTTACCACCTCTCTTCTTTGCTCATGCCAGTTTTATGGTTTTTTACCAACACAATATGGCAATTGTACCTCTGCTGTCTGGAGTCTTTCTGCTTTGACACATCATTTATTATCACATGATTCCTCTCTGTGCCACAGATCATCCTCAACCCAAATCACTGATTGTTTTATTTCCTTGGGGTCCACAAGCACTGTAACCTATTTCTTTGGTCAGATCTCACAGAGAGAAGAAATCCTAAAAGGATTACTGGAACAGCTTCTTCAATTCCCCTCAGCACTTTCTTTAACAGAAAGAAAATCTAAAGATTAAAAACTCAAATAACTTTGATTCCCAACAGTTGGCTTCTGCCCAAAATGGAAAAAAAGTTCCTGGTTTTAGCTAGTTTCTTGGCACTCCCAGCACCAAGGGAAGGAATGTTATTCAGTTCTCTCAGTTGTACTAAATCTTGAACTGCAATACCTTTGTTGTTGGACAGTGAGAGGAACTACTGTCAGCTAAAGGGAATGATAGCTCTTGGAGACTAGATGAGGCCTGACTGTCATACTCTACTGTTAGATCTTGTGAGGGTTTGTTATTAATAAGATGGCTCTCTTCTATCCCACCACAGTCTCATCTTTGAGGCTTCTTCTTCCAACTGCTGTGCTCACTGACATCATCATTCATCATTCACTCATGGCCTCCCAGATTCCCTTTTCAAGGTTGTCACCTTCGACTGTTACCTACCCTGATAAGGAGTTTTGAGCTGGCTTTACTCTCCACAATTACAGAGTTTGACTGTTCAATGCTGAACAGTTTCCCTCCCACTCCCATCATGGTTATTGCTGCTTGCCTGCACATACAGGCCCTGGGTAGTTTAAGAGAGCTCTAACAAGGTCAAAACTCAATATAGTATCATTGAAAAGAGGGATAATAGGTTTTTTTGTTCTTTCTACTTATTTCCAGTCGTCCTTGGGTATAATTAGTTATGCATGAACTGCTTAATATATGAAGCAGAAATGAAACATCTGGCTGCAGTTTTATTGCAATATTTTACTATATTAAAATCAAGAAACTACATAATGAGTCTGCCCACTGAATTCAGAAGGCAGAAGAGCATATGGTTGTCAAGAAGTGTACATATGTATCAGATGTTTATCTAGATTTCTGGAAAGATATATTCTACTTCAAAGTACATATTACTGTTACGGGGTAATGCCAGGCTCTGTAGTGTGTGTTCAGAGACTGAACACGACCATGAACAGTGGTCTTCTATGGATATGAAGGAAATGAAGAAATATAAGTGCAAAAGTTGGTGCAGAATACAGTTTTAGCAATGTTATATTGCAGTAAAATTGGATTATGTAGAAATTATAAACTGTTTCCTGAAGGCACCAACGTCAAGTGTCAAATATCCACCAATAGCACGATTCATTATATTGTTATATTACAAATCAGCTCAAATGAAAAGCAACAATAGATAGGAAACTGCTTTGAAATGAAAGGAAGAAAAACAAAACCCAACAAGTTATTGAAATTCGTATTCTGTTCAGATGTGTCTTGTATCTGTCAGATTCTAGTAAACATAATAGCTTTAACTTATCAAGTGTTGACTGTATTTTATCAAGAGTTTCAATATGTATTACTATCAAAAGTAGCATCAAAACAATTACTCTAACAAGCATAAACACTTTTAGCTCACGTATGGGTTTGACCTGAAGTGGATAAGCATGCACATTTTACATCTCTAGTTACAGCAATGAAAAAATATCCAGAAGCAAAATTAAATGCTTCGGATTGCATCAAAGTAGCAGGATATGAAGAATATAATGTCCTAGCTACATGGAACTAAATGCACAGAAAGGCACTATGGGACAACTTATATCACCAATACATTACATTGTCTGTAGTGTACTTGGCTACAAGAGCATGCTTTTGAAAAATTACTTCTGGTGGCACATGGCAGCTTTTGTAGCAACCACTGTAAATGCCTGGCTATATTCCATACTCATTTCTTCTTCTACTAGAGTCAGAGACACAAAGTTCATATTGCAACAACATTGATAGAAAGCAATCTGGATAAGAATAGACAACTATGTAGTCTGAGTTTCTTCCAAATAAAACTTCAGGGAGATTACATTTTCTATGAATTTTGAATTAGTTGCATAGAAAAAGAACAGTGATGTTAGAGGGAAAAGACTGCTGAGGAGAACAGCAGTTTTGTTCGCCACATGACAGATGCACTACATTTTGAGAGCAAAATTAGAAGAGACTTGGTAAAATAGTAGCATATAGTACTCTAGTCACTCTTTTCATGTCCAGTGGAATACAGTATTTTACTACTCTGCCTTAGAAATTACTATCCAGTGGAAAGCTACAGTTAGGTAGGGGGAGAGAACTGGAGAAAGACGTCCAAGGAAAGGTAGAGCAAATCTGTCATGTTGTTGTCATTCACATTGCTCATCCATGAATATCATCATAGGTGCCACACATTGAAATGCAAGGAATTCCACATAGATATGATCTGGGTTTCTGAACAGTTATCTAGGCTGTTAACTTTTACATCAACTCCAAATTTATTCCATCTCAGAGCAAAGAATTAGCTGTCCAGTTGAAAGAGCACAAGTGACAAGGCTATCTAGCACTGCTGTACTGTTTTCTGTGCATATTTTTAAAATATCATATTAATTCAATCACTTATCTTTCCATATTGCAAGCTGCTGAAGGAACATATCGTACTTTCATCAAATATTGCACAAATTGCAATTTTGTCAAAGCACACAACTAGATCTAGAAGCACACAGCCTTTATAAAATGACATTAGAAAAGATTTAAAGCATGTTGCATGAACACTTCTTTGCTGCAATATCAGCAAGGAACTAAGGAAACATCTAATGCCAACACATTCAGTACTATCCCTACACTCCATATCACCCTGTAGTCAAAGGAAAGGGATAAGCTGGTCAAAATTGACATATCTATCCCATGCTGCCATTTCTTCACTTGCCAGCAAAATTCTTGCCATTGCAATCAGAAGCCTGTAACACTTTTTGGCTTACACAAAGAGTCTAGTTTTAAGTACTGTTGTTGAAATTTGTGACTGACAATATTGGTTTGTGCAGCATATGATTTCAGGTAAGTGGAAGCAGGACATGTTTTACATTATTATTCCAGGACTCTACCAAAAAAAAGTTCCTGAAACAGAATAAACCAGACCTGAGGTTGTGATCTGGAAGCAGAAGGTGACATAACATGGCAGTAAACTGCTTTAACAATAATTCTTGAACTTGTAATCACTTGATCTGGTACCCAAATTCAGTGTAGCAGAAGCTAACTGAGGTCAAGCAAGGAGTTTCTGCTCAGCGTGGCAATTCTATAATGCAAACAAGACAAATTCTACAATAATTCTCGGGAACAGTAATTTATACTCTTCTAGAAATTGCTTATAGATTATATGTCTTACATTCATTTTAAAGTTCCCACAATGGATAGCAATGTTCAATTTCCAATTGATGCTGCTGGGATATGAAAGTTAAAATCTGGTATGCAAGCAATGACTACAGGATTACTTTCAAAAATGATGATGTGTTAGATTATTTTTTTTTTTATAATTGCCACCCTACACACCTCAGAGAAAGCACTTCCTTCGTAGAATTTCATAAAGCAAATTATAGTTCATCCTCTAAATGTACCAGGAAACATTGTCTATTACAACTGTTCATTGGAGTTACCAAAGTTTTATGTTCCCAAACCATTAAGAAAAAAAATTATACATGCACAAATCCAACAGTTTTATATACATGGTAAAATTTTCAATATCCAAAAATCCAGAACCTGAATATTTGAAATCATGACCAAAACTCGTTCAACCAGTTAGACTTCCTAACATAACAGAAAAGCCACATCTCAGCAACAAAAGCTGTTTAAGGCAGGAAACCAAATTTTATCCATTACCAAACATTCAAATAAAACAAAACAGGAAATCTTATTAATGGAAAGATGTGACTATAGGTGGTAAATTCTGACAAGTCTCAGACATTATGGATGTTGGCACAAAAGATATATTTGTCACCAGACAACACAGAATACAAAGTTCCTTACTATTGCTGCTGTTTCACGGCTACCTGCCTTGCCTTCACTTCCATTTAGTCTCTTCTGCACTTCATTCCTTCATGCTCACTGTCAGACTATTTAACAGTCCTGATTTCTGTAGCTTCCAATTGTTAGTTGTGAAACCAAAGGCACTATTCAAAGAGAAAGAACCATTTTCCCCCCTCAGTTTTCTGTCAGGATCTCATAATGTGAAACACTATTGCTGTTATCAAGCAAAGGAAAATAAATAGTGACAGAAGAGAAAGTAGCAAAGGAGCCTGTTGCTATTACTATGGAGTCCAAGTGAATGGAAAATGTACAGTGCAAGAGACAAATGCTTTTCTTGATTATTCAGATAAGCTTGTATCAAATTTCATGATTCATTAGTGCCAGTCAAAAGTGAGATCACTCTTTGTATATCCCACAGGCTTACCGTGTCGGTTAAATAAACTGTTAACAGGGGACTATACAGAAAAAAAATAAGCAAAACCAGCTACCTGAGGAAAATAAAATCTCTTATTTGTTTAAATATATTAAATGGACTAAACTCACTCCTTGTTACACTGGACTTTGCCAATATGATCTGTCTTCAGGGCCTCTGCTAGATAACAGTTGCAGATGGACAATAGTTTGTGGTGCAAACTTGGCATAGGCAGGAAAAACAAGGGATTCTGTAGCCTGAGAGGTGAAAGACCTCTGATCTGCAATGTATGCAAATTTAGCACACCTCTTCAAGAGTGTCTGCCAGCAAGAATCCTCCTTCAAGCATACTTGTCAAGAAGCAAACTCCTTCAGATGAACTGGCAGCACTCCCTCACAACTGAATCCATTTTGGCACAGCTCACTGCAGAGTAATTTCTCCGTCTTGTGACAGAATATGTCAAGGCCTTTCATTTTGCTAATGAGCTCTGTATTTCTGTTTTAGTAGCTATCTGCTGTGCTGAAATGGAAACTCTGTTGCTCAATCACTGCTAACTTTTTCTTGGAACATCTCCCCAAGCACTTTTGATCCAGGTGGAAAGAGGCAAGTACTTAAAAGGGTGACCTCAATCTATCAGGAAACCAGCTTATTTTTAGACTGTAGTTGTTAGCTGTGCAAATGATATGGCAAGTTGAACTTGCAGTTTCCCAATGAATCAATCAGAGAATCATGCACTAGCAGAGCAGCCTAGCATTACAACATCCCCTTGGCAACAAGACAACCACCAAACTAAAAGGCAAAGAAACATGTAGAGAAAAAAAATCTTGTACATGTTGTCATCCAGCTTTAAAATATAGTAATAATTCAAATGTCCAGACATTAAGGCGAGTAGTCACCTGTAGCAAGCAAGAGCCCTGTGAGGTAAAATGCTTAGGTGATATCATAGCAGCAGTGCATCAGTAGGCAGCAAGAAGTCATAGAATCATAGAATGGTAGGGGTTGGAAGGGACCTTTAGAGATCATCTAGTCCAATCGCCCTGCAGAAGCAGGTCAACCTAGATCAGATCGCATAAGAACATGTCCAGGTGGGTCTTGAAGACCTCCAAGGAAGGAGACTCCACAACCCCTCTGGGCAGCCTGTGCCAGGACTCCATCATCCTCACAGTAAAAGAGTTTCTTTCTTATGCTTAAACAGAACTTTTTATGTTGCAGCAATTATCCCATTACCCCTTGTACTGTTGCTAGCTACAACAGAAAAAAATGGATGCCCCAATACTAATGAAGTAACTATGTCAGACATTCGGGGTCAAAATGCCATCTGCAATACATCTCTCAACTGTTAAACAGCATGACTACTATGTTAGGGACACGAGCCCTATGGCTACTGTTCTTAGTTTACTAAGAACAGTATCTCTTAGCTGTTACTCAGAGGTCACACAAGAACACAGTAATCACTTCCTCCTGCTGCTTTCATCAGTTCTCATTTCCTTGATCATCTCTGCAAGGCAAACCACAATAAAAGTTACCACTTGTTGTGTCCCAAGAACAGAAAGCCTGGCACATAAGGCTCAACTCTATTAACTCTTCGAGAATAACTTTATTCCTTTCTTCACACCCTAATCTCACCTGAGAAAACCCATTAGTTGTCTTGTATAATGAGGGAACTCTCTGTGACAGCATGGAAGGCTCTGGATAACTTCTGATGGTTTCTCCTTCATGCTAGCAAGGCATCCCTGCTTCTCTCATCAGCCAGCTGAAGCTTATTCTTTAGGCCACTGTCTTGGAAAGTGACAGAGGAAAGAAAGCAACAGTACTCTATAAAGACTCAATTCTTCATCAGTCTGTGATAAAGCTGTATACTTTTGAGACAATATCTCTTCTTGTGACTGAGATTTTTGTTCTGTAGAGGGCAGAAATCCTCTACAGTGGAGGAATAAATAGAAAGAAAACACCAAGTCTCCTAGATCTTTGTATTTGCACATATTTCCTTACCACTTAAGGGCAGGAACCTCCCACAGAGGTAGGAAACAGCATCTCTCAAGTCAACCAAGCACTTTTATTTTTTCAAGAAAAGTAACTGCAGTATCATTCCCAAATCACAGTCTACAGTGAGAGGAGTATAGCAAAAAAAAAAAAAAATGCATCATTGTTGCTTGTTTTCCCTACTTTTTGCACTGCAATCAGCTTCCTATGACAGCAGCAAGCTATTCATTAAGGCAATCTAAATACAGGTTTGTGTGGCAGACTATGCAGGAGGTCAACAGCTAGTACCAGTGTTTGTAGTACCTGAGTCATGATCTAAAATAAGCTTCAAGGAATGAAGCTACAAATGGTTTATGATAAATACACATTTTTAATATTTTTTTAAAAAGGAATAAGTTTTAAAATCCTATTCAGCTAAGTTGAATAACAAGTGGGCACCAACATGATCTTGAAGTACTGACATTTGTTCCACAACAGGACAATGTCTCAAGGGCAAATCTTCCTCGATGTCGGTGGAAAGGGGGAAGGCAGTGGAGAAGTTCACCTCTGCTTTATCTCGCTCACTCTCCAATGCCTAGATGATTTGTGGAGTCTCCTTCTCTAAAGACATTCAAAACCCTGGATGAGGTCCTCTGTGACCTACTCTAGGTGGTCCTGCTCTGGCAGAGGGGTTGGACTAGATGATTTCTCAAGGTCCCTTCCAACCCTTAACAGTCTATGCTGCCATTTTCCCAACAGTGAAGTCATTCAGTTTATGCTCCAGCAAAGTCTGAATGCAAACTAATAATTCTGTGGCACAGACTGCCAGGAGAGCATATCCTCAATGCAAAGGCAGACAGACTAATCTTGAGTGCCTGCATGCAAGAGAATTCTTCTCTTGAAAGGAGAATGTCCCATTATTATGGGATTATCTTCATAGATAAACCCCTTGTTCCCATCCTCCAATTTCATGCTATGAGGCAGGACCACTCCATTTATCATCAGTGACAGAGAAAAGAAGGGAGGAAAATAACACCAAGAAAGAAAGTTGAGATTCAAATACATATTAAAAAAAAAAAAATAAACACTACAGAAAAAACAACAGTAAAGCTGGACCATAAAGAGTTCTACACTTGGCTACTCTGTTTCTCTGTGCAAGCTAATCCTTCATTAATACAATACGTACTACTCGTAGGCAATTTTTGTGTTTTCTGAACTGACGTATCATTCTGACCTTGACAGATGTCAGGTCATGTTGTTAGGCTCTCATAGAAATGTCTAAAAACTAGTCATTTGTCAAGCTGCATACAAAACAATTCCATTGGATGAGGTAATTCAGGCATGAATTGGAAAAGACACAGAATTAACCTGTTCTTGGAAGCTTTTCTCAAGGAAGTTCACAAAGATGTCATTTGCTGCATTTCCAGTAGGCTACAGAGCAACATTCCTGCCACAACAACCATTATTTCTGTTTGTCAAAGGATTTGTTTATAGGAAAAGTAGTACTATTCAGCTACACTTTTTTTATTCCAATTATTGCTTCTATAAATCTATTCCTTTTCCTCAATAAAACGTGCAGAGGTATAAAGATATTGCAGGTCCTTTTTAGAAGCAAAACATACACTGGCTGAAGATCCTGGAAACAGTGAAAGGAGAAAGCAGAAAATCTGAGCAACTGAAGCAATCTAAGAGGTTTTAAGAATGTGTGGTATTTTTTCTAATCACAAGAGGACCCTTTTAAACAACAACAACAAAACCTCTCTCACTAAAAATTCTCAGATGTTATTTTTAACCTGTCTGTTTGTTTTCCCTGACTGTGCTAGCATTTATGTAGGTAGCACAAATACCATAAAAACATGCTGTATCCCGGACTTCAGAACCATGCATGCAGGACGCTAAGCAATTAATTTTTCTTACCCATAGATTCACTGCTTGAATCACATCACTGGGCTTCTGCTTTCCTATTCCAGACCTAAATGTTGCTACAGCTTAATCAGAAACCAAGTGACCCATGCACATTGCTGACAAACCAGTGCAGATTCCAGGGAATACCCAAGTCAGCTTGTATGTCCTAGCTCATGGATCTTGTCTGCACAGATTTACTGGCCTAGGGCTCTTATGCAGAGTTTTTATTGTCTCAGCAAACAAAAACAAAGAGAAAACTACAGACTTCCTAAGGAATAAAAACAGTTTCACTATCAGCATCTTCTAGTTCAGAGACAGATAGAAGAGCCTGTAAAACTCCTGGAATAAAACATTTGCCTGAAAGAAAATTGAAGCATACGCCTGTTTTCTTGAAACAAAACAAAACCCAACCTCTCCACCAAACAGTAAAGCTCCTGGTGTAAATAAAGTTAAAATTATTTATATATACACATTCAAACCTTCGCAAGGCAAACTTTCACTACTAACAAGCACAGACAGAATTAGATGTGTCTTACACACCACCTGCATTTTACTGGGAGAAATGACTACCAGAGTGATCATGCCAAAGTTATCACCTTATACAGAAGTCTTTTCTGATCCCTTTTGTGAAAGCTAAACATATCCCAAAGGACAAGATCCAGACACACTAAAACAAATGCCCTAGTCTATACAAAGGCATACAGGATTCCTGTGTATCAAGATAGTCCCAAATGCCTTGATACAGAGTGTGCTACTCAAGGCCATTCAGGAGGAAAATGGCAGATATTCTGGCAGCATCTGAACTCCTTGGAGCCCAAATCAAGTCTATATGAATTTTCACCCACCTGGGACCTGGGTCATCCCATGCATCACAGCTGTTTCAGAACCATGACCAGTAGAGGTAGAAATGGCAACTGCTGCCTTTTTTTTTGCATCATGGTGCTTAAAGCATTCATCCAGGCATGAAATGGAAACACTGGCTTCAAAATCTGCTAGCCTGAGGAGATTCAAACTGATTAACTCCTATCAGACCTTCCTAGGGGCTAGGCTATTCTTGGTTGATGAGTTTTCTGTTCCTTTTTTAAACAATAGACCAGAGCTTAGACATGAAGTTTAGGTTAATTGCACCAGAAGGTTAAAATGCCATACAAACCCTGGCCTCTGCTGTATAGACTCTAGAGAAAAAGAAAAATCAGAATTCCGCTTCCTTAAATTTTGAAGGGTTTGGTTTTTGGTTCCTTCTAGCACATCTCCCTTGGTTTTTTTACCCACCAACATCTTCTGGAAAAATGGATGCAATACCTTGAAAACCTAGCCTTTCAACCATGTATCTTCCTAACTCAGCTGCCTATTCAAGAGATTTTTAGGGGCTTTTAGAGAAGCAAAACACCCTAGACACCTCTGCAACTCCAGGGTCGAGAAGTACATTCACAGTTAGTGAGAACCAAGCATCATTGCAGCAGTCCTGAGTGGTCCTCCAGACCCTAGTGCTACATTCCCCAAGCTGTCTCAAGCACCTCAAGTCTACCATCTGAACCTTCTCCAAAGGCTTCTGAGCTCAGCCACTGTAGGTTTTCCTCTGAAGTTTGTTTAGCCTGTACTATAAAGATTACAGGATGTTGTAAACATTGAAAATAAATGTCTTTTCTGCAATGCTAGATAAAACTAGATATGAGGAGGAAAGTTTTGCAGTTTGATAGAGAAAAGATGTCACCCTAGATGCAAACTTTGATTAGTAAAAATGCACTGAACTTCAGCCCCTGCCAGTACTTATTAAATGAGGTTATAGATGTACAGCTAGGATAAACGACAATTCAGGAGGATATCATCAAACAGTAACAGATACAACTGCACCCCATCCTTAACAGGGCCATATATAACCTTGTGGAGACATGTAAAGACTTTTGTTCACAGTGTAAAACCCCTAGCAACTGCAAGACACCTAATCTTTGAAAAATCAAGCACAAGATATCAATCTGAAAATATAGGTTTCATCTGATCAGATGTTTGGCATAGAATCATATAATCATAGAGTGGTAGGGTTAGAAGGGATCTTTAGAGATCATCTAGTCCAACCCCCCTGCAGAAGCAGGTCAACCTAGGTCAGGTCACTTTTAGAATCATAGAATGGTAGGGTTGGAAGGGACCTTTAGAGATCATCTAGTCCAACCCCCCTGCCAGGTAGGTCTTGAAGACCTCCAAGGAAGGAGACTCCACAACCCCTCTGGGCAGCCTATACCAGGGCTCCATCACCCTCACGGTGAAATAGTTTATTTTTATATTTAAGTGGATCTTTTTGTGTTCCAGCTTCATCCCATTATCCTTTGTCCTGTTGCTATATACAATAGAAAAAAGGGATGCATGAGTAAAACCTGACAATGCAAGTTGATATTTTTCTCATAATTTCATGAGTACTTCTCTAGGAGAAGTCTTTGTTTTTTAATTTCCTCACTCCTGGCAGCACAGATAATAGGTGCTAGGACTGCAGCAATTATTGACATTTTCTGGCAAAACTCCGTTCCAATGACGTAAGACTTCGAATTTGGTGAGTCTATAAATGAAGAGATAAAGAAAACCATGGATATAAACAAATCCCCTAAAATGTTGCCAAATATATTATGAGATTCCCAAATGGATTACTTTAGAAAAAGAGATTCATTTCTTTTTCCTCACCAAAAGTCAGTCAACAGAAAGAATAACACTGGGAACTGTAAAAAAAAAAACCAAAAAACAAAAAAAACCAAACAAACAAAAACCCCAAACAAATGCACAATGAAAAAGAGTAAAAAATGTCTGTTTCGGGTTAGCATTACCAATTACAATTATAGCATATTAATCAAATCGCACAATAAAAATCATCTCATTGCAAGTTTCTTTTAAAAAAAAATTACCCTGTAGTATGGATGGGGTATGTCAAGGAAGTAACAAGTAACTGCATGTCCAGATTTTAAGAAAAAGAATTAGCAATAAAAATTAAATAATAGCTGAGTCCCCAGTCATAGAAAAAGAGTCTACAGATGCAGTATCACAATCCATTTTTGCCACGTGTTCATTATGGTCAGGAATAGTTTTTATAAGAACACAAAAAAAAGAGTCTCTAATTCTTTGTGTCTGATTTACAATTAAGGCATGCATTCATCTATCCCTGTTAGAAAAGTAACTCTAAAATCTGTTTGTGCAAATTTCTACTGAAAACTACCTTTTAGAAATAATTTTTTCAAATTCTAATTTTAAAGTGACAAAAAAAAACCCCTGAAACAGACATTCCCAGTCACTATAGGACTTCAATATAACTTCAGTAGAATTTGCCTAATGTTTCTCTAAGGTTTGAAATCCTGTAATGAGAAAGGTTGATTGTCCCCTTGTTTCCTCTTTTGCCTCAAAGTAAATACAGTTTTACTGATTTACTATTAGTAGGCTCTTAAATACATTTTGATAAAAGGCCAGTTATGAGAGCATAAGAAATGGTATTTATTACCTGTCTGCCTCAACTCAAAGACCCTCTTTATACCAGGTGCTGCAAGCAGAACTCAAATTGACAGTGCATTCCAAGATATTAGCCTAAACATCTGATAAGAAAATATTCTCTCAATGTTATTTAGATTCATGTGTGCAGAAATGCAGAGACTAAAATAAATGTTAGGCAGGAATATTAAAAAAAAAAAAGACAGAGGACAGAGTACTTTCACAGATTTCTAAGTTTAACTCCTTCTTATCAGCAATCTCAGCATAGTCCAATTAAAAAAGACATTGTTTTCTTGTCATGGTAAGCTTCAGAGTGAGCATTTCCATGAGAAGCTCCAATTTCAGACCACACAAGCAGCAGACACTGACATCTGCTCATACCTGCCACTTTCAGAGGTAGATTTCTTACCTCTGGAACCAAAGTACACTTCAGGGGAGGTTGGGAATGATGGGACTTGGAAGAGGAGAACTCACGGTCTCAGCCTACAAGTCAAATTTGGCAGAGTCTCAGTTTATCTCCAAATTGTAATTGACTTTTAACTTTCCTTCTCTGACCCAGAGCTAATACCAGACCTTTCACAGCTTAAAAACATATGTTTTACATCTGCTGATCTCAAAGAAATACACATGAGGCTCACCAATCCTCTTATTCTTCTCTCTCCTCCTGCCACCACTCCAGCTGCAATCGGTCCTGTAATTGGTCTTGAAACTAATTGATTCTGTAAGATTTTTGGGAACTCTCTACCCTTTAGTAAAACCTGCCCTAGGTCACTTTAATGAAATATGTCCACAATAATCATCATCTCCCCTGTCAATGTATATGAACATTAGCACTGCAGCCACACTTTACAATACTTTAACAGGCCACAATAATCACAGCAGTAAGAGCCATAAAGCTCTGTAGCCTTATCCCATTCCTAAATCAGTCTAAACCCAAAGCTTGTCTGCCTTTCACTTGCTATATTGCTTCCAGGAATAAGGATAAAATTATCTTTACAGATTTAGTTGGGCAAAATCCAGAAAGTGTCAGAAAAAAAAAAAACCACAAAAACAAACAACAAAAAACCCCAGCTTTCCTTTAGTCAGAGAATGCATGAGAGCAAAGCATGACAACCAGTAACACCTGTAGGAATGTAACCATGGGTTCATAAGGAATATTCAGTTTGCCTGCCATTAGCATCAAAGTTCCAGACAGCAATGAGTAGCTCAGATTTCCTATTGAGTGCCTGCCAAAACTTGACTTTCATGACAGTCATAAAGATGTTAGGGTCTCACTAACTTACCTAAATACTGACTACATGTCATCTGAACATGGTTCCATTAAAAAAAAAAAGAAGCATTACAAAATATATTAAGGTATTTTTTCAAGTTTTCCCTGCAGCTTCCATGACAAAGAAGTGCTGAGCAAAAGTAATTTGCCCCGGAGGGAAAGCACTCCACTCCAGCAAGCAACAGACACAGCCCATGGCAAGAGGTGCTGCTAAAATACAGCCCAGTGACCCACAAAGAACACCGTGAACAGCAAGACCTTGGCAGGGCCAGGCTGCTCATAGAAAAAGCTTGCTTCCAAAACAAGTTGCTGCCTTTTTACAGGGGATAAACTAGAAAAGTCATGACACTTTTTTTTAAAGCAAAAGTTGACATGTGCAGAAATGCAACATTGAATATCGTTCAAAATATATATGAGACTTGTACAAGTCCAGATTTTCCTCCTATCTTTCTTCTTTGGTGAACTTTTGATTCCTCTCATGTTTAATAGACTGCTTGGGTTATTTTTACAAAGGCACTTTATCTATCCATAGAGCAAAGAGGAGAGCAGCAGATAAGAAATGCAAGCACCCTAGCTAAACCTTGCCCCTTGTGAAAGACATGGGCAGACAATGAATTGGCCTCTGCGATGGCTAGATATCTGGCAAGAGATTGGATTGGTGCAGGTAATACTCAAAGGAGATAATACATCTTGTTCTCTATTACAGCAGCTACCGCAGAGTCCTCTTTCTGTGGCTTGAACAGACTCTTTCCCCTCATTTTTCACCAAACACTATTAGTGACACCATTCAGCTAAAATGTCTCACACACTATCCATATCAGATTTTAAAACATCGAAGCTCCCACCAAGACAAGGAATTAAAAGTCAGTCTGGGAAACAATGGATGATTCCATCACCCTCAAGAGTGATTCATTTAAGACAACAGGGTTATGTTAAATAATTATTTTAAGATGCTGTGATTCGATTTAATTTCAATTGCTTCTTGTTGAACTTGCAACCTTTCACTCCACCCTCTCCCTCTTGAGCCTGCACTTACTGAAGTCACTTGGATACCTGCCATAACATATGCAGGCTGGAAGCAATGGTGTAGAAAGAGCAGTACAGAAAGGCTGTGTGGCAGAAGAACTTGGCATCCTTTTCAAGGAGAAATAGAATAATCCGTACTTTGGCATTTAAGTTTCTATAAGCTTCCTCCTGCTCCCCTTCTTCAAAGATCCTGGATGAAATATTAAACCAAAAGCAAAACCAATCTTTATTTAAATAGTACTGCTTTTAGGATCACAGCTTTTGCTGTAAGGAGTGTCTCGGCTCTGGAATAATAGATACGTCCAACTCAGGAATGAACTTCACTGGTATATGTGAAAACTAATATAGCCTCTATCCACATTTGGTTTGCTGCCTTTTAGCCTGTGCTTGTGTTAGTAATCACTCATTTTCAAATACTGTTACAATTTTTATTTAAACGTTACAGAAATCAAGAGCACCAGAGGAACTCAGAAGTATATTATGTCGGTCCAACTTCTACATCTAATAATAATTCATTTTAAGGCTGACTTTCCCTCTCTTAGCTTCCTAGTAATAACTTCCATTAGGATTCAATACAGAAGCCAAGGAAAGTCAATTTCATCAAGCCAAATCCTTACTTGCATCTCTAGTTGTTTGTTCGTTTTTCCCTGCCTTTGATTTCCAATAGCATCAGCATAAGAAATACCAAGGAATTTAAATGCACAGAGATGTAAGTAAGGTTCTTCTCAGAGATGTACGTATCCAGAGGATACATACAAAACATTATCTCTGTGCACAAAGCAAGTGAGGATTTCCCATCCTTCTCACCAGTTTCACACATACCAGTCTTGTGAGAGATGAGCACATACTCCATGAGCAGAACTATTATAGATTTAACATGAGCTAAAAGAAGGAATGAAAAGTAGCAACTCTGTAGTTGCTTCAGTCAGATTATTTTGATGCAAAATGGAAATGAAAGTTTTTTTCAGCGAATATTGTTTTTGAGCACAAAGACAAAGATCTGGTTTGAAAGAATCTACTTTACATAACAATTTTTTTAATGTTACTTTTAAGCAGGTAAGACTGACTCAGCCTTCTCTGTCTCACTAAGTCCTCACCACATCTCACTTAATTCACAAATATAAGTAATATTAGTTTTGAAAGTCTGAAGAAAGTCAGAGAAAGTAATTATGCAGCTTGATGACTTTAAACCTCAGCACAAAATTTAAACAGCTAAACAACATTAGATCATACACTGAGCACAGAGTAGTGCTTTGACTATGGCACAACCAGCAACATTATTTAAAGAAACTCAATGAGCTGGAAGACATCCACATGAGTGAAAACTACAGACTGAGAACACAATGGGAGAGAAGGGCTGTCAAAAAAGAAAATATTATGGAATAGTGTTTACCACAGAGTATTTATTGTTTCACTTTACCTAGAATAATCCCAGCTCCACATAATGCCAGCTACATAAAAGGCTTCAAGTGACAGCCAGTTGGATCACTGCACAGCTTCTAGGTACCTTAAACTTATCCCCAAGTCAAAATATGCATGAAGCAGCAGTTTAATAGCTGATAGTTATTTTAGACTTAAAGGTCCCAGCAGGTTCATTTCCTTCAAACTCTTCAGCCATCCCATCTAGCTACATCTCAACATAACCCTTTGCCAAGGGGGATGATTCTGATCATCTGTTCTGATCTCCTGGATGAGACAAGCCCTCCATACCAGCTCATCTGGGAGCTGAACTACATGCCTTGAATACTTCACAGGAACAAATCTTCCAAAAGCCCAGTATTCCCCATTAACTAAAGCATCTCTGGACACTGTGCTTCTGTTTTGAAACTGGCATTCCACAGAATTCATCTAATACTATTACTAAAGTCTCTCTTAATAAACTATGCAGAAAGCCTGCTGATCTTTATCCCTCCAGCACCCCTGAATGATCAAGACTGCTCAAAGCAGCATCATCTATCATACAAGAGACAGAAATCCTGTGTCCCAAAGCAACAGTCCAGTTCCACAGAAGAAAGACTACGAAAGAGGAAAAAGACAACACACAAATTAAACACTCTTACCTCCCAGAAAAAATCCCAAGAACAACAAGAACAAAAGCGAACAAGAAATCCCAACTAAATCTGATATACCAGAGACTCTAGCTGAACCCCAAGTTGCTCTTCACCCCAATAGCAAATGAGGATAAGAGGCCAAAGCTTTCATTTAGACATTTTTCACTTTCCTGTTGGTATATATGATCAAGTCACTCTTGATTACAATTGTCATGCTAGGATATAGAGATCCGTAAGAGCTGAGAATTCATTTCTCAGTGCAGTATATAAGAATTTGAATTGCAGAAGTTAGCACTGAGACTCAGAGAAAAAAAAAAAAGATCTCTACCACTGGAAACTGGGAAAAATAATACATCCTTACCACAGATGTTATTATTACTTAGCAATTAATGGATGGAACACAAAAATTTTGGGCACAGTTAACTTCATGCAATCCATTTTTCTTCTGAATGCTTCAGTCTAGCTCCTTCATCTACTAAGGCAAAAAACATCTTTGCAGATCAAATGAACAGCCATAATAATATTTTCCAGATGTAAAATTAACAGCAGTGGTTGGGTTTTTGGTGTTATGGTAGGACTGAGACAGAGAAAATGCCAATACCTCATAGAGCAGCTTCTGTTCTAAATTAATCCCTGGGACTTCCTATGGGTCTTGAAGCACCGAGAGGTCTATAAAGGTAATTAATTCTTTCCGATTACTGCTGACTCCAAGGCTGTAGCTGCTCTCAGCAGAATGGCATTTATTTTTCATCAAACAAGACCAACGTTTTAGTCTTGCCTACCACAGGACCACTTAGGGCCTGATCCTGTGAAGTGGTGATTAATCTCTTCAAGGCAAAGGACTAATCCCAAAGGAACCAAGAAGTAGTTCTACGGCATATTAGAACAAGTTTTAGTTGTGATTTTGCAGGTCGTTTACTAGGCATTTTAGTAGGCACTAAGACCATTTTGATAACCAAACTACATAAATCTTCATCACACCACTGAGCAGGGATACTCACTCTGACCAATATCCTGTTGCCAAAATTTCATCAGGCATTTATTCCGGTAACCAAAGCTATCTATATTACTTCATAGATAACCTGGATCAGCAAATACACACTGCTCATTAGAGAAATTTAAGAACATTGACTAGAAAATAAGACAGGTTTTTTTCTTATTTCTTAGCTCTTATCCATCAGAGGTGGTGTTTTTCACCATACTGGTAGTTTTCCAATTGCCAATCTGTTCAATACATTTGGAAAAGTCTTTCATTATTTTCTCTTTTTTCTTATTGAAACCATTACTTCACTTGAATTCCTCTATAAGAATTTTGATTGCTTACAAAATTATTTTCTTCATATAATTTTTGCTTACCTTTCACTACCCTCCTCAAATTTTTCAACTGTAATAACAGGTTATATTTTCTAATAGGCTGGAAGAACATATACAGATGCCATTTGCCTTCTGCATTCACCTTGAACAGCTGTTCCCCACCACCCTGAAGGAAAACTGGGCCTTCCCTCTATGCCTACACAAACCTTTACTAAAAGCTTCACTTCAGCTAACTCACATTTCTACATTTCCTACATCTCTTTACCTAGAGGTGCACAGCATGGTCAGTTTATAGTGCTCAGTACTTAATCCACCTTGTAGCACTGAGGTTGAGTAAAGGCTATTAACACCCATGCTTTTACATGTGTAGTTATAGAAACATTAAGCTCCCTAAATAGACACAGCATTACAGGGAGAAAGCACACATTAAAGGATGCTATCACAGAGAGACTTACAAGAACAGGCTTCCTCCCCAGAGAGGCAGGAAGCAGATGGAGAGGACAATAAGAGCAAGGAGGGCAGCTAGCTGTAAGAGGTTATAGTGGTTTTGCCTTGCAGAGGTTTTTGGTAAAGGGGGGTGCTACAGGGGTGGCTTCTTTAAACAAAGATCTGCAGAAGCTCCCCCTGCAGCTGACTGGGCTAATGCCATTCAGAGCACCTGCTGCAGACCGAGGCCTGGCCAGTTAGTGACTGAGGTAACGCCTCTGTGGTTAACGTATTAGAGAAGGGGGAAAAGGGTTCTGTGCAATTGCTAAACTGCAGCAGTAACATGGAGTGAAAATGTGAAAACATCTCAGTAGACATCAGGTGGGGGAGGAGGCGTTTATGCCCTGAAAGAAAGACTCCCCTGTGACCTGTGGTGAAGACTGTGGAGGAAGTGGAGATGTGGGTGCAGATGCAGGGCTATGACCTCATTGCAGTTACTAAGACGTGGTGGGACAGCTCACACGACTGTAGCAAAGCCATGGGTAGCTATGTACTGTTTAGGAGAAACAGGTCAATAAGTTTGCAGAGGTAGAGCTGCTCTCTATGTGAGGGAGCAATTAGAGTGCATTAAGCTCTGCCTGGGTGGGGATGAGGGGTGGGTTGAATGTTTGTGGATAAAAATTAATGAGCAGAGTAAGGTAGGTGATGCTGTTGTAGGAGATTACTACAGGCCATCTGATCAGGAGGAGGAAGTGAATGAGGCCTTCTACAAACAACTGAGAGCTGCCTGACAATCACAATCCCTGGTCCTCATGGGGGACTTCAACTACCCTGATATTTGTTGGCAAAGCCACACAGCCAAGCACACAGAGTACAGGAGGTTCCTACAGATTATTTATGACAACTTCCTGTCACAGGTGATTGAGGAACCAATGAGGAGGGGTGTGCTGCTGAACCTTGTGCTAGAAAATAAAGAGGGTCTGGTTTGGGATGTGAATGTTGGAGGCAACCTCAGCTGTGGTGACCATGAGATGGTAGAGTTCAAGATCCTGTGTGGAAGAGGCAGGACACCAAGCAGGACCATGACCCTGGATTTCAGGCAAGCCGACTCTGGCCTCTTCAAAGACCTGCTTGGACAGATCTCATGGGATAAGATCCTAGAAAGCAGAAGTGCCCAAGAGAGCTGGTCAGTCTTCAAGTACCACTTCCTCCAAGCCCAGGATCAGTGTGTCCCAACATGTAGGAAAGCAGGAAAAGGAGGTAGGAGGCCTCCATGCATGAGCAAGGATCTGCTAGGACAACTCAGGCAGAAAGCAGCCATCTATGAGAGGTGGAAAAAGGGCCTGGTTGCTTGAGGAGGGTATAGGAACACTGTCAGAGCATGCAGAGGTGCAATTAGGAAAGCTAGAGCCCTTCTAGAATTAAATTTAGCCAGGGAAGTTAAGGACAGTAATGAGGCATTTTTCAAGTACATCAGCAGCAGAAGGAAGATGAGGGGGAATGTGAGCCCACTGCTGGACACAGAGGGTGCCCAGGTGACCGAGGATGCAGAGAAGTCCAAAGTACAGATTGCCTTCTTTGCTTCAGTCTTTATGGCCAAGGCCGGCCCTTGGGAAGCCCAGTCCAGCAAGGATAGTAGGATGGCCAGGACAGCAGAGGACTTGCCCTGAGTGGAAGAGGAAGAGGTTAAAGACTTGTTGGGAAAGCTTAAGGCTCATAAGTCAATTGGTGCTGATGAGCTGCATCCTAGAGTGCTGAGGGAGCTGGCTGATGTGATTGCTAAGCCTCTCCCCGTCATTTTTGCACAGTCATGGAGGACAGGCGAGGTGCCTGAGGACTGGAGAAAGGCCAATGTCACTCCAGTCTTCAAAAGGGCAGGAAGGATGACCCAGGAAACTGCAGGACAGTGAGTCTCACCTCCATCCCTGGAAAGGTGATGGAACAAGTCATCCTGAATGTCATCACTAAACATATGAAGGAAAAGGTGGTTATCAGGGGAGGTCAACATGGATTCACCAAGTGGAAATCCTGTTTGACCAACCTGATGCCTTCTATGAGTGCATAACCAGCGGCTAGATGAGGGGAGAGCAGTGGATGTCATCTACCTTAACTTCAGCAAGGTTTTTGCCACTGTCTCCCATAACATCCTTATCAGAAAGCTCAGGCAGTGTGGCTTGGATGAGGGGATGGTGAGGTGGATGGAGAGCTGTCTGAATGACAGACCCCAGAGGGTGGTGATCGATGGCACAGAATCAAGTTGGAAGCCTGTGGCCAGTGGAGTTCCTCAGGAATGGGTTCTGGGGCCAGTCTTATTCAACATCTTCATCAATGACCTGGATGAGAGGACAGAGTGTACCCTCAGCAAGTTCTCTGATGACACCAAACTGAGAGGACTGGCTGATTCCCCAGAGGCTGTGCTGCCATTCAGTGGGACCTCGACCAGCTTGAGAGTTGGGCACTGTCAGAGGAGAGAAGAATGCAGAGCTATATCTGAATGCCATTACACATCCAAAAAAAAGTAGGAGTACTGATTCTTGGGATTTAGGAAGGTAAATAAGAAGCAACAGTAACTTCTGTAGATTGCTTTGGTCATGATTACCTCCACTTTGATCTTTGTTTTTCTGTTGCTTTTATTATGGTTAAGAATATGATGTGAATATGACTTACACTAGTGCCTGTGGCAAAATCAATGGCAATACATTTTTTTCTGCTTCCTGCTTTTTATGGGAATCCTTTTTCTGTAACTATGATCTGAGAATATCTTTCAGAAGAGGTAATTGATCATCTGTTGTTGGGAAGGGATTCTCATGCCTATTAGTATAGCTCCTCAGACTTCATATACCCAACAAATTACAACATGTAGAGAACATGGTGAAACCACAGACCTTTGAAATGTCTGTGTCCCGACAGCAAGGTCACAACCAAACGTTAGTTTGAATAGCTACAATTTGGACTTGTGGTGGCATTCCTGTTAGGACTCTGGCTCAAAAACTATGCTGGGTCCTGACAAACTCAAAGACCAAGGCAGAGGGTTTGCTGGTATATAAGGAATTTGCAGTTAAAACCATTGTCATCAAATCTACTTCTGTGAATCATCTAGTTTATCAAGTAGCAGTCTCCTCTAGGTCATTCATAAAGATGTTAAACAAGAGAGCACTCAGATGTAGAAAAAGCAGCTGATATTCCTTCTCATTTTTACCATTAATGAAAAAGGGATGAAAGCCATGGCTTGACACACCTGACATAACATCTGCCCACCAGAAAACACCAGAGATGTCACTTTGACCCAGAGGAGTGCCCTTAGAATGAACTCTTATGCTCCCTGGTGCTCACTGATCTCTGTTCTATTTCCAAGTACATTTCACAGCAAAACTCTCCCTAGAAGACAGCCTTACTAGTAGAGCCAGCATAGCATTCCAAGAGTGAATGGAGCTGAATCCTGCAGAGACGGTACAGTACCCATATACTTCATGCTGCCTCCTGTTCCTATTGCAATAGCTTCCCAACCTATCCCTGCTGGTGTACCATGAGGGCTTTTTTCAAAGCAGGCGTAGGCCTCTCATTGTCATGATCCTCTTGCTTCTACTTATGAACAGTGACTTGCAATCACAAGAACACAGATGAAAAAGGCCCTTCTGGACCATACCCATTCCCACTCAAGCTCTGTAACTAAACTCTTGGTATCTAGTTGAAGCAGTCTAATGCACTGAAAAATAGCTTATTGCTTTACATTTTTTAATTTAACCTTCTCATATACCTTCTATGCAGCCACAGAAGTGCCTTTTTCATTTTAAAATCAGCTAGAAAATCACCATCTTGACCCTAGTGTAAAGGATGAAATATCAAAAGTATCAGTATCCACCTAAGTAATTTAAATGGAATCCTTTGTCCAACAACAAATGAACTTGTCTTTTTGCCAGGGTAATGCAATCT
Source organism: Urocolius indicus (assembly GCA_013401255.1). Lineage (NCBI taxonomy): Eukaryota > Metazoa > Chordata > Aves > Coliiformes > Coliidae > Urocolius > Urocolius indicus. The sequence goes on from WBNH01003999.1 coordinate 199,419, forward strand.
AATCTCTTCTTATTTTTGGATTATTTTAAAAAGCCACCTCTCTGCATTTGACAGATTTCTCGTACTCTGTGCAATTTTTCTTTCTTAAAATAAACATTAAACCCTATTTTTGTCTTTCTTTCTAATATCCTTTTGGGAGAAGATTTCTTAACTCTAAAAGGCCTAAAACTAAACTGAGAAATACTTGTGAATGTATAGTTTCATTTGTATTTACTTTGCAGAAATATATAGATAGTGTATTTCTTCTCCTGGCTTGAAGTACACAGGTTCTGAGATACTCAGTCTACAGGTTCTACACTGATACATCTCAATTCACTGGTTCTACTCTGATATATATATATTTTATCAGCTGGACTATGCCATCCATTTACCCTGTAGACTTTCAGGAGAATAGACTGGTGTTGTAATGTTTTAAAAAAAATATCTATTGTTTACCCTTTGACTTATATAAGTTTGGGAAATATGGAAAGCTTGGGCTTCCATTTTTTCATTATATAGAACAGCTCAAATAATTACCACAAGTAAGTACACGTTTTGTATGTTAAATTACATGAACCATAAAAGCCTCTTAAAAAAAAAAGACAAAATGTGAGTCCACCTACTCTCGTGAACCTTCTTATTTTTCCTTGTCACATCACAGTTCACAACAAATTCCCATGTCTCCCTTTCATGATAGGCAGCTATTTCTGTTTCTGTTCACCCACTGCCAGACTCTGACCTCAGTAACTTTGGTGGGATTCCAGTGTAACTCCAGAGTGGCTCTCAGTGTCTGGATGAGTCTGATACTCTTGGTTTGATCCAGATAAAACAGTAGTAATGCTTGCTGGCAGAAGGCTACATTTTTGGGGATTTGACAAGGACTGTAACCAGACTTCAGACTGAGGGCAAACATATATATCCATCTGTTGTCAAGACAATCTGTAGTCCCAGGGTCTGTTGTGTTTGTCTGTGTAGGGTCTGTGCCCTGAGTGGGATTCACAGGGTACGTTCTCAGGATCCTGCACTTTGCTTCTCACTGCCACCTACTGCCATATTACAGGCCTCATCAGGCCACACAACAACCCTCTGGGGCAGCTTCTTCCTCTTTGGCACAGGCCCTGTCCTACCCTCAGGCAATCATCTCTTCCCGACAGTGTTCTGCTGTGGGTTGAAGAAGCAGGCTGTGCCCTGAAGAAGATGGGGACTACTTCAGGCTGCTGTAAGACATCATAGCATCCCTTTCCCTGCAGGTTACCAACAATTTCTAGGTCCCCCCTCCCCTCACCCAGCCCTGCTGCAGACACAAAGTACACATCTGTATCAAGGAAATGTTTTTGGCAGATGTTTGTGAGATAGGAACCCACCACCCTGCTCTATTCCTCCCAAATGCCATGGGGAATGTCCACAAAAAACAGGAAAAAAGGAGAGATGAGGACCCTAGTGTGCTTCCTATCAGGAGCCCAAAGGAAGCTGTGCACCAAGATCCCCACAGGCCCATCTACCATCATCTGGCATCTCCTTGCAAGTGAGATGCAGCACACAAATCCTGAAGTGAAGCAGGATGCTGCTGAGCTGGAAGGTCTGGTCCAGGTCCAGCTGCAAAGAGATGTGCTTAACACCTGTGGGCGCAGACAAGCACTTTCAGAGCTGTGGACTGAGAACTTCAGGAAAATAACCCGCTGTGCTGCATGAGTCAAATCGTTTATTTCCTCTTTTTCTTCCAATTGGTTGAATTCAGCACTACTTCTCTTCCCCTATTGCCAAGGCCCATGAACAGGGTACTCACCACTCTGGGACTGCCACCAGTGTGTGTGACTGGCTGGGGACAGGACATTTTCCATGCAATGGCTGTTGTGCAGCACCCGCTCCACTGGAAAGGGCTTGTGGAATTGACCACCCCAGCTTAGCCCAAGGGACAGACCATTGAAGCATCCTGGCGTGTATTAGAAGGGCCGTGGTTAGTAAGGCAAGAAAGGTTCTGCTCTCCCTCTACTCTGCCCTCGTGAGACCACATCTAGAATATTGTGTCCAGTTCTGGGCCCTTCAGTTCAAGAAGGACAGGGAGCTGCTGGAGAGAGTTCAGTGCAGGGCCACAATAATGGTGAAGGGAGTGGAGTACCTTCCTTATGGGGAAAGGCTGAGGGAGCTGGGGCTCTTCAGCTTGGAGTAGAGGAGACTGAGGGGTGATCTCATTAATGTTTACAAATACATAAAGGGCGAGTGTCAGGAGGATGGAGCCAGGCTGTTCTCAGTGATGGCCAATTATAGGACAAGGGGCACCAGGTATAAGCTGGAACATAAGAGGTTCCAAAGAAGAATAAGGAAGAATTTCTTCCCTGTTAAGGTGACAGAACACTGGAAGGGGCTGCCCAGATGGTTTGTGGAGTCTCCTTCTCTGGAGACATTCAAAACCCACCTGGGCAAGTTCCTGTGACCTACTCTAGCTGATCCTGCTCTGGCAGGGATGTTGGACTTGATAAACTTTTCAGGTCCCTTCCAACTCTTAACATTCTGTGATTCTGTGATAGGTGGGCAAACTGCCATGCAAGCTATTTAATTATCTTAGTCACATCCATGAAGACTACAGAAAGGATGAGAATATTTTCTCAAAAACTAACAAATTATAGTATTACATACATTAAATAACACACACATTAAAAAAACTATATTACTATATCACAGTGAGCTTTCTGACTCACTGATGGCAGCATCCTATCAATGTGCATGGAGGCCAAGAGAAACAAAAGCAGTTGTGCTCTGACTAAGCACCTCACTCTTCAAGGAAGAGGCTACTACTGGAGAACACCATCTTTCATTTTTTTTGTGTGAAAAAAAGGAAGCTTTAACACAAGCTAATGGACCATGCCTGAATCTAAGATGATGTTGACAGGTTCAGACAAATAACAAAAATCTGTTCTGTTCTGTCCTGTCTTTTCAGTTTCATACAATCTTTCCACTATAAGAAAAACTCTATTTGCTGTGCTTAAAAGACCAGTGATGTTTTTCCTAGTTGACACATCCACAGACATACAGATTTGTCTCATTTATTGTGGCCTTTTCTCTTCTGATATTTCCCCTATTATACTGTCTGTGCTCTACAAAACTCTTCTAAAACATCTCCCTTTACTGACTTATCTGCTGAGACTCACTTCTTCTCAAGCTCTGGATCAGGGTCTATCAATCTAAGAATTATGTTAGCTTGGCTCAAACTGCAGTACTTGTTTGTCACTGTACTTTTATTCCTCTTCAAATGGTTTTCATAGTGAGTGCAAAATAATTATTTCCGTAGTATCCTGTTTTCTTCTTTACTTAGTGTATTAATCAGTACTCAGACAATACAATGTGATGCTCTAGTTTCCAGTCTGAAGGATAAAACTGTTTCCATTTGAGTTTGGCTGTATACACCAGTCCTGCCTCCAGGGTCCTTGCACAATTCGTGTTTCCACCTAGATCCTTATTATCCCTGACTTTTAACTGAAGTCTGTAATTTTTCCAGTATATTTGTTGACCAGACACTGAATGGACTCCTTACTAGTGAAGAAATTTGAGCTACTTATGTTACTAGTATGTCTATGCCAAATAAAATCAGTATTAGAATAATTATATTACCATAACGCAATAAATTCCTGAATCTGTGGGCTGGTGGAGGAAAACCCAGGCCACTCCATGCAAATTATCCAGATGACTCTTATTCCTATTTTTGTGCACGCCACCATAGTGAAGAGCATTAGCTGACAAGCACTGGCTGCTCTGGCAAACCTCAGAGGGTGGTATTTCTTACCATGCTCTATGGGCCTGTTACTCATCTGGGAATTGCACTCTTTGCGTGTTTCAGTTCTGCTCCACAACACCGTTTCATGAATCAAAGTCCTGAAGTGAACTCATTCTGACAAGTCTGAAAGCAAATGGCAAACTTCACAGGCATGTCCTAAATTCCTGGCCAGGGTCTGAATTCAACATGTCAGACAAGGACTGGCCTGTAACCCTCACACTAGGAACCGTCTGCTCACATGCTGAACAAAAGTTGAGGAACTATTACAGCAGCAAATTCAAAAGATTGTCAAGCTTGAAGACAGTCAAACTATCTGCATCCTCCTACTTGCATGGATTATTGCTTGAATATCTGTCAAACTACAGTGAGTGATCAAAAGGTATCCAGAGCAACATTTGTTGTACTCACTGCCCTTCAAAAAGCGGTGGACTCTTAAAACCAGAATTAAACACGTGGCTTGCTACTGGATCCCTTCCTGCTCCTCTGCAAATGGACACCAATCTGTGAAAATGTCTAATTTCTGGTGGCTTTGGAGCTCTATAACTCTTTGTATGGACACAGGTTTGGCTGTTGCAGAGGTATTAGGATTTTGCAACGTGCCATACCTTAATTACTCCACGAGCCTGACTGTGGTCGGTAGATGACAGGCTAGTTCAGCTTGTAAGTGGAAGTCACTGCTGATACTAGGGTTTACCATATTCTTTGAATGTCCAGAGACAACGTAAACTGCAGTTTTATTCTCTAAATGTTGAATGACTTGGACTCTGGTTACATCTTCACTGAGATGCCAGCATTGCACTGGTTAATGTGGCCACTGGAGCTGAGGTCCTCAAAGTTTAAAATAAAGTGACTTACCATCATGATGTTGTGATTGCAAGGCCCTTAGGCCTTGCAATTTCTTCACGTTGTTTGAGCTGCAATATCTTTTACCTGTTGACTCTCAAGACAAATTTTGTTTATAGGAATGGCAAATGGAAGATACACGCTGATATTCGCTCCTCTCAAATGAGGTATTGTTTAGCTGATTTTGTTTCTATCAGATATATATGTGACAACTTCTGGTTTATTTGTCCTGTACCATGCTCTCACAGTAGATTACTCGGGGGAGGAAAAAAAACCAAAAAAAAGACACTTTTAAAATGCTTTACTTACAAATCACTACAAATCTCAGATGGGAGCACAGACACAGCTGCATGCCCACCCTCACTCTGCTCCCCTGTTCCCTGAATCTCTTATCCCAGAGTCCAGACATGCAGAGCCAACTTCTCTCCTCCAGCACAAATACACCTTCAGACTCCCAGAGGAGTCTGACAAGGTCTGATTCAAGCAGTGTAGGAGGAAGAAGGGTAACACATCCATGCCATTGCTGCAGTCTCATAGCCCAACTCCTGATCTGCACCGTTCCTCCAATTATTACCCAACAGGATCAAATGCTCAGTGTATCCATTATACCCTCCTGTTTCATTCTGTCCCAGTTCAGGAAATTCTCTCTATTTAGCACTACATTAGTATGCAAACCTAAGTGTCACTAGGGTTTTCAAAGTATGGTTGGAGGTGGATATACAGGCATCCAAGTAGCTGTAGGGAGGTGTAATTATAATACACAAGAATTGAGTACTTAACTACAATATGAAGTGGGGGACTTAAGAGTTGTAAACAATCTTTGGAGACAGCAAACCTTACTCTAAAAAGAAGAAAATGTTTTATGGAAGGTTAACAAAAGAGAAACCAGGTGTGAAGCAGAAATTCAGACGCTGGTTAGTACAAACCGTCACTTGTATAAACAAGTACAACTTATTTAAGGTCTTTGCCATCCCAAGATAAACCTGTGAAAAAAATATCAGAGGACTAAATTAATTTTCCTTAATCTTAGCTACCTAATAGTTAAATTTCTAGTCTCAGCTGTAAAACTAGGCTCTCTGTGGCAAAAGAAGAGACACACAGAAACTTTTGTCTCTGTGTCCTCCTCCTGCTAATCACCTGCCCAGCTGGAAAGGGCTGGATTGCCTCTGGTTGCCTGTTTCCCTTCATTGGTTAGAGAAGACACAGGGGCGCCTGGATGCCAAACTTTCAGGTTGATCTTGTTCATCCAGGTGAACCAGGGGATAAGGGGTAAATTAGGTAGAGGTGCAAAGCGCTGTGCTGTCGGGAGCAGGCAGCCCTGGCTCCATCAGTGCTGGCCTGAGGGATCAGCCCTGCTCCTTCCAGCCAGCCCAGACAGATGAAAGAAAGGTAACGTCTCCCAGATTGCTGAGCTGGCAGATTTTGAAGGAGCAGGAAATTACTTCAGGCACCATCAAGCAGATGAGCCACAGCAGCTCCAAAAGTACAGTGGAATGGAAATAAGGATTTTTACCTGCAACCATCAACATTGTAGCAGGAGCACATTTCCAGTTATAACATGCTCACTTGTTGTGTGCACGCGTTCAGAATATTTTCCCCACAGTGTAATTTCATCATCACTTTATCCCCATAGAAGTTCAAAAGCCAAAATCCCTTCCCGGTGTAACACTCACGCTAACTTCGACCTACCTCTGCATTCACAGGCAATCAGGCACAAATTCTCCTCTGCTTTGCTTTCTGCCCTAAACCAGACAAACATTAGCTCAAGAGATGGCAGATTATTGTTAAGCAGTCCACTGTTTTGCCATTGAACTGAATAATGAGGGTAGCCTTGCCTGAAAGCTCTCCGTCTTTGCACATTTTAATCAAGAACAGAGGTCAACAATGAAAAATTAAAGTTCTAATTTTTCCAGAGCATGTAATTTATCTTATAATTTAATCAAGACTAACATGCTCCTTTTTATTACTTTACATATCATTCATCATAGAAGGTCCAAATTTCCATTAGGATTCGAGTGACTGAAGACTGTCAGGTCCTCAATAGATCTTCAAAACTGTTTAATGATTTTGAAAACACCATCAAATGTGTTCAAGCCTGCAGATATCCTTTCAAAATCAGGCCCAAACCTCCTAAAACAAAAGTCAGAGGTAAAGTTAGTTACACAGTGTGAAATCAGCAAAGAAGCAAATGTGAAATGTATGAATTAAAGGAAGGAACAGGAAACCAGGGTGGCAGCCAAAACAGAAACCAACAAGTGTGTATAGAAAGAAGAAATCAAACGCATCTCTTTGTCAACAAAACCACACAGTTGCTTTTGATCCCTGTGATTACCTCTGTTGATCCAGCCCTTCCTGGCTGCTCCCACGTGGGCAAACAGAGGTCCTGTATTCTCTTCTTTCACCGCTTTCAGGGAAAAAGGGGGACTGGAAAACTACTGTGTCTAGCTTTCTAAGGCTCTTGGGTAGATGTCTTCATAGAAGTTGTGCCACTGGGACATCACATTGTTACAGATCACTGCTCGATGGCTCTACTCAGCATACATTTTTGAAGTCATGCCAGCCAGGAAGCCCAGAGTCAAAACTACACCTTAATTCTTACAGCAGTTAATGGGAAGATGCTTCACAGACTTCAAGGAGATAACTGAAATTGCTAAGAGGCAGCAGACTGCAGTGCCTGCTAGTGTTTGAGAGACTTGGTTTTTCCTCTATGACCCATTTCACTGCAGTGGCAATGGGTAGTACTTTCACATGCTGCAGGTAATGGCAAGGCTTTGGCAGCGCATTGTTCAGTGTTTCCATCATGGCACTTGCTCTCAAATATATGCTGCAGTCATGGCTTCACTGATCCATGTGTTTCCCACAGAAGTCAGACAGGGAACTCCCACTGCAGGCTCACAGCCGGCAAGAACAGTCCTTCAGAAGAATGTGTAACATCATCTACGCCCATGCTCGTACTCTTATTCACCATGGACACATAGGACAACAAATGAAGCATGATGGTGAACAAGTACCCAATGCAAAGGCAGCATAATTGGAAGGGAGACTGCATTTCTACATTTTTGTTCTTGCTTCCAAAAAAGCAGTAAACTTACTCTGGGATCCTTTGCAAAGACTACACGAAGCAGAAGGAATCAGGAGACTCTGCCAAAGTAGCTGGACTCTACTAACCTCCATAAGGTAAAAAGCAACAGTGGGAAAGAGGCTACAAGAAAGTTTTTTATACATCAACAAGACTTTTGTGAAAGGCAAAAGTCTAGTGGGCTCATATCTCCCAAGATAGGAGGTGACAAGTATTCAACTCCAGAGCCTGTCTGTACAAAAATTAAAATCAAAAGATTTATGCTTTGGCTGCTGTACTGGAGATTTACATCAAAAAAACTTTTCCCTTTTTTTTCATTTCTTTTTTTTTCTTCTCTTTTTATTTTCATTTTTTTTCCCTTGCAATTTCTGTACCCAAGCTTCCAGTTTCTAGGTATGTTCACTATCCTTCTTGCTTATGTCCTCCACCTGGTTATGTAGGAAGAACCACATTGTTGGACATGGTATGCACCAGCAGCATCCTTTCCCTTGAACAGGAAAAAAAAAAAAAGCCTGATTCTTAATATCTGAGATTTAAACTCAAATTTTCACCACCTGGACCTCATATACTAGATTTCATCTGGCTCTTTGGATGTCTGGGCATCACCCAGGTTGTTACAGATCACTTCCAACACAGCTAATTCCCTCGGGTACTGGTTATCTCCCCCAATGGTAGTCCATCTCCTTTGGGAATTTGCAAATTCTTCCTTGAGGTTATACTTGTCCTTCACACTTGACAGGAGTCATTGCCAAAGACTAAAGACTCCTGTCTTTTTGCCAGTCTGTTTGTCAATGGCTTTATGCTTAAGGAAGCCCAGCTGATGGGCTTCCTTGCCCTCTAATTCCTGACTACTGGCCCCAATATCCCATCGTTGGACTAACCAGTTGAGAATTAGCTCACCTATTTGATAACTAAAATCTTTTTACATGCCTTGCATTTGCCTTAAGAATAGGCATCAAGTGATTTCTGTCTCATTTATGATTTCAGTTGCTTCCTCTTCGTGCTCTTGTGACTTCCCTGCTGCAGAACAAACTGCCTTTTCTGATTCTTTCTGAATCAGAAAGAATCTTCTGTTAGCAGAAGCTTCATCCCTTACTAAATGACTCTGCTTTCGTTGTTTCTTTTTAGTTTTTAACCCAGGGTTCATCCTCTTTGCCCTCTGCCTTATATCAAGTGGATTAATCATCACAGGTCAAACTCAGCACTGCCTGGATGAAATATATGGCACATGGCCTGCTCGTCTTGTGCAATTGGTCAAATTGGGACCAACAGTGTGGAAAGAAGTTTCCTCTCTGCAGGCTGTGCTGCAGGAAGCCATGTGAGGAACTGGGTACAGAACTGCTCTGGCTCCATTCCCCTGGAGCAGTTTTATGGTTCCCCATAGGACTTATATTCATCATCAAGCATGTGAATTCAGCCAAGGGGACAGAGGGAGAATAACTCCATGCAAGTGGCCAAATGTAATAAATGTAGACACCAACCACTTTTCAGAATATACACATAATAATATGTGGTATTTGTATTATTACCACCTCAGTGACACTGGGGCAAATAAATCAAATTTTACCACCCTGGCCCAAATAAGCGTTCAAGAGTAGAAATAATAGATTGCCTTTGCCCAAAATAACCATGTGATCATTCCAGGAGTTGTTAGCTGAGCGATCATTGCTTCTCTGGACCAGTTAGATCTTGCAAGTATCCCCTTCTTTTCCCTGAACTCTGCAAGGATCCATTTGCTTTGGGTCTGGTCCAAATTCCACCAAAACTGGTGGAAAGTCTCTGCCTCGTGTAGATTTTTAACAATCTCTTGGCAATTAAAATGTTGAAAAGGATGGGTGAATGGAGTCCACACAATTCTGGACCCTCTCAGAATGTCTTTGCCCGTGTTTCAGACTTGATCTTTCAAATGTTCCTCCATCAGGAATTAATACAGGGGATTGATCCCCAGGGAAGAGGCCCTCAGCACCCCTAACTCTCCTCCCATTCCCACAGTAGGGTACCTTTAAGGCCCCAGCACATGCATAGCCATGACAATGGCCTCCTGATGTCACAAGCTACCTCATCATCTTTTGTTCTGGATCCTGTAACAATGGTCTCACATTTGCTGAACTTCCAGGTCAAACTCCACGATACTTGAAAGAAAGAGGTCCCATGTCTGCAAAGAGAGTGGCTGCCCACCTCTGCATGGGCAGACAGACAAACAGTTGCAGGAGGTGAGGAGGAAGAAGTGGTGGTGTCAGAGGGAAGACATCATCAGTTACATGGTAGCAATGACTGTCGCTCACATAGCCGATGGTGTGGACCCCATGGAGGTGGATCTACCCAAAGATGAAACAGAAATGATGGATCTGGATTTGCCTCCAGGGTGGCTTACCTGGCACTCCTCCATCATACCAGGGCTCCTGTCCACATCACCATTGACACAATGTCACAGGAGTACACAGGTAGTGCCCTACCTTTGGCCCAGCCTCTGCACATAGTGTGGGCTGGGAGGCTGACCTTCCGTGCCTTGTCAGTCTGCAGGCTCGTGTGTTCCATCTCCCTGGTATTGACCATTATTTTGTTGATGGACACAGATCTTGTGAGCACTTCCTTCCCACTCCCCACCCTCTCCCCTATCCCACTCCTTCTGAAGGGATGATATGTCCTCTACTCTGAATCTGATACCCCAAAAAAGAGGATGACACAATGTAGCTTCCACCATGTTGCTGTGCTGGGAGAAATCCCTCAGAGAGCCACCAAGGTCCCTGGGGTCTAGAGGTGGGGTTTCTTCAGCCTGAGGATGAGAAGGCTTCCCATGGGGTAGAGATTAAGCCAGATTTCCCACGTCAGCGTACCAAAAACAGCAACAAATCAAGAAGAGACATCAGAGAGACAGTTGTTTCAGAGAGAAGCATAGATCTGCCAGGAAAAAGTGCTAGCCTTCAGCATTCACAGAATCAGAGAATCTTAAGGGCTGGAAGAGACCTTGAAAGATCATCTAGTCTAACCCCCAGAGCAGGACTTTCGGCAGTAAAAAGTTGTAAAAAGTGAATAAATATTGAATATTAATGAAGATAGACTTTATTATTTCTTCCCTATTACTCTTTTGGGGGCTACTTAAGTCAATTTTAGACATTCTTTTCCAGTAACCAGCACTTAAAAAACAACCCAATGAGCCTATATTAATTTGATATTTGCTTTATAATTAATCATAACGTTATCTACAAAAAATCCTGGCATTTCTATAAAAGGTCATGTTACTGCCTCAGTTTAATTGCATGTTTGGATGTAATACATGGTTACCTTAACCAAAGCCTATCTAAACTACCTCTGTTATCTAAATTGGCACATATTCCTTCCATTAACACAAGGAAAACCCTCTAAGTGAACACAAGATATCAAAGTCGTCCAAGTGCCTTTCTGCTTCTGTCACTCTAAGTTTACACCCAGCTATAGGCCGTGTATACCATGGGAATAACCAAATTCAGGTTGTAAAAAAAATGGTATTAAGGTTTTTGTAGAGCTACTTTTAAGCTATTTCTGAAAATAGAAAACCCTTGTTGAGTTGGTCTTTAAAACTTGCAACCCAAGAAACACTACTATACATGATTCTTTTGTGTGTGTGTTAACTAACAATCTCTCTCCTTTAGTGTGAGGACTTGACTGAGTCTAGGTTTCTACTAGTGTGGTTATACTATGATGGATAGTATAATCACAAATACCAGACAGTGTAGCTGAGAGGTACTCTCAGCACTGCAGAGGGAAAAGGCAGAACCCATGTTGGGGATTTTGGGGAGATTTGGGACCTGAGATTACTTGTCATTAGTTTTTTTCCTAAAACATAATCCAATCTGTCTCAGAGAATTACAGAATTTTAAGGGTTGAAAAGGACCTTCAAAGATGATCTAGTCCAACCTCCCTGCCAGAGCAGGACCTCCTAGAGTAGACATGGAGGAAAGATTTTTAAACAGTGTTTTTAAGAGGACAAGCAGAAGAGGAAGTCAGAAGTGGAGATTCAGTAGCATTTTAATCTTGAGGAGGAGAGCTGTAGGCACAGAGTGGTAAGACCACACCAAGCAGTGGACAATGAACATACAAATATTTGCATCCATCCACTGACTTCATCACAGTGCCAACTCAGCTGAAGTGTAGTACACCCAAGGTATCCAACTTGAGCATCATGGATTTTTGCTCAGCTGCGAGAAGAAGTCAGGGTTGTTCAGTACCAAGGAACATCTGCTGCTTCCCAGTCTGTTTCTCCACGTCTCATTTGCCAAAAGGACCAAGCTATTCTTTGTGTGCTGGATGTAACACTCAAATTGTGACTTAGAGTTTCAGTCTTGAGTTCGACAGGATAAGCTCATACAGTTTCACCTCAAAAAAATGGAGGAGAAAGCAAGTCAAGAAAGGTTGTTTTCTTTTGCTTTTAGGACACAGTCTGGTTTATTAAGAGCGTGATGAATTTTTTCCGCAACTCACTGCAATGAGTTCACAGGTCTTACAACAAGGGAAGCCAGAAGCTAGCAGAGAAAGCATCAGAAGAGTCACTAACCATGATGGTGCCAAAAATTTCAGGTTTATGTGTTGAATCATGGGTTTTGTCAGTACAAAGTCTTAGGAAAAAGAAACCAAACCAAAAAATGTCTGTATTATAGGTAAAAGAACACAACGAAAAACGAAAACACTCTTCCCACCCCAACTCTTGCACCCAACAGACTTTCTGATAGCTCACCTTAAGAAGTAGTTTCTGAAATACGTATAAGAGCATGTGTCATCTTTTTACTTTTTTAGTTAGGCTATTCAACACATCCACTGTTCCCAAAGCTGACTAATGTGGGGATGTACTTCCCTGATCTTCTAGTGACAAGTTAGACAGGACTGAAGTTATCTAGACTTCAAGATAACAGCCACAGCTGCTAGTGAGGGCTTTGCTGCACAGTACTGAACTGACTTGGATCCATGGCAAGTTGCATAACAAAACAGAAAATCACCTGCACTCATCTCCAGAAATCTTGCATAACCAGAAATTTTCCTGCCTTCACCTCCTTCCAATACATTGATGACTTTTCTGTGAGCATGTAACCAGATCTGCATGAAATGATCGGTAATAGCAGCCTGGAGTAATGGAGGGAAAACCAGATTTTTTTCTCTTCCATAAAACATCAAAACATGGTTGAGACTGGCTGAACATCCAGAAATTCTTTCCATCTGATCACTGGATTTGCCAGCCATTCTAGGATGTCTTTTTCAAAAAAATGAAGATGACTTACAAAATTGTCGAGCTTGAGAAAAGACAGATACTGTTTCCAATAGGAGGGATTGAATGTATTTTAGAGTTTTACATTATCTGTTTTTCAAGTCTTATATTTAGGGATTGCTTTTCATTCCAAAAGAGTCAAAGATGCTTTATGTCTTAGCTAAAGGCCCTTGAATTTTTCTTCTTTGTTTGTTTAAATGAGACATTATCTTATTCTTAGCATTTAATATAATCCTTTTGGAGTCCATTAGATCTTGTCCAAGTTGCTGATCATGTAATATTCCAAAATACTTAAACAGAGTCCAGCAAGGATTAATAAACAAAGTATGAATGGCCAGCTTTATGGGCAAGCAAAGCATTGTGTATTTGAGGGTATTTCTTTTTCTTATATAGACAAAAGGATGGAGACAAAAACCACACTGATTGTACTTGCAGAGGGTAACTGGTTAAATTGTAACTTTTATGGTAAGTGGCTTTTTAATGATGAAACTGAGAGGGAGAAAAACAAGTGATGTACAGTCTTCAATGATTTTCCAAATTGTCTCTGGTCAGGATTTGTGTCTGTGCACGTCAATCAGAATGAAAACTGATAGGTATGATTACTTACTAAATTTGATGTTTTGTGTAGCAGCTACAGATGGCAGTGACAAAATTCTGTCATATTTCTCTGCTCTGTATGTACACTTGGCAAAACCTCAAGAAAAAAAAAACAAAAGAGCATTTGCAGAGTCTGTACTGTGTGTGCTTAGCAAATTTGAACCTTGAACAATTAGAGATGTGGCCAATAAGAATGAAAGCTGCTGCATATATATACATGCTGCACATAAATGCTGCACAGAATGAGCAAAACATATTTGCCATGTGCAGAAGTCATAGATGGAAAGTGTGTGATGAAACAACCATCAAATAAGAAATCTGACATCATTTTTCCTACCTTTGGCACTGGAGTTTGTCAATGTGTCCTTTGTTGGGAAAGCGCTTTAATGTCAAAAAGACAACCAACATTTTAAGCCCTCAACTTACTAAGGTTATTGCCTCTCAGATGGCAGAATACAACTGACAGTCTCTGCTCTGCTGAATGCAACCAAATTGCCCAGCTTGAACCAAAAGCAAAACCACATACCTCATAAGCAGTCACCAAACCCTCAGACTTGGGTCCTCCAGTTAAACCAGGCCTGTCCTCGCACTTCACTGTGCCCATCACCTCTTAATGCCTAGCAGGATCACATCAGTGCTTAAAATCATTTGTCATCACACATAATCATCTGATGATACCAGATATCAGCAGCCCTTCTGCACTGGATCCTTCACTGCTTAGCAATTGCAGTTAAGCTCAGCCTGGACTGACACCAGTTTCTTGGAGACACAGTTGCTGTGGTGGCAGGGCACACAGTCCTGTTCTACACTTGTGACAGACTGCATCTCTGCATCCAGCAGCTTAGGAATTGAACTGCTTTTGGCCTGCACCTCCCACTTCTGGGAGCAATATCCCACTCATGGTGGGCTCCACCAACCCACCTCTGAAATCTGCCAGACTTCCAAGTCATGGGGATCCAAGGCTGAACCAGTCAAGCAGCCTGGCAAACGGGAAGAAACATCACTTCTGTGTCAGTTTAGCCAGAGGACAAAGACAGAAGGTAAGGCTGAGTTACTGCTGTGGGACAAGAGGAGCTGGAAAAGGGGAAAACCCCACGATAGGTGCAAAGGAGAGGCCAAATGTTAAGAATGTCATGCTTTTAGGTTCTCTGGAGAAGGAAGAAGCTTAATACAAAATAAAGGTATTTATTTTTTCTAGGTTACTCTTTGTGGCTTTCTATAACAGGAACATTGATACATACAATGTATACAGTATATTACATAGGCCATGCTTTTTCCTCATCCCCTGCTTTCCTAGATGTATTTTTCATTGACTCATAGAATAGCTTGTGTTGCATGGGGCCTTAATGATCATCTACTTCCAAATCCCCTGCCATGGGTAGTGACACTTTCTACTAGACCAGGTTGTTCTAGGTGATCTGTTTTAGTGTTTCATCACCCTCACAGTGAAGAGCTTCTTCCTAACGTCTATTCTAAATCTACCTTCTTTCAATCTGATTCAATTAGTCCTTATCCTATCACAACAGACCCTACTAATAAGTCCCTCTCTAGCTTTCTTGTAGCCCCCTTTAAGTACTGGAAGGCTGTTACAAGGTCTCTCCAGAGCCTCTGGACTCGCTCCAACAAGTCCGTGTCCTTCTTATGTTGAGGTTCTCAGAGCTGAACAAAGTGCTCCAGGAAGAAGGTCTCATGGGACTAGAGCAGAGGGGCAGAATCACCTCCCTTGACCTGCCAGCCATGCTCCATTTGACACAGCCCAGTATACAGCAATAACAGACCATGTTGAGCTTCTTCCCTAAGTCTTTCTACTTAGAGCTACTCTCAGTTTATTCTCTGCCCAAACTGTATTTGTGGTTAGAATTGACCCAATCCATGGACAGTGAGGATAAAAAGTCAACCCTGTAAATGTAGCGCTAGCTTTTATTCAGTCCTTCCCAAGGAAACCAGATGGCCACTTCAATCAGACTATTTTTTGTCAGACAGATTTATAAGGGAAAGGTTTACCTCAAATGACCTTACACTAAAGATGTAATGCACTCCCCTCTGCCCTTGAGCTTTGTACAAGCAGATTTCTATATAAGTAATCAAGCCCAGATCCAGGTGTTGACACCTATAGAGAATTATTTCAGAGCATAACAGACACTGCTTTATGCATAGAAATTATCTAACCTGAGTGCTTGAAATAAACTTATGTTTCTAAGATTTAGTATTAGTAACTTTTCCATAGGAAAGGTAATATTTCAATTGGCAATTACTAGTTGCAAATAAAATACTACAGCTGGAAAAATATACATACTGGAATCCACAAAATTCCCATGAAAACAAGAGAGGAAGTCTTCTCCTAGTTTGAAGCTGTATGTGGAAAAGACATTAGATACTGTCATAATCTGAATTGAAGCCCGATATCTTTACCCTGTGATTCATGTGGAAAAACAGCGACTTAACGGGAAAAAATAATGTCTACATGAGCAATCTTCAGCTTTTTATTTCAGCTTCTCAGAATGTGGAACTTTAGGTACTGCAGAGGAGCACATCACTAGAAAATTCAGCCTAGAAATGTTAGTTTAAGGAGTCTATCCTATAGAAACATATTACATGTGATTTTATTTTTCTTCCTTTCACTCATAGCAGGATTTTAAGGTCATTGAGATCACGAGGAAAGAGAATGAATACAAAATCTTTGGACATGGTTAAGGTTTACTTAAACCCTAGATAAAGATCTCAATTTAGAGACCTTCTCATATCCATTCATGAGGTACTTGGCAGTCAGTATCTCATCCAATAAATTGCCAGAAGATAGTCCACAAATTCACATACCGCTTTGATTTTATTTCCCAACAGTCTCGGGAGAAGTGATAGATCTCCTGACTTTATATAAGAGAGCACATGCTCTATACTGCATGAACATTACAAAGAAGAACTGGAGTCTGACCAGCAATTCTACTAAGTAACCAACAGCCCAAATCAATTTACTTCAGTAAGTTCTGTGGTCACATATTTGCAGCCTGTGGACAACTCGTGACTAGTAAAAGCAGTGAAATGAAATGTATACTATTTGGGGGGGTAGAAGAACACAAAACTATTGTGGTAACTAAACAAAATCACAGAATTAAAGAGTCACAAAATCTTACGAGTTGGAAGGGACCTTGAAAGATCATCAAGTCCAATATCCCTGCCAGAGCAGGGTCACCTAGAGTAGGTCACACAGGAACTCATCCAGGTGAGCTTTGAATGCTTGCAGAGAAGGAGACTCCACAATCAATCTGGGCAGCCTATGCCAGTGCTCCCTCATCTGAACAGGGAAGAAGTTTTTCCTTCACTGAGAAGAGCCTGCCTCCATCCTCCTGACACCTGCCCTTTACATATTTGTAAACATGAATGAGGTCACCCCTCAGTCTCCTCCAAGCTGAAGAGCCCCAGCTCCCTCAGCCTTTCAGCACAAGGCAGATGCTCCACTCCCTTCAGCATCTCTGTGGCCCTGCACTGAACTCTCTCCAGCAGCTCGCTGTCCTTGAACTGAGGGGCCCAAGACTGGACACAATATTCCAGGTGTGGTCTCACAAAGGCAGAGTAGAGGGGGAGCAGAACCTCTCTCAACCTACTGCCCACAGCCCTTCTAATCCACCCCAGGATGCCATTGGCCTTCTTGGCCATGAGGATACATTACTGACTCATACTCATCCTCCTGTCCACCAGGACCCCCAGGTCCCTTTCCCCTACACCACTCTCTAACAGTTCATTCCCCAATCTGTACTGGTACGTGGGGTTATTCTTTCCCAGATGCAAGACTCTACACTTGCCCTTGTTGAATTTCATAATTGTGTGCCAAGCACACTGAGATCTGGAACATATGCCTGGGATTGCCCTGAGCAAACCTCTGTAATTCTTACTGCAATTTACATATATCATGCAGTGTTAGCAGCCAAGGCCTAAAGATGAGAACAAATCTCCAAGGACTTAAAAGTGACGAAAGAGTAATCTGATACCAGAGGGTTCCTCTACTAAAGCCAGCATCATCAGCAAAGAGTGCACAAATCTTGAAAAGGGCTTTTATGGGAGTGAGATGTCCTCCCAGTAGTTTCCATTCTTTAATCTGGCTCTGTCAGGTCATGAGACTCTGTAGTCCTATTTTTTTTTTTTTTTTTAAATACATAGTTGGTTACTAGTTCTTGGAGTCAAGGGCTGTGAGGGGAACAACAGATTAAACAGGTATTGCACGTATTAGAAATGAACCAATTCTGCTGCAATAGTTTCAAACTCTGCTGAAATATCTAAGAAGGAGGTAAAAAAAATATTTCTATTGAGTGATCAGGGCTCCCAGCATAGCTGGAAGTTAAAATGCAATGTGAAATATGTGTCCCAGATGAGACTCCACAGAGCCCCATGAACTACATCCACTCCTCAGAGTAGCAGCCTCAATTTGTTGTTCACGGGTTACTAATAATTTTTCTTTCTTCACAATCTTTTTCAGAGACCCTGAAACACAGAATAATGGTGCAGAAGTGAAAAAAAAAAAACACAAAACAATCCAAAATCACCAACTCACCTCAAATTCTTTTTGTCACAATTGCAGCCCCCCAAAATAAACTGGAGAGGAATATTTAGCTTCCAGACACACCAGAACCATCCGAAGACACTGTGAGGGACATGGCAGTAGAGCTGGAGGAGAAGAGTTTGTTACTGAGTTGTACCAGGCAAGGTGGAAATGATGAGAAGAGGCTAAAAATTATTTCAAGGCAGAAAAACAACAAAAGGGAGTGCAAGAGGTGGGAGAGAAAAGGATAGGAATTTATTGTACTGTTTTGGTGGAGCTAATGGTAAGGACAAGATTTGGGATGTATTTAAAGAATTACTGTTTTAAGAAAGTGTCTGTGGGAAGTCACAGAGGGAAGATAGCAAAGCATTTTCAAAAGCAAGATATGGTGCAGGAAGCAAATCCTCCAGTACCTGTACACATGAAGCAGGTCTGCAGGACTGAGCTTCAATATACCAATTCTCACACCAACATAGTTCAAAAGAAAGAACAAACATTAAGACAAGGAATGAGCCACCTTGATGTCATCAGCGCAGCCTTCCCTCGCTTAGTCCTCTGCTTCTGGATTTTACATCACTTCTTTCTCTTCTGCTGGGAAAGAATCAGCTCAAGACAGTAGGTGCTGCAACACTGCACACACGCAAGGCCTCCCTCCTTGCAGCCAGACATCAATTGCTGTAGTCATGTCAAGGAGATAACTACACACTAAAAGTCACAATCTAGAGTCATGGAAAAGCAAAAACCTGACAATAATGTTTGATTCACTTCTACCATTATTTTTTTCTCAGTGCTTTAAGTAAAATGCTTACACCCTAAACCAGCCTCATGAAGTTTCCAGAACCATCTCAAAGGTTCAGAAGCACTGAAATTCCATGGGGCAAACAAACTTGCTGGCTTGAAGAATTCTTCACTCTGCAAGTCTTTTCTTTCTGCATCTGCAGCGTCAAGTTTTTAAACAGAAATCTTTCCACTCTTCACCTCCTGGCCAGATCCTGATAAGATATACCCGCCCTTGGCACACATTGTTTCCTGTGGGTTTGAGAGAGTAAATGCTGATCATCTGTCAGTTTTGCAATATGATTGATCTCCTTCTGCCTGGTCCTGGAGGGGAGGTGTGGGACATTTGCTCTCAGCTGCCCAGTCAGTCAGGGAGGGCAGAAGACTCCAGGAGCAGAGGAGCTAACACAAAACAACTTTCTCCACTCCACTTGAAGGATTTTCTACAAGAAAATACGTCAGATAATTGTTTGCTCTGGCTGTGATTGTACAATAAAGAAGAGTTTAAGGACAGCGGATCCTGCCTTTGGGCAAGGGGGACATGCAAAATATTCTTGATCACTCTTCCCATCCATTTTCTCTGATAAAGGGATTACACAGACTGACAGTTTTAGAGTTGCACGCTATTAGCACACACACTCCCTCAGTTCTAGGAACAGTCTACATAAAGGCCCTTGGCATCTTCAACTACTCTGCATCCTGCTGTGCTCCATCAGATTCAGATATTCCCAACATTAAGCTGATACCCCTGGGGAGGAGCTGAACAATCCAGCAGCCATGCCAGGTACTCGCAGGCTGTGATGCAGTTTCTGTACTCTCCCCAAACCACCCAGCTCACTAGCGGGGAGAATGTAGGTAGACAGCACCACGTGGGAGGGGGTCAAAGTCTTTAGTACTCCCCTGGAAATGCTTCCACAGACACAATGCTTTCTTGCTAGGAAGTTAAAAACCTCTGCGTGGTCTTTGTGAAAGCAGGGATCTGACAGCAGACATCCTTTTGTGGATTATTGCCAAAAATAAGATGCCTGTAAAGCAAGCCAGTCAGTGTCCGCTGGGGAAAGAAATCCCCCTACCTTTCATGAGAAGTTAATAAATGTCAGAGAAAAAATGTGAAGACATAATAATGACTGCAAGGATTAACTTTCTCTTACAGCAGCAGGGCCAGATTATATATTGGAGATACATTTTTTCCTATTTGTGGTTTGAGTTTGTTGAGTTTTTTTCCATAAAAATAGGTAATTCAAGAGTTATGAATGGGAGGCAAAGTGAGGGGGGGAAAAAATCATTTTGACACACAAAATTAAACTTCAGCATCAAAAAGGTTGGATTTAGCACAAAGGAGAAAAGAGTATTTCACACAGATGCTGCAAAAAAGAAAGTCACTGAAGAATAATGAAGAAATAAATGGGATTAGTACACAAGGTGTAAATAGGGAGGAAGTTTGGGCCATAACAGATTTATGAGAAACGTACATTTGCTCTTCCTTTGCCCCTAGATGTGTTTTATGAAGAAATAAAACCTGTGATTTCCATTATAGTAATGATATTAAGGCTTTTGACATTTCATAGTCTAAATATTTATCTGGAGCTGTGTGGTAAATTTGTTTTGAAATAGCATGTGTTTTATGTCTTTCAAGGTGAATAGGAAGTGACAGAACAGCGAAGAAACTTCTCGAAGAGTTTTCACTCATAGCCCTCCAGAGACTCCTTCCCTCAGGGACAGGAAAGGCTGTATATGCTAACTCTGCAGACAATATGCTGAGTCTGCAGTTTTTAGTGATGAGCAGAGGAAGTCCCTACAGACAGCTTCACTGGCATATGCTTCCTTCCTTCGAGCATGAGACAGCTAGAGAAGAGGACTTGGTTTCGCACAGAAGCCACTGAATTGCAACTGAATAGGCCTTAGCTAAGTGGCCTTTTAAATCACATAATTAAATGCAGTGAAGAAAAACTTAAAACACATTATCCAGACTTTATATGCCCACAACCACATGTGCAAGCACATACACGTGCTCACACTGCCAGAAGAAACTTGCTATTTCAAAACAAATTTACCACACAGCTCCAGATAAATATTTAGACTATGAAATGTCAAAAGCCTTAATATCATTATTATAATGGAAACACAGGTTTTATTTCTTCATTAACCTCTTTTTTTTTTAAGTCAAGGCATATTTGAAATAATTTTTCCTGTTTTGAGTGGAATAAAATGCCTCAAATAAAGTTAAGACAAAATGAATTGTGTAATTAGCATTAAATCCAATGTGTTGAGCCAAATTTTTCCCCATCCCCAATCCCTTCTCTTCAAGTGTACATCTTCTAATATGCTTCCTGTCCCTATCTGTTTCTTGGGTTTTGTCCTAGAACCAAAAAAGAAATGCTTTCCTGACCAAGCTCTCCACTTATTCACTGTCCCCACTCCTGACAGGGGCCAGCCATAACCAGGGGTATACTCCAAGAGTATCTGAGACCCTCAGCTCTGCAGCACACCTCCATTTCCTTTAGTCATTCTCTTTCCCAGCATACAAGGGGATGTACTGGTTTATTTGAAGTCTGCAGCTGGGCACCAAGACGGGAGGAGGTGTCTTTGAATTGCTCTGGTGAATAGATCCAAAACCAGTGCATCCTGAGAACCCCATGGTCAATGGGGACTGCTTCTGCAGTATAGCGTGGGCAAGGCATGAAGAAAGATTAGAGCTTCTGTTATGGTCAGTATAAGAGACTAGGCAGGCCTACCTGAACACCATGGCCACTTTAGGTCCTATCATAAGCAGTGTATGAAATCCCATATCCCGTATTCCCACCCAGTAACACCTAGCTTCTTCCTACAGCTCCACCAAAATCCATTTCTCCTTCGTAAGCAGAAAGTTGGCATAATCTGGCTTTGTTGTAAAAAAGATTTAAGAAGCTACTTTTCCCCTAGAGCACACTCAGCAAATCAGATGTGCACCATGGCTACTGCACGGGTCAAAGCCAACTGTGTGGCCATTCTCTGCTAGGCCACCATTCCAGGCTCTTGCCAGTGTCCTGCAAGGGCTGTAGATATTGAGGATGGATTCTGCCTACAAAGCTTTGAGGTGAACAGGAGTAAATATCAAAGGAAGCAAGCTCTGTAGTCTATTTTGCAAGCCTCCTTCAGACCCAAGGGGACAGGGCAGGAGGCTTCCCCCAGCCCACGTGGCCATTACTCTCATACGTCCAAAGGAGGAATTAGAAATGACATCAACACTATTTTATGTAGGAAGGAGTCTGAGGCATGAGCTGGTCTTCATGAACCACAGCTTAGACCAGTATGAGAAGGACTTTCTCTGTGATGGGCTGGACAGACCTCTGATTTGTGAAGTAGTTGCTCCTCAGGAAATTAGTGGAGGTTTGGTTTATGTTTTTCTTTATTATTATTTGCCAGTTTTTGCTTTTACCATGTCTAGAAAAAAAAAAAAAAAGGGATCTAAAATCAGTGGTGCAAAACAAATATGTCTGAGACCAACCTTTCAAAATAAGAGTGCTGCTGTCTATTGCACAACCAAAATGAGCAATATTTGAAATACTTCTCAAAAAACATTAACACTTTTGTGGTGTGTTTTTTAAACTGTACCTAAACAATGGATTCATTTAGAAATCCATATGCCTCTCAAAGATTAAATAAAGTTCTTATTTGACTAAGTTTTTTATATTTGTTGCCAAGATTTCAGGTAAAATGTTTGGTAATGTTTATCATAACAACAGACATAAGCCAAACCACCCCCAAAGCATTACCTTATCCTTTGGAGGTGGAGGAGGAGGGGTGTGGTGGTGGTGGGGAAATAATGTCTTAAAGAAATGGCTCATATTAGCTAGCAATCGTAATGTGAAGAACTGCATGTAGTAGATCACTCCCAGGCCCTCCTTTCTTGCCTTTTGGACTCACCGAGTTTCCAGTGGGCTTTTTACAGCTGAATTATAAACCCTGAAAACAGGGAACGATGATGGAAACACAAGCTACCCCATAACTACAGTCTACAGCTCTCAGGGGTGCTGCCATAATCACAGACTTACCAGCTGAGTTTCAAATTATTCTATTGAATTACAGAAAAGGCTGCTACTAGGCTGCCCTCCTCTCGACCTCATTATATACAGTTGCCATCATTAAACCCTCTGGCAACTTTTGTCTATAAACTGCTTAGCATATCAAGATTTTTCTGAACACTGCAATTTGATATGCTCAGGAGATAATGCACATACAGTGAGACCGTGTGTCCCAGGATAATGATTTTCTGTTGTCAGTTTAGGACAGAGACAGTGTAGATTTATGACAGTGAGTGTTTTGGGGAGCTAGATTCAACAGTCAACTGGTGGTGGTAGCCTTGCAGAGTAATCTATGCTTGTTAAGAACATTCCTGAGCTTGATGCATTTGTGTAGTAGCCAGCCTAATTTGAAAAAAAAAAAACCAAAACAAAACCAAAAACAAAACAAACCCAAAACTGTGTTATCACCTTCGTACATGCAAAAAGCAACAAACACAGTCAGGGCATTCACTCATTTTGGTGAAGCTCTTTCAAGAGGTGCAAAGTACAGACGCGGCTTCTTCAGCACGCTTACAACTTCTGTCTCTGCCGTCACTTAACATTGGTGCACATAAACTCCACAGTTGTTTAATTTCACGTCCTGAAGTGATTGCTGTATCAAGATTGAGAGGAGACAAATGCACTTGTTTTGGCATTGACTGTAGAGAAAGAGGACTGATTCAGTTCTAAGTGTCAAAAGAATGTATTGCATCAAGCATACAGCTTTTTACGAGAGAAAGTGAGTTCAGTTATTCATGAAGGCAAGCTGAGATTTTGAAATGACAGTCTTAGGCAAGTGAACATATTCACGGAATTCAACAATATTTCACAAAGTTGCCTCTTTGGGAACACTTTTTTGAGTGTATATTCCATTTCTTAGGAAAGCAAAAGCATGCTTTAAGCAAACGAGTTGACTTACAGAGAGACAGAAAAAGAATAAACTCATTGAAACATCAACTCAGAGAAGCTCTAAGGGAAGGGACTTGCACAGGGGTGTTTGCACAGTGCCTGGTACAATGGGTCCTAACCTGGTCATGCCCTTTGGTTGCTATTGCAGAACAAACATTTGACAACAAAGAACTAGCAAGTAATGCTAAGGTCAAGCTCAGTATTGTATGATTCCTGCATGCCTCCTCGATCACTGAGGTAGCTGCTAACACTACATCCAAAGGCTGGCTAAAGCCAAAGGAAAAATGTCCTGTTGGATATGCCAGTTTTTGCTCAGGTGTGGGGTGTATCAGACAGAATTTCATCGAGTGCATCTCATTCATGGGTATTCCCACTCCTGTGGGAGAACATATCTGGGGTGATGGAAGATTGTCATCCCATAGGAAGGGCTCCCACACAAAAGTCTCCAGAGTCCAAAGAGTGAGCTCTTGACAGTGCAGAATATCTATCTGCTTTATGCTGCTTCTAGAGGATACCCTCTGAGCAGTTAAAGAGCACAGTTTAACAAATACTTCCACGTGCAGTGGTCAGTCATGTGCACCCATGTCAACTAAAATGCAAGCCATGCACCACGTAATCTGCAGCAAAGATGATGGCTGCCCACAAAACTCTGGAAAACCAGTGTATCATGTTCAGTACTGAGCCCAATACTGTGTGTGCACTTCACAGGAAGATTGCCAGTAGTTCCTCACCAGCATTTGAAGCCCTTTCTTCTTTGTTCTTAGTAGATTAACTTTGGAATGATCACCAGTCTGGCTTTTGGTTGTCTTTATGCGAGTGACAGCAATAGTCTAATACAAGGCAGATGCTGCTTCCCTCATATAAGTAGAAAACAGAGATAATCTTCCTGGGATCAGAGAATGGCAGGCAATAAGCATTGTCTGTAAGACCCTGGAGACAAACCTTGGGCTGTCTAGGTTTGGGTAAAATTTGGTTAGCTTCATGTTCTTGGGACTTCTGTGACTTTTTAATAACTTTATGAAATGTGGCACGTCTAAAGACCAATGGTGGCTGCAAGGAATCAGAGACTGTTCCCCAAGCATCTAGCGCACAGCAAGAATGCCTCTGTGCAGACCCATAGGGGCCCATAACTTCAGCAAAAAAAAACAAGCAGAGAGAGTTTGGCAGGCCAGAAAATCCTGCCTGAAATATTTGACATTACTGGTGACAGAGGGTTGGGAAGAAATAAAAAGCACATCGGAAAGCTCAACCTAAAAAAAATGTGCAATTCAATTTTATAGTTCCATAAAAAATGCAAAAGAGCAGTTCACAGCTGGCAATAAGGAAGGCCCAAGCTCTTGGTTTCACTTCTGCCACTAGCTGACATTTATAGGATTACTTATAAACAGCACTTACATAAATCAGTGGAGTCACAGTTCACACCACTATTGCAATGCAGACAACTAGCATGTATTTGTTGTTTCCTAAATGACAAAGCCTGAGTTGGGGAAAAGAGAAGTATATGCTTCTCCAGGCAGTAATTTAGCCCAAAGCAAAGTGTCTGGTTTGCAAAGAGTATGAACAGACTGCTACAACCCAAATAAAAGCAATAAGCTGAGGATGAGGTTATCTACTAGTCTGGATGCTAACACTTTTAATAAATACCTTGCAGTGCATTTTTTCCCTGATATAATCATAATTGTTACTCTGCTAAATTTTTAGTTAATTTTGCTCTTATTCTGCACTTCCTGAGTTGTTCAAGTAACTGTTTTTACAAGCCTGCGTGAATATTTCCCCATCATGAAGAACTGCTAGTGGAGAACCTGGCTTGAAATATTTCTGAAGAGATCCCTGTTGACACAGAGATGTCCCATACCTCTTGCTAAACCTCACCTAAAGACCCATCTAGCAGGGATCAGTAGAATTACAGAAAGTCTGAAGAGCATGGTGCTGGTTCCTCCACTTCTGCTGCAAGAATCAAGATGAGAAGGCAGCAGAGAAACAAACAGAATAGCAATGCAGAAGCAAGAGAAATTACTCAAGATCAAAACATTTCAAGAACCCACCAAATCCGTGCCTGTACTTTTTCCTCACAGCATGAGTTTAAATGAAGAATGGTTGCAATAACAGAAAGATTTCCTTGCAATCGCTTTTCCATATCAAAATATGCTGCAGGAACTCCATGAATGTCTTGGATTGAGAAACCGACTCAAGCAAAGGAGTCACAGTTAAACTGTAGGCCATGCAGTCATCGTGGAGTGCTCTTCAAGTACACTTTCTCTAAGGAATATGTTACATTCCCTGAGAGTAAAATCATTGCAGAGCCATGTTCATCTGCATCAGGAATGCCTGTCTAGGCTCTCCAGTCACCTCTCATCAATGTCATTGTAAAGGCGAAGGAATAACCAGATACACACACTGACAAGGGTGAGTCGGATGTCTCCAAAATATATTCATTGTCTGCTGTCTTTGGCTGTGATTTTAGAAGTAATTCTGTTCTACACTCTCCAAGAGATTAGCTGAAGAAAGCCTGTGTAGGTTAGATAGAGAGACTTTAACTTTTTAAAAGCACCAGCTGCCTTCGATTCTTCCACTTTCAGAAAAGCAAACATAAATTGTCAGGAGAGTTGCTCATCCAGAAGAGTTGTTCATCTCCAAGTCCAAAAGCATGCTTAAGCATGCTATCAGAAAGCAGGAATTTATGCTCTCAAAGCCATTATGAGAACGTATGGGCTGTTTTTACCATGGATAATATCCAAGTTTTGCACACAATAATATTTAGGTGTGTATTTAGGACATAGTTTTTTTCACCCAAACAATGCAAAAGGAAAATTTTCTGGCATGTACTGGCATTGTACATCCTGATGAAACAGCAGCCACATGAAATGGAATTGTGCATCCACAAAACAATAATTCTGAACAGCCCAAGGCTATGTAAGTGTGTAGGAGGTGAGTCATGTGCATCGTTGTTTTATCAGGGCTCTGAAGGCTTAGCATTTCCTCTCTAAAGCACAGATTTGTTCTTTGTGGTCTTGCTTTTTATGTGTGGACTACAGCCCCACATTCAGAGTTGCTTCTGACACACTTATATAGATATTTGAAGTAACTGCTGCAAAACTACACCAGCTCCAACTCAATGGTGCACAGCTATAGACTGTGCTTTACCTAAGTGCATATGGCCACGTGCACTGAATTTTGCTGAAAACATATAAATGAAAGTGGGGGAGGATGCTTGGTGGCAGTTTCAGGAAGGCACGACCAGATCCATAGAAACAGCTGAGAACAAGGTAGATGACGACTGTGCTACAAAAATCTCTGCAAAGGTTTCATGGGCGTTTCCCAAGAGCAGGTTTATAAAAATGAACTCAGCGCTACTAATTATTAATTATTAATTGCTTTTCAGGGCTGCAGATCTGTTTACTCGAGGATACAGAGTAGCTTACACTCAGCTTCTTTCCTGGGTGGAGGGGTTCCTGGGGAGCTTTTTTTAAACGCAATAAAATAAAGATGTGCTGCTGCAGCCAAGCGAAACGGCAGACTGTTACTTACCTTCACAAGTAAGAGCTTCCCTGTTCAGACTCATTTTAGCAGAGTGAACACAAGTTAAAGACCTGAGCTATTTCTCCTCACCTACTTTAATCTATTAGCATGTCCTCCAACTTTCCACAGCGTTGTCACTCAAGGGATTCCCATTCTTACATCTTGCTTTTGACCCCACTCTTCCTCGGTCCTCCTTAAAACCACAATGTACTAAAATGCAGCATTCATCTGGATGTGTCCCATCTTTTTCCTCCTGGCTTTGGGAAGGAGGACACATAATGCTCCAGGTACTACCTCAACTGGTGTTGATCTCTCACAAAAAAATTCCCCAAAACGTAATCACAGAAACTGTAATTAACTCACTCCAAAGCACAACAGCATCCATCCAGGCTTGAATTCTGAGAGACAAGCAAAGGCATTTGGATTTAGGTGGTTTCCAATCCCCTGATTTCCATCTGTGTCTTTGGGCTTTGCAGCCGTCTTTGTCAAAGTGCCTAAAAATATTTTCTAACCGAGCCAGTTAAGAGGAGGAAACGTTAGGCCACGTCCCCCTCCCTTTCCTGGCAGTAACATGGGAGGAAAGGCGGTGCCGCAGAGCCAGGGGTGCCGAGCGCGTCCCTCTCTCCCAGCCAGGCCAGACAACCCTCCATCCCATCACATCCCATCCCATGGCCAGCAAGTTTCAAAAGAGGCAGTGTGCAGAAGGCATTTAGCAAGGGGGCTGCTCCCACGTGTGGAAAAACGAGCAGCCCTAGCAGCTTGTTTGTTTGTTTGTTTTTACAGGGAAATACAGGTTCACTCATCATTACAATCAGTACATTCATGCTCACCCTTAGCCCCTGTGAGCCTTCCAAGCCCAGCACTGGGGATGAATGAGCCTAGTAAGAGCTGCACAGTCTTAGTCAATGTTTCTCAAATCTAGGTCAGTCTGAGGCACCCTGGTTGAAAAAGTATTGCCATAAGCATTGTAGATTAATATTTTATATTCCCTTGAAGTGCCTTTTGAGGAAATTAGCCTTCATTACAGAGGCATCTCCCCTGTAAACACAGCAAACAGAAAATACCTCTGCTGACAAGGACAGCATTGTGGGGTAGCGAAGGAGAGTAAATGTTGAATCTGCAAGGAAGAACTGGACTGATTCAGCAGCTGAAGCAAACGGGCACGTGCAGCCTCGCTCACCAGCAGCTCTCTCAGCTGCAGCACCTGCAGCATCCATCCACTGTAGACAGCCTGGCCTTTACACCTGGGGAGCAGCACCCCATTGTCCCCTGGACCTACTGAAACAGGAAGGTGGAAGCATTGGCCCCTACCACATACATCTCAAGGGCATCGGGACCCTCATCTTCATGACACCATACTGGCTTGCTATTCACAGGTCACTGGCATCACAAAATGATCCCCAGCATCTAAACTGCGAAGGCAGCAAGAATGTGGGACTGCTGGGGCACTGTGTTAGTTTTTCGAACGATTTTGCACAGCCAGACCAGCACTGAAGCGCGTCTTTTTGGCACTGGCTGGGGAGGATCCTCTGCAGCTGAGTGCAGCCAGTCAAACTCGTCTGGCACGAGGCAGGGCTTTTCAAAAGCTCTTGTGCTCCAATCGGAAAGCGGCCGAACGCGGCTCTTCTCAGAAAAGTGCTGCCCTTGTCTTTTTTTTAATGAAAGCGAACTTGGTATTCAGCAGGAGCAGGCCAGAGCTATTTCAGACACGGAAGACAGCAGACACAAATCAATAGAAAAAAATAACTTCTTTTTATTTACAAAAAAAAAATCCAAATATTGGATGCTGTAAACAAAATTCACAATCTGTTCCCTCTAGAGTCTGTTTTCCATCAGCTCTTTTTCTGTCTGTGACAAAGCCTATAGTCAAAACGTTCCAAAAGAGCAATCCAAGGAGCAGTTTGCTGCAACAGGATGCCTTGCAGAAGGCAACAGTTGTAAGGAAATCTGAGGGAAAGCAAATCTGCACAGACTCCTACAGACTGCAGGAGCCTGCAGTGCCTTAGCCAAGCCGTCTCTTGAAATTTGCAGGCTTTTATTTATTTTTTATTATTATTTTTTTAAACTATTTATTTTGTTAACAAACCATTATTACAACAGCAAAACAGTACACCAATTTTCTTTCTTTCAAGGGAAACTCTCTGCGTAAAGAAAACCACACAAAATAATATATTCAAATAGGAGTAGAATATGCAAATGCAGGTTTGTTTTTTTTTNGGCCAGCAAGTTTCAAAAGAGGCAGTGTGCAGAAGGCATTTAGCAAGGGGGCTGCTCCCACGTGTGGAAAAACGAGCAGCCCTAGCAGCTTGTTTGTTTGTTTGTTTTTACAGGGAAATACAGGTTCACTCATCATTACAATCAGTACATTCATGCTCACCCTTAGCCCCTGTGAGCCTTCCAAGCCCAGCACTGGGGATGAATGAGCCTAGTAAGAGCTGCACAGTCTTAGTCAATGTTTCTCAAATCTAGGTCAGTCTGAGGCACCCTGGTTGAAAAAGTATTGCCATAAGCATTGTAGATTAATATTTTATATTCCCTTGAAGGAAATTAGCCTTCATTACAGAGGCATCTCCCCTGTAAACACAGCAAACAGAAAATACCTCTGCTGACAAGGACAGCATTGTGGGGTAGCGAAGGAGAGTAAATGTTGAATCTGCAAGGAAGAACTGGACTGATTCAGCAGCTGAAGCAAACGGGCACGTGCAGCCTCGCTCACCAGCAGCTCTCTCAGCTGCAGCACCTGCAGCATCCATCCACTGTAGACAGCCTGGCCTTTACACCTGGGGAGCAGCACCCCATTGTCCCCTGGACCTACTGAAACAGGAAGGTGGAAGCATTGGCCCCTACCACATACATCTCAAGGGCATCGGGACCCTCATCTTCATGACACCATACTGGCTTGCTATTCACAGGTCACTGGCATCACAAAATGATCCCCAGCATCTAAACTGCGAAGGCAGCAAGAATGTGGGACTGCTGGGGCACTGTGTTAGTTTTTCGAACGATTTTGCACAGCCAGACCAGCACTGAAGCGCGTCTTTTTGGCACTGGCTGGGGAGGATCCTCTGCAGCTGAGTGCAGCCAGTCAAACTCGTCTGGCACGAGGCAGGGCTTTTCAAAAGCTCTTGTGCTCCAATCGGAAAGCGGCCGAACGCGGCTCTTCTCAGAAAAGTGCTGCCCTTGTCTTTTTTTTAATGAAAGCGAACTTGGTATTCAGCAGGAGCAGGCCAGAGCTATTTCAGACACGGAAGACAGCAGACACAAATCAATAGAAAAAAATAACTTCTTTTTATTTACAAAAAAAAAATCCAAATATTGGATGCTGTAAACAAAATTCACAATCTGTTCCCTCTAGAGTCTGTTTTCCATCAGCTCTTTTTCTGTCTGTGACAAAGCCTATAGTCAAAACGTTCCAAAAGAGCAATCCAAGGAGCAGTTTGCTGCAACAGGATGCCTTGCAGAAGGCAACAGTTGTAAGGAAATCTGAGGGAAAGCAAATCTGCACAGACTCCTACAGACTGCAGGAGCCTGCAGTGCCTTAGCCAAGCCGTCTCTTGAAATTTGCAGGCTTTTATTTATTTTTTATTATTATTTTTTTTAACTATTTATTTTGTTAACAAACCATTATTACAACAGCAAAACAGTACACCAATTTTCTTTCTTTCAAGCGAAACTCTCTGCGTAAAGAAAACCACACAAAATAATATATTCAAATAGGAGTAGAATATGCAATTGCAGGTTTGTTTTTTTTTTTTTTCCTTTTCTGTGCAGTTTTATCTAACACACTTCATTTTCTCTATTGAAAAACACACGATAAAAGCGCCTTTTCTTTTGTTTAACTGGCAGGAGCTTCTGACATGATGCAAAGCAAGCATTTAATAAGAGGTGTTTAGAAGATTTGTGTGAAGGCCTTTGTGCAAGATAAAAAAATACTTCAAGTGCAATATGAGAAATTAGAAAAATATCTTTTTTTTTGGTCTTTTAATTGCCCTTCTATTTTTAAAAGTAACATTCTTGCATTTGGAAGGACAGCTACATCTAAAGAAAAAAAAAAAAACAAAANACGATTTTGCACAGCCAGACCAGCACTGAAGCGCGTCTTTTTGGCACTGGCTGGGGAGGATCCTCTGCAGCTGAGTGCAGCCAGTCAAACTCGTCTGGCACGAGGCAGGGCTTTTCAAAAGCTCTTGTGCTCCAATCGGAAAGCGGCCGAACGCGGCTCTTCTCAGAAAAGTGCTGCCCTTGTCTTTTTTTTAATGAAAGCGAACTTGGTATTCAGCAGGAGCAGGCCAGAGCTATTTCAGACACGGAAGACAGCAGACACAAATCAATAGAAAAAAATAACTTCTTTTTATTTACAAAAAAAAAATCCAAATATTGGATGCTGTAAACAAAATTCACAATCTGTTCCCTCTAGAGTCTGTTTTCCATCAGCTCTTTTTCTGTCTGTGACAAAGCCTATAGTCAAAACGTTCCAAAAGAGCAATCCAAGGAGCAGTTTGCTGCAACAGGATGCCTTGCAGAAGGCAACAGTTGTAAGGAAATCTGAGGGAAAGCAAATCTGCACAGACTCCTACAGACTGCAGGAGCCTGCAGTGCCTTAGCCAAGCCGTCTCTTGAAATTTGCAGGCTTTTATTTATTTTTTATTATTATTTTTTTAAACTATTTATTTTGTTAACAAACCATTATTACAACAGCAAAACAGTACACCAATTTTCTTTCTTTCAAGGGAAACTCTCTGCGTAAAGAAAACCACACAAAATAATATATTCAAATAGGAGTAGAATATGCAATTGCAGGTTTGTTTTTTTTTTTTTTCCTTTTCTGTGCAGTTTTATCTAACACACTTCATTTTCTCTATTGAAAAACACACGATAAAAGCGCCTTTTCTTTTGTTTAACTGGCAGGAGCTTCTGACATGATGCAAAGCAAGCATTTAATAAGAGGTGTTTAGAAGATTTGTGTGAAGGCCTTTGTGCAAGATAAAAAATACTTCAAGTGCAATACGAGAAATTAGAAAAATATCTCTTTTTTTGGTCTTTTAATTGCCCTTCTATTTTTAAAAGTAACATTCTTGCATTTGGAAGGACAGCTACATCTAAAGAAAAAAAAACCAAAAACAAGCAAGCCATTTCAAAGCTTTTGGTTGTTTTATGATCTCTACGGTTAACCAAGTTTAGTGCCCTGTTGGTTAGCAGTAAATTCAGCTGTGGCACAAGCAGTTTTACTGTAATCAGGTCAATGTTTCTAATCAGTTCAGCCCTTTAAAAGGGGCACTGTCTCTCTCTCGCAGCACAAGTTCTAATCATATCTGATTGGATGGGAAAAAATGAAGTCTACAAGGCAAGAACGTGGTTGTTAACTTTAAAAGTACCAGTGTGCTGAAGAGGAGGGGGAAAAAAAAAAAAGTTAAAGTCAGACTTTATGGAGGGGAAGGTGTGCAAACCACAGAACTAAACCAGCTTTGAAAAGGGGTTCTTTTACTCTTGGCCTGAACTCATGCCTTCTTCCCACCTCTAACACCAGGCATCCTTTGAAGCTACCAGTCACAAATAAAACAAATGTCCACCAGTTCCACCACTTGTTAAAGAACATATGCAAAACAGATCCGGAATACTTATATAATATATATAAAAACATATTATATATGTATCAAAATGCAAACGCTGAAAAGGTGCAGTTTAGCTCAGAGCCCTGCTGCATGCACTACAAGGTTAACTAGTTGCTGTCAATTATGTAAAAAAAAAAAAAACAACCAAAAACAACAATAAAATTTGAGCTGAGATGAAGTAAATCAAAACTTTCTTTCAGGCAATGGGAAAAAAAAAAAGACTGAAAGGAAAAAAAAAAAACCACAGAATCCTTCAAAGGAAAAATACATCATGTCATGTACTATCAGCATTCTGTGGTTGTGGCACAGCAATAGATTCTCAAACCCTTTTAAAGAGCGGATGACTCATTTATTTGCTGCAAATAGTTGTGGCTACAGAAGACATACCACATTACCAGCTGATCCTATTTCCCCAGCCCTCCCCTTAGCTTCCGCTAGGAAACCCTCTCGGGAGCTGGAGGGGAGGGGAAATAGCGGGCCAGGAGCACCCAGGCTGGAGCAGGGCCTGGCAAGGGCCAAGCGATGGGAAGCCCGGCCGGAGGACACGGCCAGGGCCAGAGGAAAGGAAGGTGGGGACGAGGTCTGGCGAGCTGACCGACGCCGGGAATGGCAATGAACCAGCTTTTAACGCTTCCTGAAGGACTTGCAGGGAAGGTGCTTCAGTAAACAAATCCAGTTCCTATTAAACTGCATCCAGAACGAAAAGGACAAAAGCACGACAAAAATAGATGTACCTCGCTCGTACCGTAGGGAAAATGCACTGCTAGGCCCTCTCCACTGCCCCTGCCTCCTCCAACGCCAGACCTTGCCTGCAACCAAGCAGGGCACAGCCAGTTTTCATTCAAAAGCCTCAATTCTCTTTTTTTTCTTCTTTTTTTTTTTTTTTTTTGTTTTTTTCCCCTCGGTAAGAAAAAGCAAAATATTACAGTCAAGTGTCACTTAGTCATTAGATTTTCAAAGCCCAGCAAAGAATTTAACACCTTCAGAGATGGCACTGAAGTGAAAACAACAGCGGAGGTTGGGTTGTTTGTTTTTTCTTTTTCTCCCCCTGACGTTCTTTTGAGAGAGGAAATGAAAGTGAATAGTTATTGTTCCAATGTAAAGTGACTCCATTTAAATAAAGTACAGTACTGAAATTGTAAATGCAGTGTGACAACCAGATCAAAGATGTTTAATATTTGCATAAAAATATATATATAATATATATATATATAAAATATAATTTTAAGCAATCGTGCAACACTCTTAAAAAGGGTTCATTTCACATTTGCTAAATTCTAGTGGTCCTGGAATGCATAATGCATTCTATTAAAAATACTCCTTTAAATATTAACAATTAGTGTTCAAATCACCAACTAATACAATATTCTTTAGCTGTCAGGGGGTTTAAATAAACCTATCTTTGATCCACGTTCCACTGAATTACACATCATGGAGGTATGCAGTCACAACATTAGTGGGTTAAATGTCAAAATGGCATTACAGTACAAAATAGTTTAAAAAACAAAAGAAAACAAAACAAAACAGCTAGTCATATGGTTCTCCATCTGTGGAATTATTATGGCTCACAAGCAACCCACTGAATTACTGTAATCCTTGTTCTTGCAACCAAAGACATTATCTGAATCCCACCTTAATCCTGACTGGTTCATTTACTCCAAATTTCTCAGGTGTGGGTTAAAAAATTCACTGCAAGGTGCACACTGTCCTATGACATCCTGCTGCAAACTGGAAAACACAGAGTACTTTATTTAAACATTCCTTAACTGCTACATTTTCCTAGACCACATTAATATATATTGTGTGTGTATATATATAGATATACACCTATGACATGTACATATATACACACACAAACATATATACACACATACACACACGTACCTAGGATAATAGCACACTGACATAACATTAACTCTATACAGGCATTCGCCAAGAAAAGAAAAAAAAACAGGGCATTTCCTCCACCACTTATTCACAAGCTTATGTAGTATTTTTGTTTTTGTTATTTTTAATCCTCGTGTCCCTGATAAAATAAAATGCATGGTTAAACCACAAAACTATAGATTTTTTTTTCCTCACTTCAAATTTTATGAAGGCATCAGGCACTTTTGATTACTGTTGGTGTGTACAAATATAGCAACATCTTTCTTTTCTTTTATATATATATTTTTATATATATATATATATATATACTCTACTGTATCTTCTTTGCTCGGATAACTTATTTGCGAAGTCTTTGGTCCTTGAGTATATTCTGTTTGCCACAGCTGCCTTTCCCGCATTCTCACATTTGTAAAACGTGAGGCACGCACGCAGCTGGAAAGAATGGACTTTGTCACCGTGACGTGTTTCTCTTTTTTTTTGTAACTGTACCAATCCACTACTGTTCATTTGGAGCAAGCTGTTTCTGGTAAAGCGTTCTAGTCAAGCAAGCTATACATTCTACACTGTCAATCCATAGGTGGCACTTGCTGCAAGCCCCAAATGCAGTAATTCCAATATACATGTTTATTCAGCTTATCTCTTGCTTTATGCCTCTAACTTTTTAATTCCTGAATATATATAGAATCATTTTTTGTGATTTTTTTTTTCTTTTTGTTGTTTTTTTGTCTGTTTTCTTTTCTTTCATATTCTCCCTTTTTGCAGATCCCGTTCTAGAGTATTAAGAATAAAAAAAAAAAAAGAAAATAAGGCTTTCCCACCTTCTCTATGCCAAAGCTATGGGAGCAGATATTGCCAACCCATATTGTCATCAAGCATTCCTCCCTCACTTACTTCAGAGGAAGCTGGTTGCTTTTAATGACAGGCCTCTTGTGCTCTGGGGTAGGATCCAATTATTTTGGGGTTCTTTCTTGATCGTGCTCCCATTACTTATTAGAAGAACCACCAGCTTTTTTCCCAAGCTTGAAAACTAGAGCAGATCATCATTGCACAAAACACCCCGTTTCAAAGGGACGCGTCGCCCCTTCCTACGTCTTAGAAAACGTTCTCCCCACCGGGTCTATTAATTTCAGTCCTTAATTACAGGGCAGCCAAGTGGAATACGTGTGCTGCTGGCAAGGGAACACCGTCTGAACCTGGGCAATATAGTAATTGCTGAAGTTGGCATCTGCTACGTATGGGGCTGGCTGGTAATAGCAGGTGACATTGGCCACATTGGGGATGATATTTTGCTCAGCTAGGACCCGGATGGCCAGCATGGTGATCAGATTCAGAGTCTGTCTCCTCTCATGTCCCATCAGGCACACTGTGCTCTCATTCACCACACCGTGAAGGGTCATGAGATAGTCATACTTGCGGTCCTCTAATCCCACAAAGTGGTTCTGCAAGTAGGACTCCAGCTTTCTCTGCTGTTCTCCAATGTCTGAGAAGTCAATGAAAAACCTCGAGCACATGTATCTCTGCAGGGACTTAATCTCAGATTCGGAGGCAGCCCTAAAGCCCCTTACCAAAAGGTTGCAGTACTTCAGAAGACCGCCTCCTCTGATCTCTTCTGGGTTTCTGGTAGCGATTATCTTGTTGCAGAGGTGATCAAAGGCTTCCTGGAAATCCCCATAGACGCTCTCACCAATGATAGTCGGGTGAAAAGTTTCAGTCATCGGATTCTCTGAGCACTCATAAAAAAGCAGCAGGGAGTCCAGCTTGATTTGAAAGGAATCGACACTGAATTCAAACTGCCGCCTCAGAGAGTCAACAAATTTCAGCTCCACATTTTTGCCACTGTTGTTGGACAGGGAGATGAGGCTCCATCGGTCTGAATCATTGCATACTTTTACCATTTTCTGCACATAAGCCTCCTATAATCAGAAATACAAAATAAGCAAATGAACACATAAATGCAAGAAATTTCCCCTTTGCTGCATTCGCTTACATCCCTTCCCCTTCCTCTCTGTCCCTGAATTTCATACAAGATTTAATGGAGCCTACAGATACAAACCAGAGGAGAAATGCTTAACGGCAGAGCTTTGAGTGCTGTCACTGCAAGGGGATGATAGGAGAGTGTTCTACTGGGATTGTGTCGTGCAAGGGGAGCATGTGGCAACACTGCTTCTTTCAATCAGTTCTAAATACATCTACACATGAAACCCGCTTGGCACACATGCCAAATATCCATGCGCTCACACACAAAAGGTCACCGCTACAATCAGATACAAAATCTTTTATCTGCTTCCACTTCTCTCTTTGCGCCCCACAAAAACACTTAGCAGGCATTCACTCTCCACGACCCTGCTCTTTCCAGTTGAAAGTTCCACACATTTGCCCCCTATTCCAAAAAACGCCTCTAAAAAAAAAAAAATCCTACAGGCATTTGGCATTCAGCCTCATTAACTCGCGCGAATTGTCTCCAAGAGGAGGGAGTATGACTCTCCGCCTGGGCATTCAGCACACTAGAAAGCATGCCTTGCAGACGGTGTTTCCTTCTTGCAAATGTTAAAGCCATCTAAGCTCCCCCTGTCCACCCCGGGACCAGGGTCCGGCACACCGAGCCGCCGCAGAGCTGAACCGGGAGATTTGCAGCCTCTTTGCACGCACAGACAGACACACACACACACAGACACACACTCACATTCGCCCCACATAAGTCAACGCTCTCGGCAAATCAAGCCAGTGAGAGAGAGGAAAGAATTAATTAATCCTGAGGAGCAGGGGCCAGGATGCTCCACTGCAAAATCCTCCTCGGTTTTATGTGTGGGGTTGAAAACAAAAGCCACCTCAGCCGGGGTCCCCGTGGGTGTCGGGGCGCGGGGCTGGAGGGGGGGAGCCGCGTCCGTCGGCGCAGCCCTCCGTCCGTCCGTCCGTCCGTCTGTCCGTCCATCCCCGGACGGAGGGTGCCCCGCTCGCCCCCCGAGGGAGGGTGCTTACACCTGCCCGCCCGGGACAGGTTTACCTTGAGAGTCAGCGGCGTGATCTTCTCCTTGTTCACCCCTTCGGGTAAGAAATCCAAGAGGCAGTCCAAGACCACGTCCTTCACAGTCTGAAACTCGGCTTCCCCTTTGAGGTCGGCGCAGAAGATGAGGTCCAAGTCCTTGTAGCCCAAGCCGCTGTCCTGGTGGAGGACGTGGCTGGCGGCCGAGCCGTTGAGCCGCACGTCCCGCAGGCCGATGCCTTTCTCCTCCAGCCGGCTCCGCACCACCTTGACGATCTGTCGGGGTTGCATGGCCAGCGTGGGGAAGTTGCCGCGGCCGTGGATGGGGATGGTCTCGCTGAGGATACGATCCAGCCGCTGCACTTGCTCCCAGCTCAGCACGTTGCAGTGCGCGCTCTCGCAGCCGCCCGCGTAACTCCCGCCGGGGCTGCCGCCGGCCTTCTCATCGTCTGCCATGGTGAGCGGCAGCCGCCTCCCCGGGCTGGATGGCACCGCTCCGGCTCCTCACCGCCCCCCCGGGGCCGCGCTCCCTCCGCGCCTACCGAAAGAGGAGGAAAAAGCCAGCGGTCAGCCGTGGCGCGCACTCGGCGCAGGGAGCCCCGCTCCCCCAGCAGCCGCCCCGTACCGCCCCTTCCAGCGGGGAAAGGGGGTGGGGAGGGGGGGGGCACACCTATTGAGTATTAATCTTTTCTTTAAAAAAAAAAAAAAAAAGGACGGGGTGGAGGGGGAAGGAGAAGAGGAAGAGAAAGCCCCCCGGAGCCAGGCGGTGCTGCGGTGCAGCAGAAAGCGCCCGACCTGCAGAGCCGCAGCTGCACCGCTCCCCGCGCCCCCTCCGGGGCAGAGGCCGCCCCGCTCGCTGCCCCCGCTCGCCGCAGCCGCCACGGGCTGCCGCCGTCTCCGGAGCTTTCGTAGTTCTGCCCGGGAAAGGTCCCCAGTAGTTTTTATACGGGGTTTCTCCGCTCTTCCGGGGCTCCGAGTCACGGCGCCCGCGTCCCGCCCCCTCCATCTGCATGGCCGGCCTCGGCGGTGCCCCCGGCACGCCCACGCCCCGCGCACCCACGGGCCGCCCCGTCGGCTCCCCGCCGCTCCGCGCCACGCCACGGCGCGAAACGGCACGGCACGGCACGGCACGGCACGGCTCAGCTTAGTTCGCCACGGCTCGGCTCGGCTCGGGTCTGCCCGGCCCTCCGCGCCGGCGGTGCCCACAGCGCGGCCAACCCTGCCCCACGCGCGGCCCCGCTGGAAAACCCGCGCAGCGCAGCGCAGCTCAGCGCAGCCTCCCTCCCTCCCTCCCGGCTTTGGCTGCTCGCCGAGGGAGGAGGCAACAAGTGTAACTAACCACCGCCCCCCCATCCCTGCACCCGCGGGGGCGCGGA
This sequence comes from Urocolius indicus, assembly GCA_013401255.1. Classification (NCBI taxonomy): domain Eukaryota; kingdom Metazoa; phylum Chordata; class Aves; order Coliiformes; family Coliidae; genus Urocolius; species Urocolius indicus. The sequence continues at coordinate 238,568 of WBNH01003999.1, forward strand.
CCTTCCCCCCCGGTTCCTGCCGTGCCAAGATGCGCGCCCGGAGGCACCGAGCTCCGCGCGGCCATTCATTTCATCCTTCTTTTTTTTTCCATGCATCTTTTAGACCACCCTCTTCCTCCCCCCCCTCACCTCCCTTTTCCGCGACATTCCCGGTCATCCCAGGCACAGCTAAACTTCATACCAGAGCGCCGGAATTTGGCAATGGCCCCGCTCCGAGCAGATGCCGAGGATCCCGGGCTCGTGTGGTTTTGAGCTGCTCAGCTCCTGAGCGAGATTTTCAAAGCCCGCCTGCAGCAGCGCAGGGGGCACCGCGTCCTGCCCGCCCCGGACGCCCTCCCTCCCTGCATCTTTTCCTCCCTCCTCGACGGTGCGAGGCTGTGGGGGGGGGGAGGGGGGGAGTAAAGAAATCCCGAGGAGCACGAAGGTGGCAGTGCCTTCCAGGGGAAGCATCCTGCCTGTAAAGTGCAACTTCGGTAACTGCGGAGCTGGGAAAAAAAAAAACCCCACCAACAATCACATCTATAATAGATCCGCATTATATAAACATATATCTATAACTTCCAATTATTTTTATTTATGTTAGTGTTTTGTTTAACCAGAAGGGGATGCATCTGCTCGCTTTCCACCTGCTAAAAGTCCCAAACGCACACAGAAATAGCGTTTCGCAGAGCCGAGGCGCAGCTCTCCCGCCGGCAGCGCACCCCGGGAGGGGTGGGAGCAGCGGGACACCCTCCCCCCCGGTCCTTCTGCGGTGCGGAGAGAACCGGGAGCGAAGGGAAGGGGGGTTTGGGGGGG